>CM055107.1:4906352-5094323 GCA_029204225.1 Diphasiastrum complanatum | reverse complement strand
CCCCCCCCCCCCCCCCCCCCCCCCCCCCCCCCCCCCCCCCCCCCCCCCCCCCCCCCCCCCCCCCCCCCCCCCCCTCCTCCTCCCCTTCTTGTTGGCCCATAGAGGCACTGCGCTTGCATTTGGCCCCAATATTCTGCTACCAGCACACCAATGCATTGGCAAGGGTAGCACCAAATTTTGTAGATCTATGGTGGGCTTTAAAACACTTTGATTTTTAGATGTCTATAATTTTTGTTGTGTTCAAAAGTTTTTTATTTTGCAGTTTCGAGCGTAGGAGAGAGAGCACGCAGGCAAGCTCGCGTTGAGCAATGTGCCAAGTTTTTGTTTTTTGGCAGCTTTCAAAGCAATCTAGCCATGTGCCGCTTCACATGAGCACCATGAATTTTTGTTAGGTGGTGTCTCCAAATCCACTCATGCACCTATATTTTGACAACAATAGTCTTATTTTAATATACATGTAAAAGTTTTAAGTATTGTAAAATGCTTATGGGAACAAATAACATATGTTAATCACCTAAGCTTGTGTAGAAACATTGGGCAAATTTGTGTGAGTAAGAAATTAATTTTTTAATTAAAAAACATACACGTGGTTTTGATCGAGCAAACACCCCCTCCCTTTTTTGCCTTGCTTTTCCCATCCTTTTCTTGAAAACCAAATCTTGTTTTTATTTTTTGCGATTACTTATGTTTCTTTTTTATGATCACATATGTTTCATTAAGATGACCTAGAAAAAAATTACGGTCAAAATTTCAAATTGTTTACCTTTCACGAGCCAATGTTTCATAGAATCCGAACTTTATTAAATTTGGTTCATAATGTTTTCAAGATCCCCTTTCCTAAGTTTATTCATTTCCAATTTCTTTAATTACAATTTGAACCCTAAAATCTCTCTTCTTTGACCTAGGGTTTTAGTGCAGTCAAAAGCAAAAATGATCAGTTTGACGAGTCTGCCATTGAGCAATTATTTGTAGTTTAGTAATCAATATTTAGTTTTAAAAAATAACTTCACCCCCTTTTCTAAGTTGCTATACTCTTATTTTATTTTCTATTTTTTTTGAACTCCCATATTTTTTCCGTTTGATCTTAGGTTTCAGCACAATAGAATGAAAATTCATTGACTTAACATGTTTGACATTTTTGAAGACTCATTACTTCTATAATATTTCTATTTTTAATAACAACAAATCCTATTTTTCGAGGATGCGAAATTTTTAAGTAGTTGGGAGAGTGAAATTCACCACAAAACGTCCAAAAAATTGTACAGCTACAAAAAATTATGAAGTTGTAATTTGCATATCAAAATGCAATGTTTGTGTTCTACCATGCAAATAGAAGGATGATTGTAGTTTTTTACATGAGCCTATTCGAGACCCTCTTTCGATAGTTTAAACGGAATCGAGACTCCCTTGATAGTTGTGGAGTTGAACAAATTCAAGACCCCCCTTTGAATCTTGTTCGAATATTGTCAAGTAGATACCTATTACAAATCTAGTGTATTTCTATTGACTCTTCGACAATGCAAGTAATAAATATGTTGTAACTAGCTTGACTGGTTACATTCTAGCAAATGAATGAATCTAGATTCACTATTGGAGAGAGAGAGAGAGAGAGAGAGAGAGAGAGAGAGAGAGAGAGAGAGAGAGAGAGAGAGAGAGAGAGAGAGAGAGAGAGAGAGAGAGAGAGAGAGAGAGAGAGAGAGAGAGAGAGAGAGAGAGAGAACAAAATCCAGCACAATTAGCCTTCTATTCGTGGAAGGCCTCTTTGCTAGCTTACCGTTCTTTGCTTTCTATTCTCTCTTTTTTTAAGGGGAAAAAACGTTTGTGACAACCTTCCAGAGGTGGGACATTGTCCCATTACGGGCCTCTTTGATGACACGAAGGATCTTGATTGCAATTGAAGGAGTCTTTCACTCGAGACGAGCCTCCCCACGCCTCCTAAAACCTTAGGACCTCCAGTCGTCGATCATATAGTACGGATGATTCTCTCCCGACTAGCACCACCCATATTGTACATGTAAGGGTAAGAGATGAGATGTCAAGGGCTTGGGAGAAGACTCTATCTCACAAGAGACTCTCCAAAGTTGTAGAGTGGGAACCCTTGCTTCCCAATAAAGATTTTATTCACCTTTTTGTGTTGTGGTCTAAAACCATACTATAAGTAACTAACAACAATAAATTTTACCTTTCCACTTACTACCATTTTTTGTGGTTTGGTGGGGTTCCTAGGTCTTTTGATGGGACTCCAACTTGGAAACCAAGGATTTTCTTAAGCAACTTAGTGAAATGGCCTAAGACCCATATTATAAGAAAGTGAAGACAACAAATTTTGGGATCTAATTAATACCTTCTCACTTATTACCAAGGAAACCAATATATTTTGTGAAACATGAATTGATTTGCTATATGTCAACTCAAAGTAAGTATGAAAAGGAAAGAGCTTTGATTCTTTTCTTGAATGGACCAATGGCGAAGGACTCTACTTGTTGGGCAATGAAATCAAACACCACTCTTGCACAAAGTATGATTGAATAAAATGATAAAGGCAATAAATAGACACAAGAAGAGTCATAGCACACCATTTGAAAAAGATGATAGAAGAGAGTTAGCTCAAAATGACAAAGACTAGCTCAAAGATCATTGTATGATGATAGAATGTGTGTTGCATTTGTTTACTTGAATGTTACAACTAGAATAATATTGTAATAAATGAGAGAGGAACTAATGAGAGAGCCAATGAGTATACGAGATAGATAGCCTCTTTTGGGTGGGTCCATGTTGATAAAATACCTCATGCTTACCATTACTACCATGAGCTAGATTCAAGTAGTCAAAGTTTTGTGTTAATCCATGATTTTTAGTTATAAATTGGCACCATAATTTTTGTCGTTCAGTGCTCGAAAAGGTAGAGTAGGTATTATACTTATTGTATGGTATGGTGATAAAAGGTCTTAATAAGATGAAATCTTTTTTAGATATTCTTGATTCAATTTTGTCTTGTTGATGTTTTGTGTGTGACTAAGAATAGTGGTTGACCAACGAAAACTTAAAGTTTGACTTTTGCATCAAGTTTTGGAATTTAAGGTAGTCACTAGTCACTAGAATCAGACAAATGTGACAAATGCATCGTCGTTTGCCTTAAATCTAAGGTAGTTGCATACTTTGGAGTGCAACTACTCCCTTCAGACTATAAGAATTGCATAATCTGACAAACGCGACTAAGACCAAGGAAATGTGAAAAAGCCAACCATGTGAAGAATCGCTTGTAATTTTACAAGTTTGTTATTTTGTAGTAGGTTCTTGAGTAAAAAAAACTAGGTTTGAGAGACTGGGACTACAACTTGAGCTTTAATGCACATAGGTTTCATTTTTTCTAACGTTTCAAAATTGAAGTATCAATCGAGTATTTGTAGCTATCTGATGTTGTTTGGCAAGTATATGTCAGAATAACTTTCTCAACAAGCTTTAATGTTTGCATAAATGACCAAGACGAGAATGGTTTAAGGACTTCTCTCCCTCCCTCTCTCTCTCTCTCTCTCTCTCTCATCCAATTTCATTTATCTTGGAGACTTCGGCTCTCACAAGATTGAAGATAAATGAACAAATTTAATGATGGTCATCTCAACACTACTAAATGTACTTGGAGGTTGTTCTCAAAGACTGTTAAGCTAAGCGTACAATGAAGTGGAGATGAAGCATATATCGGGACATGAAAAGTAGAACATGCCAAAAATCTTGTTCATTTATGCAAACATTAAAGCTTGTTGAGAATTTTCGTTCATTTATCCAGAGACAGTGGTCGTAAGAAAAATGTGAATAATTTAGAAACCTAATTTTGACTTCGGTCATGTAGTTTGATTGGTCGAAAAAAGTGAAAAAAGCCGACTTGTGAATTAATTTCCAACACGACCTTCATAATCTCAAGTATGAAACTTAGGTAGTACATGTGTTTGTAATAAAATAGACTTGAAAGATCCACCTCCCTTGCCCCATATTGGCTTTGTCAATACATGTGTCAAACCTAGATTAAATGGTCCCTGCAATACCATGTTTCGCCCTTGTAAGTAAGATTATAATATAAAAGACATTTCATTCACGGTACCCCAAGTACATCGTAATCAACTATGGGCTTCTCAAATCAAAGGCATCTTAGATTTGAAAAGGTCATGCATTCTAAAACTTGCAAATTACTTTTTAAAAAGTGTCTTTTAACCATATGTATATTCGTACCAAGTAATTGATGACTCGATTCTATAACTCTTGCACTACCAATCCAATCAATACTAATTTGTTGCTCATATACAATGTATTTTTAACATTTGACTAGTATCAAGAATACGGAAACTTTGTAATATTGTGAAATGGCTCATTTTCCAAAAAGAAAAAAAGCTTTTTAAAAGTAGGAGCTCGTCGACAATGTGGTTAAAAATAATGGCCTTGGCCCAATGACGTCTATGACATGGCTAGGGCTACAAATAGCAACAACTACTACTCGTGTCCCATCTTATACAGCATTCTTCAATGTCTCTCTAGGATGTACACACTCTCTCTCTAGGATGTACACTATCTCGCGTGGAGTGCTTGCTTAAAATTGGACTATTAAGGTAAACCATTGTTAGGGCATCACAATGTTAGGGCAAAGTAGTGTCATGGTAGTGTAGTAGCAGGAAGGAGCTGTGTTAGGTCATTGCCATATTAAGGAGATACAATGTTAGGGCATTGTAATATAAGGGCAAATTGGCGACAAGCAACTTTAGGGTTAGGATGAACTTTGTGTCGTGCAATGTTAAGGTGGAGCATAACAATAGGATCATGACAAAGTAGCCATCAAGGCAAAACATCTTTTATGTTAGTGTGAAATGTTCTTTCCTTAAAAGGATATACGAGAGTTAGGACAATTAATCATTATGTACTAGGTATCCTTCATGAGGAGGTTGGCTATACCGGCAAGGCTCCTCTTATTTTTAGCACCCTGCGCACGCGTCAAGGTGGGCCAGGTAGGGAGGTTTTTTTTTTTTTTACTGCTTGCCCTGGTGCCATGTGTCGGGCACCAGGGTTTATCCCATAAGCAAATCTCTGAGATAAACCAGTACCTATATATAACTGAACCCACCTACTTACTCACATGTGTGCAGGTGGGTGTGAAGCTGCCCAGTGCCACCTGCCCGGTTCCCGGTGCCACCTGGGCCTGCCCGGCGCCACCCACCTGGCGCTGGTGCCCCTGCCCGGTGCCACCTGGGCGTTGCCTGCCCGGTGCCGCCCTCATGCCTGCCCGGCGCCACCCACCTGGCGCCGGTGCCCCTGCCCGGCGCCACCTTGGCGCTGCCTGCCCCCTGGTGCACCCGCCCTGGCGCCACGACGCCCGCCTGCGCCTTTTTGGCTAGCCCCTGGCTGGCGCACCCTGACGCGCCAAGGTGCTACAATTATGTGGAGCCATACCGGCAATAGCAAGTTGGGCCGCTGGAGTGACGAAACCTACTATAGGACGATAGCCATCCATGGGATGACGTAGCAGTTGCATATGGATGGCTTAGATTAAACCTTTTTTGTGAGGCCCTGCTATGGCCTGAATTTAGGCTCCTCTTGGCCAACCACAATATGCCATGTGTTTGGTAGGAGTTCACAACTGCTACAGAGGAACAACTTTATGGTTGGGCAGCCTTTACATAGGGTCACAACAAACACCTTACATGCTACCTTGGTCCGGAGGGGCCTCCCACCCTACAACATGCCAAATAGTGTATACACAACGTGAGTGAGGACATTTCCAATAGTTTACACTTGATAAAAGGCTATATTTCATTCTCCACGTGGCTTATTGTGACAGGTAGTTTCTAGATATTATTGGCTGACCTTTCCAACGCGTCGAAAGTTTTTTATATGCAGCTACGTGTCAGTTCTTGGTTTGGGGCCAGGCCCTTGTCTTGGCCCCACTTATTAGTCATCAACGTGGCTAATAGCTAGAGGACTTCACTGACACGCGGCTAAGAATGGCGAGAAGGGGCCTTCGCCGTCATTGCTACCTGAAAAGGACGTATCGTGGTTCGTTCTTGTTGGTTTGAAATAAATTATCGTGAGCCTGAGAAAATAATATCCAGAATCAGGCTCTGCTACCTCGTTCGTTTCGCTGCAAATTCTTTGTGATCTCGCCTGTCAGTACTCAGAAATGTAAAGGATCTGAATTGTCTTGCAGATCAATGATGGTGGGAAGGAGTTGTTGATCTTTGCTTCTCGACAGTGAGATTTCTTTACAAGAAACAATTACTGTTCGGATTTGCATTTGTGGATCGGACCGTCTGTCTGTAACAGCGTTCTTCCTGATAATTGATGGTTTTCTTCAATTTGATTGAGATTGCTAGATTTGCTAGTTGGAGGCATTTTGTTTGGCTTCAGAGATTTTAGTACTTGAGCACGCTCAGCTTAGAATCGAATTTGCGTGTTCAATGCTATTTGCCGGACCTGAGATGACATTCATGAGTGGTAATGTAGCACTTTGAGTAGATCCGAGGTCGCGCTTTAGCAGCTCCAACTTCGCTTGGTTTCTTTCTGTGAAGCAGAACTATGAGCATAATTTCAGTTTGTGTGCCGAACTAGTTCTTTGCATCTTTTTTCTTCCTTAATTCCAAGAGCAGAGAGCATCTTTGCATCTTTTTTCTTCCTGAATTCCAAGCGCAGAGAGCATCAGTGATATATCTATATCTCTTTAAACTCTTGTTTCCTGTTTTAGACTCTTTTAAGGGCCACAATTTTTCAGAATTCGACAGCCTGAGTGGTAAACTACTCTGCTCAAATATTTATCTTTTATTTCAGGAAATACTCTTTAACCATGTCGCTTCGCAAGAAGGCGGTACAGTCTTCGGGGCTTACTCAGGATAATTATTACTCCGCTAGTACCTCTTCTCGCCGGAGTAAAACACCCGAACGTGTTCGAGGCAATCATGTGAGTTGGAAAGATAGTGCAACTATTGAGCCGAGGGATGACGACGAAGCCTACACAAAACAAACGGAAAATTCTTCGAGTCCAACTTCTGTGCTAGAATCTAACGACGGTAGAAGTCCTCCGTCATTCTCCCCCGTGAGGTCTGCTCCGCAGTCGGGAACTGAGGTTCATATGCAACACAGGTCTGCCAGGAACGGGGTCTCTGATGCTTTTCCAGATTCAACTGACAAGGTAATTAGAGAGTCTGCTTACATATGCTTCTATCTTTCTTCGGTAGGGGAAATGTCTCGCACTTGTTCTCTAGTGTTCCCCAGTGAAATTCGTGTATCTCTACAACGTTACGAACAACTAGAATAAGGGGTTTTGATTTAGCAGCAGAGGTTATTTGCTTTTAAGTGGGGAATCTATTTGGCTAGCAACACAGGATTATTAATGACTTTGGGCTAATTTCAGATGGACGGGCCTCAAAGCCAACATGAATCTGTTTCAGCGAGCTCAAACGCTGGAGTTCTCGCAGCATTTACAAACGCAATGTTTCCGTCTGGAGATAGAAGACCTTCCATTGAATCGAGAGGTGAGGAAGCTCATTTCTCTATTACAAAAGCATTCTTCTCAACAGCATCACATTTTGCTGTCTCATGTCTCTCTGGAAAGAATTCTACTGACCAGCATTACATTCTCGAAATGTTATTTTGATGGTGTTATTTGCCTAATAGTATTTCTTGAATTGCCATTATAAGAGTGTCACCTGCGTGATAGTGTTATGTTGGTTGTGCCAGCTGGACTACTATCTTATTGTTATATTTAATTCTCTCTATTGTTGGCTGTAACAATTGATATTAGACCTGTTTTGCGACATCAACCTTATTATTAAATTGCATGCTCGTTATTTCGTTTCTGTTTGCAGGGTTTCAAGAAAGGAATGATGTAAATGTGGCAGTTGATCAGAACAATCGTTTGAACCTCCCCGCAGAAGTGCTAAAAACCATAGATATACAAAGGGAAAGGACCATTCCTACCAGGCAAAGGGCTTCAAACACATCGTCTGAAGATTATAGTTCTATGGGCTCAGAAAGCGAGCTAGGCAGTATGAGCATGGAGTTTGATGCAGTTCTGGCTGCAGCAGTTGCGGCTGGAGTACGAAATTCCTCTGGTGGCGGTGAGATCAATGATGAAAGATCTACTCCACGCCTTGCAGGCATTGAGGAAGAGTCAAACACTCATGGCCACTTTACAAATGCGCACGAAACGCTTCCAGATGCTGATGAGGGGGATTTGAGGGGTAGAGGGATCAGCAAACATCATCATGTCCCTGGATCATCATCAACTGTTATGACGTTAAATGGGCCACCAGCTCGATTGATGAATTTGCAAGGTATCATGCGACTATATGCTAAGGGACGGGAATGGTTATTTCAAGAGAATGTTTTTGTTGTACTGCAGATGTAACTTGATGGTATGTTTGATGCTCTCATTGCAGAGATTGATACAGTGGGAAGGGATACAAATGGCCAAAGAATTAATCGAGAGGAACCAGGACAACATTCTGAAACTTCGATCCTTGCTCCTAGTTCTCGTGCACACAGCAGCTCGCGGAGGGAACAACAATCTGAAAATGTACCATTACAATCACTCAGTAGCTCAAGAAGGGTGGAAAATAGTGACAGCATGCTAGCGCGCTCTTCGATTGATTCGAGAAGAGGTGAAACTGGCACAGGATCTATAGCGCGCACTAGTGAGAGTGCCTTACAAGACAGATCAGCAGCAAATGTCGGAGCAATTGTTCCTTGGATGGGCGATCGAAGTGTAGAGCAAGCGCCAATCTCTTCATCTGGAAATAATACAGGTCAAGAAAAGCCCCCTCCAAAACGAGTGACACTTGCAAGAATTAGAAGAGAGAAACTACTTGCGAAAGCTTCAGCATGGCAGGAGGCAATAACATCCAAAATTGACAACAGGTATAAAATTGGTCATTGATTGCAGAATTAACCAATTGTCTGCCAAATCTCTCCCTTATGTGCTCTTGCAAGCTAATGATTGCCCATGTCTATGATATATACGAAGCCTATTGTCTAAACGGACATATATAAACCGAAATGTGCAGGTACAAGCGCGAAGAGTCCAAAATATACGCATGGGAGGATCATCAGAAAGCAAAAGCAAGCATAATTTTAAAGGAAGCAGAGGTATGACAGTAAAATTTTAGTTAAATGTTCTTGCAAAATTTTTATTTTGAGTTCCTTTTTTGCACCACTGTCGCAAATACTGAAGCTAATTCAATCAGGTATGCGTTCGTTTGCTGCTGCTTTTAGCTAACTTTGGAAACTAATGTGCAGATGAAGTTGGAGCAGAAGAGGGCAAGAGCTGTAGAAAAAATGCAAAACGAGATTGCACGCGTTCACAAGAAAGCAGAGAATCAAAAGGCTGCTGCTTATGCCAAGAGACAAGAAAAAGTGGCTAAAGTTGTTGAAGAAGCCGAGATTATCAAAAAGAGCGGGAGAGTTCCTAGTGGGTGCTTTCCTTTCTAACAACCCAACACATTTCTTAATTCATTTTGTGTGGTAACTCTTTATTAAGTTGATAGCTAGCTAAGAAAATGATTCTCTTATTATAATTAGACAAGGTAGATGTATCATGTATTATGAGCAAAAACCTTTGTAGGAAGTCATAAGTTATATATGGTGTGTTTTTTACCTTGATTCGGCATAAATGTGTGCCAAGTCAATATGTAAAATGAATGTTGTTGAGTTCCCAATAAGTAGTCAATTGCGTAAATCTCCTTTCCTCGTGGAGAGGAAACGGTTTTACTGACACAGACATACAACAGGAAAAAATGTTTTGCACAAATGAGGACAACAAAAGAAGAAAAAAATTGTGTTTTGTGGAAGCCAAACATCAATGAGGAAAATGTATTGCTAATCATTGTGAGTACAAAATTATTCAAATTATGTAATATAAATAAATGGTAAGGAAAGATTTTTGAAACCCCTTTGTCAAGTGAGAAGGTATGTTGTGTATTTTGCCTTGATTTGAGCATAAACTTGTGGCTAATTAGTATATAAAATGAACAATTATGTTTGTGTTCATGGGTAAACATAAATGTGAACCTTGCTTGGTAAATGGAAAATGTGATACTTCAAGCTTTGTTGAGATAACGGTAAGTTGTTGTGATAGTTTGTTAAAATTTGAGGTGTTACTCCCATGTGAGTTTGAGCGTAAGAATGGATTTTCTCTCTTTTTAACTCTTCTAAAATGCATACTTTGTTTTTTGAAATTTTCAACAATTTGAACACCCTACATCAAGTAAGGCTTTTCACGATAATTAATCCCCTTGTTTATAGTAGTAGAATCTAAGTCAAATATATTATATGCACAAATAAACATATTTAAATAAAAATAGAAATAAATTAGGAAAAATTAGATTGTGTTCCCCAGAGCTAGTTTCCAAGTTTACTAAAGTTAATATTTTACTTGGAAACTAAAGTTAATAGTTCAAATATAATTTTATTCCAATGCATAGCACAGACCGTATCTATTTATTTATTGTCCAAGATCTTCCTAAAAATTTAAAAAATCTTGATTGCCAATCTATGGCAAGTGCCGTGTTTAAAAACTCCATGAGTGTGCAAACAGTGACCAACTCTTGTAAACAATCTTCCAAATAATTGGTAGTTCGAATGTAGAAAATACTAAGAAATTAGACTCTATAATATAGAGCAAAATTCCAAGTTTACAAAAGTTGTAGCTTTGAAAATTTACTTTTCTATGGCAAGATAATGCACTAGGCATTTTTTGTTGAAATCTTTGGACAATATGTGCTTAATATAAATAGCATAAAAGAAATAATTTAGAAATTTCATTTGACAATTTTTCTATTGATTAACAAACCAGAGAGATGTTGGCTTGGAAATATTGAAAACACCATGGAGAATATTTGGCCAATATCTAGTGTATAGCTAATGCAACCATGAGGAATCACCCTAGGAGAAGCGTGAAATCACCCTAGGAATCAACCATGAGGAATCACCCTAGGAGAAGTGTGGAATAGAAAATTTTGTTTATATTTCTTTTGTTGATGATGGAGCATTAATTGAGGTAAATATATCCATGATGTCTTGGGTTACTTTGATTGGACTTTGTTAAAGAGATGATAAGAGTCATGTTGTTGTCCACACAAGATTGATAGCATGCAACATCATTAGGTGAACAGAGTGGCTTGTAGCTTCCATCGTTATCAACAGAGTGGCCACAACTAAGGGTTTAATTAAAATAGAAAACATTAGGGATAGAGTAGGCAACTTCGACTAACTCACTATCTCAACTAAACTTTGGAAAAGATAAGTGCTCCATTAAAGCGAACAATGGGAGAGATTGAAATCAACTAAGTTCAATACATCAATTATAAATGTAATTTGGATAGATTTTGTAATGCTTTTAGCTTTAAAACCATGCTCCGTGGTCACACATTAAGATACGTAAGATCCAAGGGTTGATTCAGTGGATTAACTTGGCATCCAAAGTTTCTTTGGTAGTAGGTTCAAATCCCCCTTGGAAACCAAGATGCATTTTGATACATATAACAATGAAATGAGATGTCAAGTTAAAGTCATGATACATATAGTTTCACCATTAGTAT
Organism: Diphasiastrum complanatum; assembly: GCA_029204225.1. Taxonomy (NCBI): domain Eukaryota; kingdom Viridiplantae; phylum Streptophyta; class Lycopodiopsida; order Lycopodiales; family Lycopodiaceae; genus Diphasiastrum; species Diphasiastrum complanatum. The sequence goes on along the minus strand of CM055107.1, from coordinate 5,082,750 downwards.
TAGAAGCAGTAGTACTAACATTTGAAAAAAAAAATGAGAATAAAAATGCGAAAGTATTATTCTAAATATTGCATGTTTAGAAATAGTCCAAGTGTCCAAGTGAGAGGCATTGTAGTATTATAAAATTTATATATTTTGGCCAAACTAGAAAAGTGAAGAATACAAAATCAAGGAAATTCAGACATCAATAGGTCAGTTTGGTGGGGAAGCAAGCTTTGTCTTGTTTGGAGTGAGCTTCTCTTGCACTAGAAATACATAACCACAACCATCATAGGGACTCCATTCCAATATTATCCGTACTATAATATTTGTAGCTAGATATAATTGCATTATAAATCAAATGATCATGTTTGGAGTCATTATAGGTACTGTAGAATCAACTATAGGACCATGGGTCATGTTGGCATGACCCATAATGGCCTAATTGGACACTATCACGCTTGATAAAAAAAATTCAAATTTTTGAACTTACTCATTAATTTGAGAATTTCGGAATGATTACAATTATTTGAAAATGTGACATTTTCTGTTGTAGACAAGATAGATAAGAACTAGATTTTGTGCACAAATGTGCAACTTCAATTATAATTATTGTAAGAGTGGGCACCTAGAAATTTGTGCACTCAAAAATTGCTATGCGGATCCTTACAAGGTGTAGTTGGTATCTTCAACTTCCTTTAAACCCTACCTTCTAGATCAAGCAATGGCAATATACCCTTCTTCCATTTCTATCTCCCTAAACTTTCAAACTTCAAAATAGGTAAACCACACTTCTAACTTGACTTTTAGGCCTCTAATTGATGTAATTCCACAACCGCTCAAAAAGTGCTTATATTTCTAACTATAAAATGAGATATTGGCGTGCTCATTGAGTTGAACTTACACATGCAGGGCGCCAACGTGCTCAAACCTTATTTACTCGAAACTATATAAAACGTGTACGTGGTTCCCACCCAGTGCCCAATAGAAGGTGCAATGGACTGTCCAATGGAATATTCCATGACAACAAAGAAAAACTTGAGTAATGAGTTCTAGCAGCAACAATAGTTAAGGAATTTGAATGAGCAAGTATAAACAAAAAAAATTCCAATGTCGACAAATGCAGATGTTTATCATGATTTCAAGTGGTCATAGTTTGTACATCCACATAATAGCAATAATATTGTGTAAGTGTCATGAATATTGTACCTAGCTGGGCCTTTGATAATCTATGCCCAAGATTACGCTTATATGATATTTAGGCAACATAGCGGGTTTGAATGAATTCGTGCTTGGAGAAGCCAACAAATTGGACGAGTTATCCAATTATACATTTGGAAGTTTAAAAATTCTAATCGATAAGGAGCTTTGGGACATCGTCATTGGGGTGGAACAATGCCTAAATACAACTCCAGCCAATATTCACTCATTTGACAAGAGGGCTCAAAATGCCTTATTATCATTGATCAATTTGCTTTGAAGGATCATGACATTGCCCACATTAGTGAAGTTGTGATTACAAGAGGCGCCTTCAATAAATGATGTTTTTGAGAACCAAGTTGATTGGCATTCACATTGAGGAAAATGAAGGGGAATTTTTTACACGAATCAAAAAATTGTGAGACTAGTTGACCACAATTGTTGTGGCGTTAGTTCACACAACAATGAATGGTTCTATCCAAGATTTCCATATGTTTGTAAGCAACATTGCCTCAACGGAGAGGCTTTCTACATTTGAGGATCTTCACGACATCCTAGTATAGGAAGGACTGGAGCTAAAGATAAAATCTCGACAATCCTCATCAAAAGATCAAGCAATTTTAGCCAAAGGGAAGCACCATGTTCACATTTTTTTCAAAGAATTTGAATATGATGATAATGATCAAGGATCCTCATCAGGCAAGAAGAAGAAAGACAAGTGCTTTTATTGCAAAAAATCTGGACATTGGGCTAGAGACTGTCGCAAAAAAAAAGGCCAATATCAAGAGGGCAAAGTGAAGGAGTTGACTAAGCTTGTTGAAGAAGATCTTGATAGCAACAATGGAGATCAAAGTACATCATTTGCTACGGCATTGGCATCACACCATTCTATTAATTCTATTAATACCATGCATTGGTTTGTGGATTCGGGAGTGACGAGACATAATATGACAAACAACAAATCTTGGTTCAAGAAGCTAAAGCTAACCTATGATGGAGATAGAGTTGCAAATGCGAATGGTGATGAGTGTCAAATCAATGGGGTTGGCATGATATTTATTCAATTTCTTGATGGGCAAGTGAAGGTAATAAAAATTGTCTTGTATGTTCCTAGTCTACAGAAAGTAGAATTCAATAGTAAAACCAAGGATGTGAAATAGAAATTTAAGGTGATTGCCGATGGCTTTTGTGATAAGACTTGTGGTTTGTACAAGTTAAATATTGTAGTTCCAAAGTGCAATGCGTTGGCATCAATGTCGATATCTCAAAGTGATTTGTGGCATAGACACTTCAGCATCTGAACTTCAAAAGCTTGAGACTGCTTTACCAACTCAAGATAGTGACAGGTCTACCCAATTTGGATGACAAAGAAGAGTTCATTTGCAAAGGGCATGTTCTAGGCAAATCACAATGGGACAACCTCAATAAAAAAGAGACAACAAGAGCTAAGTGGGTGTTAGAATTAGTGCATTCAAATTTTTACAGGCCAATGAAGGTAATGTCTAGAAGATTTGTCAACCAGCTTTGATATGACAGATTTGGGGCTTATGCACTATTGCCTTGCAGTTGAGATTTGGAAAAAGGAAAAAGGTATTGCACTCACTCAAACTGAGTACGTGCTGAGATGCTTGAATGCTTTAGAATGAGTGATAGAAAATCAATCTCTATTGCTATTGAAGTTGTCAAGTGAGCAATAATATTTTTTCAACTAGTTGGGTGTTTGATTTACCTCACTACTACACTCTCTAACATTAGTTGTTAGTCGAGTGAGTCAATTTATGGCAACACTTAGAGACACACATTGGAAAATCGCAAAAAGAATTCTTGCTATGTTAAAGACACGGCTATTTATGGTTTGATGTACGAAAAACACTCTGATTTGCCTAAGTTGAAAGGTTTTGTAGATGTTGATTGGCAAGCAATATTAATGACAAGAGATCCACCACAAGTTATTAGATGTCTCCTTGAAGTCAATGTCTTTCTTCTAACATAGCCCTTGGCTACCAGTCTTGCCTTTGGACTTATCCAAAAATCCATTTGCTTTGTGTTCCACTTTGTATACCCAGATTGTGCATATTGTCTTTTTGCTCTTTGGGAGCTCCACCAAATCCCATATGTTGTTCTTGATGATTGACCTACATTCTTCATTCTGTTGGATTTTTCTTTCTCATTCTAAATCCCAACGGTTAATCTAGATTCATTCATGTTGCTGCATATCTACTCGCATAGACGCATAGTTTTTAGAAATGCACAAGAATCGAAGACATGCTATTTACACAACAGTCAAACTATCGAAAGGCAGTCAAATTATCTATGGAGTATTTAACCAACTATCGACAGTTCGATTTGAATAACTATTGAATCAAACATTCAAATCATTGTTATCCTCGACTCCGGCCAATCCAACTTCAACTCGAATCAACAAACTGTCGATTGAACTGCTGACATGTACCACTCTAAACATAGCTAGTCATGTATACTAGCTAGATACTACACTATGCAACTATTTTGACAATGACAATAGCCACGATCACCACCTATCCAAATAGCGACAACCATGACTGTCTCTCACCTAGAATATCGATAGCCACAATTGTCAATCATCTAGAAGAACATCAGCCATGACTGTCCCTCATCTGGAACTGCAATAGCCATAATTGCCGCCAAGATCCTCCTTAGACAACAAAGCTCAACATCTTTATACATTTGTGTATGTATATATATGTATATATGTGTGGTATATGTGTGTGTGTGTGTGTGTGTAACCATCTGATAAAAGATGTTGTATCAAGCAAATAAGCATTCAAAATCAGATGATCATTGTAATTAATTAGCAGACACTATAGATGTATCACATCGATTAAATTTAGACAACGAGTAAGAATAAGCTATTGAATGATCTTCACATCATCATAGCCATTATAGAACTAAGAGCTAGTTTCGAGTATGTGGTTATTCCCGCAATTGTTTTGTGCTTGTCATTCACCTAACTTGTACTCTATTTACTTTATGAATCAATTTATTATCTTATTGTATTCAAAATAATGTCAACTTGAATGTTATGCTACTCTGCTTTATCATTCTGTTTGATTGCTCTCCTATAGTTTTGTCCAAACTATCTGCCTTCTTCCAGAACTAATAGTCATCAGACTTTGTGCTTGCTAGATGTAGACTTGGATTCATAAACTTTCTAAGATTCACTAGATGAAATGCACTTACCAACTTCCTTGAGAAGTTCATTAGTCACATTCATCTTGATCACATGAAGAGCTTTCTTTGCCCTCCTACCATACCTCATTTGCTCTTGAGGTGCCAAAGATCTCACCTCCACACCTACAACAATATCCATCAACTCATTCATCTCTAGCAAAGACTCCATCCTCACTTTCCAAGTTGAACAGTTGCTTGAGGTAAGCCTATCATTTCTTTTTAACATGAAGCCTCCATTTGTAGCCATGTTGCAATGATTGATCTTCTTCTTTAAACCTGTTCCAATGCACCTAGCACTATCTTGAAAATAAACAAATGATGACAAGAAGAAATCACAAAGATTTGGATCTAGCCAAGTTTTCTCTCTTCTAGCAAATCTAGCACATATGTATATTCATTCCTAGGACATGCCAATTATTATCACTGCTTAATTCTCGATTTTGCTATTAAGGCACGATCATGATATCTTGATCACACTTTATCTACCCAACTTTTGAACTCTCCTAAGATTGAAATACACTCTTCAAAACACCATTAACTTCAAAATCATGTGATACTATCAACTCTAGGGTTTTCACAAGATGCAAAATATTGAATCAAACAAAAGCTATGTGCAAAAGCTAGAATCTTAATACATCTACTAATAGAATGCAACATCCACAATCATGGACAATTTTTGTCTTCACATTCCAGTAAGTGGATTCAAAATTGGCCTACTCGAAATGAATTGACCTAAAATGATGCTAGGATCTCAAAGATCCACTTTCTACACTTGAAAATGCTTGATTTAAGATAGAAACCACTCCAACTCCACATAGAATTGATGGCACCCTCAAATCCACCTCTAGATTTGGCAAATCCACCAACTTTAGTCTGCAACCTGCTTTGATACCATGTGAAAATTTCAGATCCAAAACATACTTAATGGATTGTTAGATCTGTGAAAATATAAAAGCGTTATCTATCTTGACTTTAGGAGTTTGACAAAGTTTGTCCATCAAGCATCTTGGTGTCATTAGTAGATAGGGCCAATTTTGGCTTTAGAGGTCAAATATTCAAGTAGACATGTTTTGTCATCATTAGGCCAAAAGTCAATTATGATGTACCTCGAGCTAGTTAGGCTACTAACAAGTGTCCAAGTGAGATTTGATGAGTGAACAAATCAATGTGTTGGCAAAGAGTCAAGGGTCCAATCATAAGTGAAAGATTTGTAAGATGGGTCTAATCAAAATCAAGGGATGATGAATCACTCATCTAATAGGATTAGAGAGGTCATAAATAAAGGGTCCAATAGGAATTGAGCTTGGGCCACCTCGAGTTAGTACATGTACTTTGATTTCCCTCATAATCTATATTGAGTTTTTGAGTCATATTTGAGATCAATCAATGTTGTGTGTATTACTCACTCTCTCTACCAGAGGCTTGATTGGCACTTTCTCTCTCTCTACTTGAGAGCAACAACTTTTTTGCCTTATTTTCTTTTCTTGAGTGCCTTCTACACGTGTGAAACTACTTTATTGATGAATGTATGCATGTAGATTTGCCTCGTTGCCTTAGAATCTAACGTAGATCTTCGATTTCAATCTAGAGTTGATCTAAAGTGAAAAAGCAAAGCTTAGGAGATCTTAATCACACATTAGGGAATTCGCACACGTGTGAGTTTTCACATGGGCATCAAAGCCTACCTAAGTGTTTGATGCATTTCTCATCATAAGTTTCAATATTTTCATGAAAATCAAGATCTAGAGAGTGTTGATTTCATCTCCCATGTATCTTAGAAATTTCTGAATCAAAAGGGTTCATTATCATAAGGATTGAATCACTTCTGGTATTGTACGGAAATCAGTGCTCATACATGTGTGAAGGATAGCCAAATTCATTTGGAGAGTTTTCTTCCAAGTTAGATCTGAATTTCATGCCTGATAGCTTGTTTCAAAGCTAGTAGAGTCTAGTTTGTGTAGCAATTAGTTTCAAATTGATTGTATCTCCTAATCAAAAGTTATAATCAATTAAATCAAGGTGGGTAGGGCAACCAACCTAGTTGGACACATTTACTTTTGTCTCTATCATGCTTGTTTCATCCAAAAACTCAATAATAGGCTTGCCAACTCCATCTATTTGAGATCTAGTCATCTTTTTGAGGTCATAGCCACATTGTTTCATACAATTGCATTGTATTTGAGTGATTTGTGGATTCTTTGAGTGTTTCACATGTGCCAAAGATAGTTTGACCCAAACTTTGCTTATACTCCATCAATTGATGAGAGGTTGATCTAGTTTGAGAGAGATTGGAAAAGCTAGTGAGATCCATCTCACATTTTGTTGCAAGATCTTGCATAGGAGTTGGTAGTACATTGTTGGAGGGTTTGTAGATATCGAGCCAACCCTAACCCTAGTTAATATGTGAGAGGGATTTGACACTCTACGTGTGTAAGTCCAACCCGATGATCACATAGTTATTTGATTATTTACAAGTTAATAAAGGACTTTAGGCCTTTTTGTGGGACTTTTAATGTTGCAAGGCCTAATAGTCAAGTTATTGAATAAAGTAGGGGTTCCCACCAAAACTGGTTTAAAATTCAAATTCAAATTGGTTCTCTCCTATTTTTGAATTGAGTTCCTTCCATTTTTTGGAACTTAGGTTAGAATTGGCCAATAGGATTTGAGGCCATTCCACTATACATAGTTCATATTAAAATTCAAATTCAAATTGGTTCCCTCTTATTTTTGAATTGAGTTCCCTCCATTTTTTGGAACTTAGGTTATTTCGAATCATTGTACATGTTTCATCTTCATTTCTAATACAAGCAAGTTGGCCCTCTTATGAACTGGATGTTGAATGTCCTTGTCTTCTATATCTTTTTTTCCATCTCTCATGCTTTCTTGTGGTTGCTAATTGTTGGATGTGATTGTTATTGAATTTGCTTATTCTTATGCTTTTTGAGAGAGAGAGAGAGAGAGAGAGAGAGAGAGAGAGAGAGAGAGAGAGAGAGAGAGAGGTAATCTTTCATCTTTGTGGATCTAGTGTTAATGGTTGTAGGGTTAATTGATAGTGTTTAATGTGGATCATCTATGCATGCTGGATTTTGATGTATGTTATCGCTCTCATGGGATCGAACCTCCGCGTGACATCTAACCTCGTCTCCTTGATGCTTGTGTGCTTGGATTTTGGGTTGAGGCTAGGGTAGGAAACCCCACAACAATTTTGGCACCGTTGCCGAGGGGTTACACCAATTTATCAGTTTGCAGCATATATTAATGGATGTTAGCTTGCATTAGGCAGCTTGTTTTGGCATAAGTATGGTTAAAATTGCAATTTAGGATTAGATTGAGAGTAATTTTGCTTGATTTGAGTGGATCTTCTTGTTTGAAATTTATTCAAAGCTTAGGAGATCTTAATCATACATTAGGACATTCTCACACGTGTGAATTTTCACAAGATCTTTGGCTTAAGTGGAGTGCACATCTAGAATCATTCATAAGCTAGAAATCATACATCTACCATGCTAGAACTTGGAAATACATGAAGATTTGAATATAATCACTAATAATTGATATAGTATTGTCCTTTTCCATACAATAGCAATAGTACATTGTCCTTCACACGTGTGAGGTGCACCAAAATGGTCCAATCATTGTAAGAGGTGGCATGTAGGTGTTCCAATCATAGTAGGAGGTGATGTTTTAGAGGTCCAATCACATTTCACCATTGTCTATTTTCATGGATCTCGAGCTACTATGACTGTGAGGGAGGGTGAGTCCATACTTAGTTTTTGTAGCAAGATTGAGAGATAGCAAGCTCCGACACTTATATTTTGTTTTACATTCGTATCTATAGATATGGATCAGCTAGTTCTACAGTAAAAAAACTAGCTAGATTTAGTTGATACATCCTCGTCCTGGCCATCAGATGGGACTTGTGGTTTCTACATGCGTAACAAACATGAATTGGTGTTGTGAAAAATGTGGTGAGAGTGAGAGAAACTAGTGAATGCAAATAAAATAAAATATATTTTGAAGCCATACCTCAGAAGCAGCAGCCCAGTTTTTCCTCACGCTTTGCCTCTCCAATAACTCGAGTAATGCTTGCATACTATGGCCATACATATACATATACTCATCACCGGGTGGGAGACCTACGGTAGATTTCTACGTAAACATTCTAGTTTGTGATCATAACAAATAAGTAGATAACCTAGGATGCACAAAAAACAAAACTCAAAAAGAAATGACAAGTTAAATTCAACTTATGGGTATGAGATAAACTTACAAAATGGGCTTGAAAATATTCCTCGCCACCACTGTCCAAGTGAGAAGCCCTCATGGTCTCTAATCGAACTTTTGATGTCTCCTACTGCTACTTGAAGCGATTTGAATTTTCTCGAATTTTCTTCTTCACATATTTTTAGTCTACTTTTTTCACATGGTAAGGCCTATCAGCGCTCACTACATCTGGGATCTCCGATTTGCAGTGGCTCATCATGGCACCCAGGCATTTCACCATCCATTTTTGTTCAAATTCCATATCGAGGGAGAGGACGAGAAACTCTATATGTAATTGATCAACGACATGATTCTTGTGAGAATTGTGGACATCGCACCAGTCATGAAAAATGTCCGAGCAAAGTGTATAGACATGAGCTCCCTCATGTGCACAATCACCAACTTACCACGAGCATTCTCAAATATGTGACCATCCTTGTCTATGTCATATGATGACAAGATGTCATCTGGTAGAGATGTAGCCATGGGAAGGATTTGGGATAAATTTAGATTTTAAGGCGTAAGGGAGATTTAGGTCTTAAGGGTCTGGGGGATTAATATTAAGATAAGAAATAAAAGGGTTAATTGAGAGTTGAGAGGAGAGAGAGCAGGGATAGGTGCAATCAAGAGATTGGATCATGCGCCACCTTCCCTCACGGCTTGTGGAATAGATTTCCATCAACAAATACAGTGAAACAGTGAGTCAACAACTTCTTTGATTCTGCCTTTGCTAGAAAATGATCAATTTTATTGCTCCAAATAGGCTTTCACATCATTCACAGTCTCATTTCTATACTTTGACCTCAATAAGATTAGAAGAAAGAGGCGATGGTAGCCTGCATCGAGCAATCACAATCACTATTCAAACTTAGCCGAGGAAAGAAGTCTCGCCTTCCTTTCAACGGTTGTCTCTACTGCTAGGAATCACTTAAGTTATCCTTTTTCTGAGTAGTAACCAGTATAACTGCTCTCATTACCTATCACCCTTGGAAAAAAAGCGGTTCCTACTGACAACCACTTCAAGGTACCAAAAAGCTGCAACCGACACTCAGATTTCTAAAATACTCAGAACTCATCGCTCCTTCGCAACAGTTCTAGATTTGAAACAGGCAGATAAGTACCAGGTTGTCCTCAAATCCGATTCTGAATAGGCAGAAACCAGCTGTCTCAAGACTCTCAACAACTTTCAGGGTTTCAAACCACAAAAACGAGTTTGAGAAGAGATCTAACTAGCAAGTAGTTCACAACCAGAGTTACTGTTCTTCTTACACTCATGCACCTAGTATTTACACTAGTATAAACTCTGTCCTTGTTTTCCTCAGAAACTTCACAGTTTATGTAAGAAAACTAGGAATCATATTGATGAAATGGCCTGGATTGTAGGATTCAACTCGAAAACAGCTCATTGACAACAACTTTCGAGAGAAATGACAGAATTGTTGCTCTCATCATGTTATACTTTGGCTGTAAACTAGATTCATGTAACAACATCACTAATAGTTTAACTCTTCTGGAAAAATTGATTTTCATCAATCAATCATTAAACAAAGTTAGTCATGCATCCTACTTTCAACCATAACAAATTTTTACATCTATCCAAATCTCCAAAGTATGATCAAGCCACATGATTCACTCTTGCAAATCCTTAAACATGAATTGGAATTCTTCTCAAAAACCAGAAAATTCAGAATGAAATTACAAGACTAATTTCCATTTTCTCCTTCAAAATTAAAACATGACGTTACCAACAATTTTGAAGAGCTCCAAGAATGCGTAATGTTCCTGATGAACCAACAATAAAACCGCCTAAAGCAGTTATATTGAAAGAAGATAGGATCACAGGATCGATGATGAAAAAACAAGCTAAGCAACATTATAATACGGTCCTGAAATGGGAAAATCTCCCTATCACTGTCCAGGGAGCCACACACAAGGTGCGCATCACTGAGGCCGTCCTTGCAGCCATAGGTATAACATCCGGTACGCAGGCCCCACCCAATCACAAGCAGGCCAAACATGCCATCAAGCCCTATATTGACCTCACTAAGGATCTGCACTAGACCAATGACAGATACCTTCTGGAAGTCATCACTGAGCCTTCAATCCACGCTGCTGCCCAGCTACTGAACAACTTCTTGATGGTTGGCAACCTCAAGAAAGACCACATCACATCACAGATCCTCTATAGGATAGTGGAGTCCCACACCAAGTTGGCCAAACCCCCTCTTGAACCATATAATTGGTTCAAGACTGTTTCTGATGAGTTCAAACGAGCTATTAAGGCCAATACTAAGCAGCAGTTCGCTGCTGGTTCTTTATTGTCCCTTTTAGTCGCTTTTCACTTAAAAAAAAGAATCCATGGCTTCCACCTGGATTCTGTGCTTTCGGTCTACGAAGAAGCACTGGCCAAGCCGTCTCACCAGGCCTCAAGTTCTCACAGTCGTCGTTGTCCACGCAGCGAGATCGTAATTTCTGACTCGTCTTCTGCGTCAGAACGTCGCACTAGGCATACCTCATCAGCTGCGCTTCCACCCCCTGCTGTTGTTCGCACTAAACTTCACATTCTCCTAGTCTCTGATGCTTCTCTCGCCTCTGCTTCCAATCAAGAACAGTCTGTGATCATTGGGCCTACCATTCCCATCACAGCTGCCCAGGCTGTCACAACCCCACACACTGAAGCCACTTCACCAAACACGCAATTTTTTATGGATATTTTTGATGATTCCGATCACCTTGGGACCGCCGAAATTTTTGAAATGCCCCAGAGCCCTGCGCTGCTCGAACTCCAATCCCCTGGAAGAGGATTCGGACATATCCATGAATCTACTGTTGGTGTTGAAGATGTCAGCCATCAACCTCACACTGAAGATAGCCCAACCGCACTTCGAGTCAACAAAGCTATGAAATCACCGAAGCAGTTTGATGCCACCGTGCCTGAGGGTTTTGAGGAAGAAGACATTTTTGAAGAAGAAAAAGTACTGGCACCTATCCCACGCCAACCAAGGACAGTCCTATTAGAACCTCCTGTTGTTGCCGCCTCCACGACAGTCGATTCTAGTGATGCTCTCGGTTTGGTCTCAAGCCTTGCGCAAGTGATCCAATCTATGCTGGATAAGACGAAAGAAATGGAACAGAGAATTTCAGATATGGGATTCAAAAAAACTCTGATCAGTCAGAAGATTGTCTAGTTGGATCGAGAGTTAAAGATTGCCAAGCAGCATGAAGACAAGGCTAAAGTTGAAAAGAAGTTGGCCCAGCAATAGGCTGATCGTCTGGAAGAATACGTCATCTCCCTGCAAAATGCCCTAACAACCGCACAGGATCAGGTGGATAAGGCCATGCAGGATGCAAAACAATAGGTGCAATTGTTGAAGAGTCAATTGCAGATGGCGAACAGGATCGCACACATCTTCAAGGTGAATTGAATGCGACCACCCTTGAGCATGATGCGTATCTTCAAACGCAAATACCAGATCATCTGGTCACACCGACGGAGATTGCGTATTTGTTCAAGAAAGTGGAGACATACAAAGTCGCCCTTCAGGGATTCCAAGGCCGCTTTGATAGGTTTAAAGGAGTAGCTTCAACCAAGTTGGCAAAGGCTAAAGAGACTATCACCGCCTATGAAAAAGCCACCGCTCAAGTGTTGGAATCCGGACCACAAATCCCCGTACCGGTCATGCTGCAATTCTCCCCTCCGCGCCAAGAAGCTGTACCAATGGATACAGGGGTAGATTCGAGCATGGACCAGGGAGGGGGGGGGGGGGGCTCTAGATATAGCAGAACAACCGCCAATCCTACCGGCAGTACAAGCATGTCCATCCTCATCAAGGACCACACCTCTATTTAGAAGACCCATCAGCATCGAGGACCAGATCCAGACCTTCTTAAAGCAACACCCGCATGAGTCCTTGCGTGGTGGATGGGTTCTGAAGTTTAAGACCTCCGAGATTGAGGCCGACAAAGAATTGGACAAAATACCTGCATTGGGAGAGTAGCCGCAATGGAGAATCACTATTTTCGAAAAAACTCCGAAATCAATTAGGAGTTACGTCGCTAGCCCTCGCCAATTGCGGGTAGATCCCTATTATGTGCCAATGCCACGAAGGAATAAATGGAAAGATTTGGGATTGGCTATGGACAAGATCACCATCCATATGCCCAATTGGCCAATCATCCATAAGCCCTACAACTGGACAATCTCAATGGCTTTCCACCGCGCCTAACAAGCCTATCAGAGAGAATATGTCCACTCTCCAGATTCAACGATGCGACAATCGACAATGTTTGCTAAAGATCTAACTCTGTTGGCGTCAATGGCAACCAGATGGGACGATTGCCTCCCTCCTCTGGCATTCGATCCAAATAAGCCGATGGCCTCAGAGCAAATCAAAGATCAGTTGCCGGTTGCTCGGTTATATTTTCGTGCAGCAATGATGGGAGGCTCCTAGGAATCACGCTTTACATCATGGACAACCTCAAAGTGGATTGTTGGAGCCCATCGTTGTTTTCTGCCACACAATTTGGATTTTAATACTACACGTGTCAATTTTATGGAGAAGGTGCAGCACCATTTAATCAAGATTCGACGCGAAGCCAATAAAAGTCTTCCATAACTGCATATTGCAGGTGTCGTGGGACCTCCACAGTTTTGGTGGGGGATATTGTTGGAGGGTTTGCGGATTCCAAGGCAACCCTAACCCTAGTTAATAAGTGAGAGGGATTTGGCACCCTGCATGTGTAAGTCCAACCCGATGATCACATAGTTATATGATTGATTAGTTAAAAGTCAATAAAAAGACTTTAGGCGTTTTTGCGGGACTTTTAATGTCGCAGGGCCTAAATGTCAAGTTAGTGAATAAAGTTGGATTTTCCTCCAATTTTGATGGTTCTCACACTTTTTTAAATTTGAATAAAAAGAGAGGCAAGAATGGACCAATAGGATTCAGAGGCCAAGGTCCTCCTCTCTACTATAAGAAGGGACCAACTTGTGTTGCTCTTGATGTTCATTTCCTCATTTCAATAAGGCTGATTGGTTCTCTTCATAAATGGGTTGATGAATGTCCTTGCTCTTCTTCTTTCCTTCTCCATCTCTCATGCTTTCTTTGGATTATTGCTAATTGTTGGATCTGATTGTTATTGGGATTGCATGTTATTATACTTTTTATGAGAGAGAAAGAGAGAGAGAGAGGAGGTATAAGCTATCTTTGTTGTGGATCGTAGAGTTAATGGATCGTAGTGTTAAAGAATATGGTTAATGGATGTAGAGTTAGAGTTTGGATCTTCCATTCATGCTGAAATCTGAACTAAAACTATCGCTCTCATGGGAACGAATCTACGCGTGACAACTAACTCCGTCTCTATGATGCTAGATTGACTAGATCTTGGATTCAGGTTAGGCAAGGAAAGAAACCCACTACAGAGAGAGAGAGAGAGAGAGAGAGAGAGAGAGAGAGAGAGAGAGAGAGATTAGATAACATCTAGCATTGCACAAAAGCTCCAAATTTTATCTTCTTTTCACTTGCACAAACATGACAAGATAATGAGATTAGTTAGAAATCAAGAGTAGATCAATGACAAACAAAAATAGAGATTTGGTATTCTTGAGAGCACTATTCTTTACCTTTTGATTATTACAAGGAAAAAAACAAGAGGAGCAAAAGCAAGAGGGAGGAGGAGGAGCAAGAGGAAGAAAGAGGAGGTGCAAAAGCTAGAGAAAAAGCAAACAACAAGGCAAATCAAGAGGGAGGGAAGGATAATGAGAGAGGAGGGATAAAAAATTCAAAGGAGAAAACAAGAGGACATGTACGTTTCTAGATTTCATCATTCTCCTCACCTACATTCACGGAAAGGCCGTGGAAAGGGACAGAGGCTATGGAATTTTTAAAAATATGTTTCAATGTCAGTATAATCCCATCAAGAAAATGACATTATTCTGAGGGTTATACTGAGGTTTTTAAGAGTCTTTGAAAGTCATACATTCTAAAAATAGTGAGTTCACACAGTCTCAAATTTGTGAGGATTATTTTGAGGTCCTCAATACCTGAAATGAAATTTAGATTTTGGAGGTATGAACATACAAGATATTAATTCCATTTTTTTGTTTGATTTTTCAAATATATCAAAGTTCTCCCCCACATGCATGTGTGAGAAATTGTCAACTAGTTGAAATTTATTATGTCTAGTTTAAAATGGTAAATTTGGCCAATATGCATTTTAAACTTAGAGATAAACTTTATATTGTCAATAAGACCTAAGAATAGTTGATTTATTATTTTTGGCAAGTTAGGCAAGTTGATAAGGTCGCATACCTATTGTTATTGGTTGGTTTAGGTGCATTGAATCTAGAATGTTGATAAGCTTGGGCAAGCACATCCAAATAGGTCAAGGACCTGTTATATATAGTGTATAAGCATGGGAAGAGTTCATCTCTTGCTCTCTCTTTTCTCTCATTCATGCTTATGGGAGTGATTTTTTTGGGTTTCCATATCCATTTTTGTATTGTTTTGGTCATATCTTGAATTCGTGTGTGTAGAATGCTTTTGTGACTTATGTATTGGATCCATACGTGTGAAACGTGTTGTGGTACAGCCATTGTACGGACAACAACAACAACTTATTCTGTTGACATAGGCTCCCTTTGTAATTAATCAACAAGCAATTTTTGCAATAATTGTGTCAAGAGACTCGGCAAAATCCTCTGGACTTCATCGGTTGCCAATTTCTTGACTTCCTCAGCTACCATTGGTTTGATAGATTCTACCAGCTCTGTTTCTATGATGTCATTAGAGGAAGTTTGAGTTCAAAAAGGGCTGCATATGAATTCATGCCAAGATCTCTTTTGCATTTTGTCACTATTTTCAACCAATATCTTTGAATCACTATAACTTTTTAGTAGTAGCTCAGAAGTTTGACATGTAATATATCATTGAAAGCGCTTGACGAGCTTTCCAAGGCACTAATTTTTGTTGCATTTTGACATGGCAATCAAAAGTTATGCCATTTTTAGTATAGACTCAAAATGTGACTCAAAGAAGTAACGTTTCGCTAAAGCCACTATGTCAAGAAACTATTGGGCCACATGTACAAAAGCATTGAATAAAAGAAAATAAAAAATGAAAAATGAATATTGACAAAAGGCCCTTTTTTTGTTTAAACTTCCTCTAATGTTCTTGTCTGCCCGTGGTTGCATCTGCGTACTTTGGAACTTTTGTCAAATTGACTTATTCCTCACTTATTTCATACCCAAGTGGCACTAAGATTTTTTACTTATAGCACATTTAGTCCGTGTGTGGATTGGACAACGCAGGTGCATGTCGATCTACATATGCCAAATGCATCTTAGCTATTTGTGACTCCGCACTGGACAATCGAAGCATCGATGGTTAACTCCGCATTGTCCACACATAGGTTCGAATGTTGATGGATCACCTTGATGTGGATATTCGGCTCGGTAATGTCTTCCTCCGCATCCAAAACATCGTATCGTGTGTAGTATTTTATCTCCTCTGAGTTGATAAGCATACATAGGTAATGGACGTCCCTTAGGATCTTCCACAAAATAAACTGGTAGGCTATTATGGTCTTCTTGTGAGTTCGGTAATATGCAAGATGATATGACCAATACTTCCACTTGGCCACCTTTCGTTGGATATTAGATGGATCACTTTGACATCCATCCGCTTGATGAACTCCTTGTCGGTTTGATTTTATTTTTTACCTTTGAATCGCCAGATCTTGCTGCTTTGCATTTTGTCTTTGTACGACACACGAATTCTTGATTGGGACATTTTGTACTTGGATGATTCTCAAAGCAGTATGTACATTGGTCTTTCTCAATAAACTTTGTCTTGCGAGCCTAAGTTTGATGACAACCAAAACTTGAAGTTAGACTAGGTTTGTGGTCACTTGTTGCATCTAATCTTCTAGACTTTGTTGCACTCTCAAATGATTCATAGCCTTCCTCCTTTGTTTGCTTGACTAGCGTTGATGAACCTTCAGATTTTTCTGATTTCTCATTCGATATTTCTGCGTTTGGACAGGTGATCTGCCCTCTTCTTCAAGATAAGATTCTCCATAATGACCTCATCTTAACAGATTTGTGACAATAAAGTGTAGGATGCGAACTTCTTCATACCAAACTTGATCTCATCGAGTAGTCTGATATAGTAGTCATTATGGGCTCTGGGCTCAGTAGATCATTATTTTTCACCAGATTTTATAATCGTCTGATGTATTGTTGAACTGTCTCATTAGAGAACATCTGAAATGATGGTAATATGACAAACTCGGTAGTCATGACTGTAATGCAGTGTAGTCTTGATGTAAGAGACTGCTTCGAGGGTTGCACAACTGTGGTGTCCCATTTTTTTTTTTAACGAGAAAAGAAAAGAGCAAATCAAAAATCGTTTACGAATAAAAAGTGGAGTGGCCATCCATAATGATATTAAAAAAAAATGAACATCGTAGTGGTGTGAATGGTAAGTGATGTGAAGGATGGTTGGCAACAAGAACGGTATGACTTGTGTAGCATCGAATGAGTATTTCACAGGTCAAGCCACTGGTAGTCCCAATATTATTATTTTTTCAATTTTTTTAATGTTTTTCAAAATATATATATTTTATTTTACAACAGTGGACGAGTAATGGCGAGTAATTTTTTTTAAAATTAATTAATTAATTTTTTGTTTAAATTAAATTTTTTAATTTTTATCACTTTATTTTTTCTAGTGGTGGCGAGTAATTGCGAGTAATGGCAAGTAATAGGAAAAGACGAGAAAATTAAGAAAAGACAAATTTAAATCGACGAAAAATGACGAGTAATTGCGAGTAATGGACACTACTTCCCGAGGTGACTGATGATACATCAAGGTCGGTTCTGTTCACTAGAAACGTGGCAAGTGATAAAAAGCACAAAAAAGTGGAAAAAACACAGTTGGCGAGTAATAAACTTATCAAAAAAAAATAGCAAAAAAATACAAATAGAAAATATACTCCTAGGACTGTTTAGCACCGTCTCTCCGGCAATGGCGCCAAAAGAAATGTTGGACCTTTTTCGTGCCTCTCTAATCAGTCGGATCTAGAGAGCAAAGAAGGGGTTTGGGATCTCCAATCGGATGAGTAGTCATATAGTAACGAGCTTCGAATGGAGAGAGGGTAAACATAGTGATAGGAGTGGAAATCTAGGCTTGCTAAAGTTTTCAATCTTAGCTTCGGATCTGATCGTAGAATAGTCTAGATTTGTGCATTGTTCATCTTTGATGTTTTTTTTTTTTGGTATTTTCTTGGCCTGATTTATTCTTGCTTATCTAAGCATCCTTGGCTCTAGATCTTTTCCTCGCATTAGGGGATATTAGAACTCAAAATGGGCCCTTTGTCAAGATGTTTTTTATTTTTTATTTTTCACACGCTTTCAACGCTTAAATGGCCCAATTGATTGTGTCCATTTGTGACGAACTGTAACGGTGGTTTGCGGACGGAAATTGTTTTTGTCTTTTACGGCCAAATTTTGGTGATTTCCAAAAATCTCGCCGAAGAGAGAACACTTTTTTTTTTTGCCGACGCGCTGATTGGAGAAACAGACAACGCTCAAAGGAATTGTCATTGTAAACTCGATTATGATAACACAGAAGAGTTGCAACAATCTGCTCATCGTATGCATAATTTGTGAATGATTATATGGTGCTTGCTATCAGTAGATTATACTTCCGTTGTTTCTCAATTTTAGTTGATTAACATTAGTTTCTATATATAAAGTTTTTACATCAGATCTGTAGTGTTAGTCCGTAGTTCGGAGGATGATTGATCGCGGAATAAGAGAGAGAAAATCGTCGGATTTTAAAACTCCGACCGAGTTTTTGGTCTGCCCACACAACTTTGATGACTTGACCTCACTAGTAACGTATGTAGTTAACTGGAAGTTGGGTAGCCGCAACGCATGGGGTCCATACTTTAAGATTCTATTTTCTACCATTAACTGACATAACTTCTCGTGTAAATGCAAATCGTATTGCACATCAAAGTTTTCTTTCCATCTACTCAAAGCTTTCACATCAATGAAAAACGGTCTTATCGATCATGGCAAGAAATTTTGAATATTTTGGATCACAATTAGCGCCAACGTGAATCTAAATGTTTGCAATTCTGAAAATATGGAGTTTGTTGAATCAACTTCTGCAATTCAAAAATTTGCGATTTCTACACACATCTATTGAAAAAATATTTTGCTTATTTTGCTCATAATTGCGAAGCATTGATTTTGCATATCAAGCAAGAAACATGGAGTGTGATGGATCAAAAAGAGCGCCAAGGTCATTTCAAACTTTTCCAATTAATTTTTTTTTTAATTAAGACGAGTTTTAATAGCTTACAAGATATATAACAAGTTGGTTTTCTACTATATTAATCTATCAATTATTAATATGTCTAAATATCATCTCCATATTGATCTTCCCACAGAATATGCTCCACTGTCGAGAAAAAATCTGAAAGGATCCACCTTACCAGCTCACCAAAGGACGGAAGATAGAAAACATTGTGATATAAATGTTAGTTCTCAAGTTAGATGAATCAGAAGTAATAAAGGGACAAAAGCTGGAAAGCTTAGTGTTACAATTATGAATGGAACATTAAGCAATACGATAAACTTGGAGAGTCTTAATTTCAGTGTGCAGTCCAAAAATAATATTTGGTGGTTGGCAGCTTTCCAGGTTTAAATCTATTCTATTGAGCACTAGCAACTAATTCATTTCAAGAATTAATGGTTTTGTGTTTTAAGTTAATATTGTTCTGTTATTATAGTTCTGAGTTCAATTCTCCTAAAATAGTTCATGATTTTGTGTTTCAAACAGGTTTTAAATGATCATGACATTCTATTTTGGATTTTTAGTAAAACAGAATATCCAGAGATAATTAAGAATCATATGAGCGACACACCACTCAATGTTCCTGGAATAGGTAATTTTAAGGTGGAATGGCATTTGGCTGGAAACCTGAAGTCGTTGAAGTGCATGTTCAACGTCTCACATGGAGCAAATTCAAAACATCCATGTCTCTATAGCATGAAAACTACACATGACATGTTGAAGAGCACGAGAGTTTCAAGGGATATAGAAGATCTGACTTGGAAACCAGTATTACCGATTCTGCTTAAAAATGTTCACATTTGTACACTACATGGAGAGGTTAGAATTATCGAAAAATTAATATACCTCCATATTTGGTTTGCTTGGAATACTAAGCCAAAGTCATTAGCCAAAAAGGCAATAGCTCGATTGGAAGAAGTTTTATCAAAAGCGGGACTTCATAAAGGACACGTTAAAATAAAAAGGACGAGAAGCTTTCAGGAAAAACGGAAAACATTCCATGCAGACCAAGTATAGGAGGATCCAAAGCTCGTCGTTTCTTATCAAATCATTCCCAAAAACCAACTAAAATCCAGTACTCAATTTGGATAGATTTACTCAATGCCACAAAGGATTTTGAAGAAAAAGGAACAACGAGGATTAAAAAAGTTGAAGTCTGGACAAAGCTTGACAACATGGTCAAATTGCTCAGAAAAGATAAACTATCTGATACTGATGTCCTACTAATTGAGAAATCAACAATTGAGTTTGTGGATGCAGTTAAAGACGCCTAGGGTGAAGATCATATTACGCATTATATGGTAAATCTCTTTTCAATGTAACTAACTCTTCGATTTATAATCTCATTGCACATATGCTAAATTTAAAATGATTAATATGACAATATTTGTATCTCTGATATTGCAGCACATTTTACGACATCATGCATCATTTTTTGCAAAAGCTTACGACAATCTAAGTATTTGGTCATCACAAGGAATGGAGAAATCGCATTGGCAAGCCAGAGCAACATTTCATCGAAATACACAACACGGTGGAACATCTCAAAAAAATAGTTACATCATCCAACTATTTCAATGGTTCTACAGGCGTATTCAAATCCGATATAAAACTAGATCAACAAATTATCAGAAATTCAGAAAGGCGTGCAAATCTATAGATGAAAATAATATTGAAGACTCAACCCATAGTAAATTTCATGATATCAAACGAAAAAAGTATATGTATTATATCGCATCATGTGTAGTACAATGCAAGGCAAAATCATTGTTTCTATTTGTCTTTAATGATCAGCTTTGCTGTGTGGTCATGAAATTTTTTTTTCTATCATATGGATCTAGAAAATCAATCGATCTTCATGTATCCAGAGAAAACAGCTAAGGAGGAAGACCTTTTCGAAACTTCCTCAGCTACATAGCCAAATACTTTTATGGCAATGTCTCTCTTCACAAAAATAATTTTATATGTATTCGGAGGGTATTTATGCCCATTCGAGAAATAGGATAACGCTTTAATTGCCATTAATATTGTCGCAACATCTGGAGAAAATTTGTTATGATGAATACAAATCTCTTTATTTACAAAGCACTTCAAATAATTGGATAGGGATGAATCCCTTTGTCGTGATCCCTGGCCTTCCCTCAAATATCCCTGCCTTGTTGCAAAGGCATCCACTCAACAATAGCATGTAAAATATGAGCAAAGGTCACATGTTTTGTAAAACAAAATGACTATATTTGAATAAAAATGTTATTAAGATAAAACCAGATTTATCTATCAGATCATGCTCATCAGCTTCAATAAGTGCAACAGTATGTAGATCATGACCAGCAACAATGGTCGTCGAAGCACTGGATGGACTAGTTTCTGAAGACTGTGATACATATCTGCTCCGGATTTTCAGAAATTCCTCCTCACCGGGCAAATTTGTCTGGTATGCCATGCTTTCAGACATGATTGACTACAGTGCTTCAGTCTCATCCATCCATTCATCTCCGTCTTTGTAATCAATAGAAGCATGTAGATCATCATCACCGTCGAGATCTATGAAGTCCTCGAATTCTTTAATGAAATTAGACAAAATTGATAATATTTCGTCCTCCCTCAAATCAAGAACATCTCCAACATCATTCAGTGAGAGGTATGTGACACTATTCATGTAATACACTGGCAAATCGAGGAGAGTCTTGGTTTTGTCATATGGATTCACGTCAGATAAGGAAGAAATGGACAATGCACGAAACTCGGCTGGGTCGTACATTGAAGCCAATGCTAAGCCTCTAAGTCCTTGCCTCATCATGAATAAGAGCAGAAAGATAAAACACAAATCTCATGCCTTCCTGCAAAAAACGACATGATCGATTGTGCTGATCACAATGGACCACACGTTCAAAATCACTTACGATTTTCGTGAATCGTCGGTTGTGGCTTTGCTTTGAAGATGGTTGGGCAAGTACTAGGTCATGGAAATGGATGAATTGTAGATTATCCATGATCTACATAGTCTGATTCAGACTATCATAATACTCCTTATACAACACTGAAAAATATGATTTATGTTCTGATCCAAATCTTTCAATATCAAAAGACATATTGAAATACGTCTTATAGTGACCTACGTAGTTACCAATATTGGATTCAATGAGGAAGGCGTGCAAAGCAGAATCCAAAGTATTAGAAGATGACGCGACCATCTTGAAAGTATGACCAATATGGCCGAGTATCGCTACGACGTGGGGTGGCAGGGAGTCAGAATACAATTAGGACTTCCTCGCGTGATGGCGATATTGGCAAATGACCTGATATTGGAACGACGCGAGGGATCTTCGATCGTCTAGAATCTCAGAAAGATTCTCGGGTGGTAGCGATACTACAAAGAAATAGAACTGTTCACACATTGTGAGATACAAAAAGTGAAAATCCAAAACCTAGCGAAATGTTTTAACTGATCAAACAACATTTATATAACTAAAACCAAAAAAATCCAAGCCGTACACTCGTCGATCCAACAATGGATTAGATCTATGGCGCATAGTACCACACGTGCGAGCCTATACATGCGAGAACACATGTCACTGATCCATTCAGCCACGTGTCCCCACGTGGGATCCCACACGTGTTGATCCAAACGTGCAGTTTCACACGTGTGTATACAGACGTGTGGTTCCACATGTCAGTTATTGACTGGGCCACGTGTCGCTGGTATTCACACGTGCCAATTTTTCTCCCCTATATAAGTCCATTATCGGGGATTGTACAGGTTTTCACATAATTTGCTGGCACGTTTGATTGCATCTATACGAAATGCATTCGTGATATCGCCATCACGCGAGCGACCTCCTCCCCATGCCCGTTCCTTACACCCTCTCGCGTCGTAGTGATATCAGCTTGACTTCCCCAGTATTGCCATCACGCGAGCCCCTGCCTCTCCCCGCTTGACTCTGCCAATCTCTCGCGTCGTAGCGATATCACGGTTAGAGTTCTCAGTGTCTCTTCTGCTGTGTCTCTGTCCTCGCGTAGTATAGATATTCGGCCTCAATGGCTCGGACGAAGCAAACCACTAGGCTTACCAGTTTCGTTCAAACGTTCCGTCCCCAGACATCTGAACCCGTACATCCGCAAAGACGAGGTAGACCTAGCCGTCCATGGTTGAGGGACATCAAGGCCTTGCAGAGGTGCACCAAACTTCTGATCCCGAAAGAAGCATTCTACCGGGCTGTGAGAGAGGTTACACAAGACATGACCACCCATCTGCCCTATGCAGTGAGGTGAACTATCACTGCATTGGAGGCCCTCCATACTGCATACGAGGATCTAGACAAAATTGTTTGAGGATTCGATGTTGTGCTCCATTCATGGCAAGAGGGTGACACTGATGCCCTAGGACATGCTTCTTGTCATGAGGCTTCGAAACACCTATGACAGCATTTTTAAGTCTGGATTGACAAATAAGCAAGTTCTTCTTGAAAGGGGACCTGTTCCAGCTCGCAAAAAGAGAAAGCAAACACAGCCCAAGCATTCGCAACCCAAGCCCAGGTGTCCCAGCTCTTCACCCTCACCTCCTCCCATTAGAAAATATCTGGCTAGTATGTCTGCAATTCCACTGGCTTAGAGTCCTCCTGTAACCCCTGATCTTCAACTGCATGATTCTCCTTCTATACATGAGGATGACCTAAATACAGTGTTAGACATGAATGTTTCTGATGTTGATGCAACTGATAAAGAGTTGCACATCAGACTTCCAAATGAACCTAAAGACACATTTTTTGATTCTGAGAGGTACATTGATTTTGACCTGTATATAGCCAAGAAAATAGATTATCTCGTAGGGGAGTTTATATTTTGTATAGACGATATTAATTTTGCAATGCATATCAAAGACCCGCATTGTAGGGAGCTAAAAGAGAAAACCTCATATATCTCAGACACAGTAGTTGAATCTGCTTGTGCATACTATATACATAAATATACATATACAGTCACAAAGGAGATTTTTGTTGTATCTCCATTTTTTGGGCATCTGTTGAATAAAGAGAGGAAAGCCAGAAGGCTCTTCAAGCACACCAGCAAAGAGGCATCAATGTTCATCATCCCATACTGCTCAAAGTAAGATAGTTTCTTCTTGTAATATCTGTTTTCTGTAAGATTTTTCTTTTGGAAACTCTTATAGATTCTAGTAATTCATTGCTTGTCTCTTTCTGGCAGCAAACATTGGAGTGTGCACGTCATATCCATGAAAGTGGATTCAACTAGAAGCTACACACCTGTGTGCATGACAATGAATTCTTTGCATGCCACCCATTCCATGATTAAATCCATGTACAAAAGGATGGTGGAGCTATTGCCCAGGCCGGATGGGTTGGTTGTAAATACCAACATAGAGGTTGTTGATGCAAAGGTAAAAGAAATCTTTTTACGTATTTTATTTGCATGATGGCATGTAGTTTAGAATTATATTGAATTATAATTTAACAATTTTTCGCTGTGATTTCTCAGTCTTCGCAACAAGACCATCCTTTCAACTGTGGATGGTATTCAATCTGGAATGTTAAACCTCCAGATGCTAGTACCTGTGTGGTATTTTTTTCAATGTTCCAGTATCCTGATGATATATTGTTAACTTTGTGAATTTATATATTTTAAAACATTGGCTAATACATACATACACTAGATATTTTTTTTTGCAGTTTCAATGTCCTGAGGTATCAACAAATGCATTCATCAGGTCGGCATAAAATGTTGAAAATTTTACTATCATGTGCAAGGCCCTACAAGCATGAAGGTGCCTCGGATGAACCTGCCAGGGGATCCGTGGATGAGGTTACAGTGCTCAAGGATATGCCTCAGGCACCTTTGATTGAAATGTAAATATAGTTCCGACAAACACATAGAAATATATCATCACATGATGATCCATAGAACAATAGATAGGCAAATAGAAAGTGGGCTATTACTGAATGTCACAAATATATTATATCGATTTCAAAAACAATGTACATTTTTCAAAATACTAAATACAAATTGCTTGATGAAATCTTGAAGTCATTTGAGACTTCTTTGTATTTCTTATTTTTTTTTAAAATTACATTGATGTTGCTCGTTTATCATCCCCATGTTTATGCGGTTTCAACAATTTCTACGCTTTTTTTTAAGTCCTTGCACTCTATGCGACTTTCTTGTCTTGGTCTTACATGTACATCAAAGAAACTTGTTAAACAATATCAACATTGAGATTATGTCAAATGAAATATTGCAATACCGAAAACACTGAAACATGTTTAAATAAAATCATTGAAAGTCATTTTAAATGTGCACTGGAATAAATACACATACACCTACCAATCTCTTGTTGACTCGAAAACAGAAGTGTTTAGAAATATCATATTGCAACAATGTAAGCTCTGATCGAATGTGATCAAGTGTCCAATCTTCTTCCACCTCAATTGTTGTAAGAGTAGAATTACTTTTCCTCACTTGAATTTCTATTTGATCTTGATGATTCACTGTAAAATCCTGATCCAATGTTTTTCATCCGTTGCCAACTTTGGACCATCTTCTATAATAAAATGTTAAAGAAAGCACTTGTTTTTCTATAAGATATCTAAATTTCATTGACGATCTATTGACTATGCACTCGATATTGCCATTACTCTTCTTATCCCAATAATCATCAAGGAGGCTTGATAACATATTGTCTGTTAAATCACTACAAATAAACATTGTCATTGTTTTATGAATATTACATTCAACAAAAAAATCAACAAAAATTGCAATAGGCATTAGAGGAGTTCTAAATCCAAAAATGACCCTTTGTATAGATTCTTTTTATATTTTTTTCTCAAATTTTTCTTACACATGGACCAATCAAAACACTCAAATTTGAAATCTACGTAACGTAACTATTTGAGTCCACATTTTGATTTCATACTAAAAATGGCATAACTTTTTAGTGGTAATGGTGCATTGGAAAACGCTCGACAAGAGTTTTTTAATGATATGTTACATGACATACTTTTGAGCTACGATAAAAAAGTTATGGCAAGTCAAAAGTATTAGTGTTATAATATTTTAATAATAAAAAATGCATCTTGCACGAATTCTTAAAGGGTCCTTTTGGAATTTAAAACTCCTCTAATGCAAAAACCAATGCAATCTATTGTTTTTTGAACCTGTGCTACATTTCATACAGTTTTCAATGTCCATAAAAAACCTTGATCGGAAGCTCTCTGCTATGGTGGAATTTGGAGGAATCCGTTCTTCGCTTGAGAAAAAGGGTAATGATATCGTCTCTATTTTTCCACCTAAACTGGATGGTGTGTAAAATGAATCATAGAAGAAAATACAAGAATTCAAAAGTGTTCTCGTGGAGCGGTTCTTGTATTGCAGAAGACCAATATCAGAATGAATAACGTCCATGATGCCGACAAGGGATTGTATAGGTTGCCATTCGATTATGCTTGATGGATATAAATTTGCACAAATCCATAAAACTATATGTCATTTAAATACTCAGATACACGTCTAAATGATTAATGCTCAAAGCAAAAAATTCTCCAAAACTTACAATTGCATTTGAGTTTGTCATTTGAACTTAACGCCTTCCACTCTAATTTTCTTATGCATGTAGACATGTTGAATCAAGACCTCTGAAATGGATTGACCACCGGGTGCAACTTTGAAGTCTAAATTTTTCCCTTTCCAAAAATTCCTATAATCCATATTTGATTTTCTCTTTTTACCAAAAACACCTCTTGAGGAGGGATGCATGAGAACCCAGCGAAATTTTCTATAGATACGTGGTATCCAAGAGCCATCAGAGTCTTTTTATTACAAACAGAAACTGAGACACGGGCAGCAATTATGGTCCAATCACAAGTCAGGACCCTGTCCGACGGGAGTTTTGAATTGTATAAAAATATGACCGAAAAGTTTCAAAAAAGAAAGTGACCGGCAACAACGTTACGGTCTTTCACAAATGTAAATATATAACTGGGCCAAGTGTACGTCGAATAGTTGAAAAGCCAAAAACAGCATCTTGACAAAAGGCCCTTTTGGTGTTCAAAACTCCTCTAATGGTTTGCATCAAAGATGCAACCAGTTTGACATCCTATGATGCATGCATCAAAGGCAAGATCTCGCGTACACCCTTCACCAGGGATTTCTTCTGAGTGACAGAGTTGCTGGAGTTAATAGACTTCAACATCTGTGGACCTTTTGACGTGCTCTCTGTAGGAGGATCGAGATATTATATTGTCTTCATTGATGACTTCAGTAAGTTTGATGTTGTCTACTTCATCCACAACAAGTCTGAAGCTTTCGATAAGTTTACAGAGTATGTAAACTGGGTTGAGAAGTGGACAGAGATGAAAGTCAAGCAAATCAGAACCAACAAATGTGGAGAATATATCTCCATCTATTTTGCTGATTTTTGCAGCAGCCGAGAAATCCTTCAGAGAACCTATACACCACAACACAACGATGTTGTTGAGAGGAAGAACATGACTCTCATGAAAGCTGCAAAGTGCATGATGGCCTATTCTAAGACATCAAGACCACTATGGACTGAAGTAGTAGCTACAACTGCCTACCTACATGCCTACCTGCAGAACATGACAGATCAGGCATTCCTCACACAACTCCACATAAGTGTTGTGGGGTAACAAGCCGAATCTAGCTCATATTCGAATCTTCGGATGTGTAGCATATGCACACATTCTTGACAAGATCCACAAAAAACTGTGGACGAAAAAGTCTAGCAGAGATACCTTGTAGGATATGGCATACATTCATCATACTACAAGATCTATCTACTAGAGACTAATCAAGTAAAGACTGTCAGAGATGTCAGATTTGATGAAGCAAGAACAATGGCTAACAAAGATCCAGCTGGCTACGAAATTTTTGGCAAGCAGTACTATAACCTGTCGATGTCGACAAATACCGGACCTTGAGCATCCAGATGAAGATGTTCAAATTTTAGATGAGCTGAACGATAGTTCAGATGATGAGCGGCCTAACATGTAGCTGTACCCAAGACACTTGCTACACACAACAGTTCTGCACTCGACAAAGGCAAAGCCCGCACAATCTCCAAGGAGATCTACAAGAGAAAGAAGAGCACCAGTTATATTTGTGCCTAACAGCCTAGCTTCTACGACAGAAGAGTTTTGTGGATTCGATGGTGAACCACAAACTTATGATAAGCTATTGACAGTCCCGACGAGGACAAATGGATAAAAACCATGGAGGTAGAGATGGACTCCATGAAGAAGAACAAGGTCTAGACTCTTAAACCAGTACCAATTGATAGAAAGACTATCAAGTGTAAATGGATCTACAAATACAAATATGGACCGAATGGCAATGTATCAAGATACAAAGCTAGACTTGTTGCCAAATAATTTTCACAGAAGTATGGTATTGACTACACCAAAACTTTTTTCCCTGTAGTCAAGCACACATCTATATGAATTTTATTTGCTTATGCAGGAGCCTACAATATGAAAATCCATATTGTAGATGAAAGGACAGCCTTTCTGTATGTTGATCTGAAAGAAGAGGTCTATATGGGCCAGCCACTAGGTTTTACCTACAAGTCATTTGTTGACTATGCTTGCAAAATGCACATAAGCATCTACGGACTAAAACAGTCTGCTAGGCAGTGGTACAAGAAGAAGGATCAACACTCAGATCCTTAGGCTTCTAGTCTTTAATGGCTGATTATAACGTCTATGTGAAAGTCATAAATGTAAAAAATCATCATTATCGATGTCTATGTAGATGACACCCTCATTTTGTCAAGGAGCAGCAACCTGATTGCACAAGTGAAGGCAGATATTTCGAGACACTTCGAAATATCGGACCTAGGAGAAGCAAAATGCTACCTGGGCTTGCAGATCGACATAGATCTTGAAGGTAAATTTCGAAAGCTCACATCCAAAGATCAATCGGACATGTAACAAGAAGTCTCTCTAAGAATGTGAGATGGACAATCATGGCAGTTGACGCTCTGCACACAGCCTATGAGGATTTCCAAGTGAAATTATTTTCAGATTGTGTTGTTGCAACTGTTCATGCCAAGTGGGTAACTATTATGCCCAAGGATTTCGTCATTGTGTTTAGACTACGGGACACATATGACAAATTTGCTAAGTGCTTCCGACTTGGTCCATCCACTCCTCCAAAATCGGCGACAGAAAAGAAAAAGTAGAAGCAATGTCAACCAACCTGACTTGTATTTCAGGTGCAGAGTGGGTGTGTCTCAAAGAAGAGGAGGTCTCTTGACAGTCCTCAAAAAGCCAGATATTTTTCAAAGTTGTCTCCTCTCAAGGAAATCCTTAAAGCAATCTCCTCCTCTCCTAAATCTCCTCCTAAATCTTCTTCTTCTCCTCTTCCTATATCTCCTCCATCTCCTCCTAAAGATTATTCTCCTCCTAAATCTCCCCCTATTACATCCCTCCCTCCAGCGCCACAAGAGCAGAGCTAGACCAATTTGTAATGTTAAAGGTTGAATAGTTTTTTGAAGACAATTCATTTTTGGATTTTTCTATATCACTTCTTGCACCTTCTGAACTTAGATTTGTAGATTCTCCAAAATATGTACAGTATGACCAATTATTATATACATATCTTAAATCTCTAGGTCCACTTTACAATTTTCAGATGCCAAAAACCAAAATAGACCTTCTCCTTAGTAAATTAGATACAGGTAAAATAGATGTCTCATTGTTTCCTATACACTTCATGAGTGTTTTCCATTTTCTCGATTTTATCACCTTGCACTCTGAGATGATACAAAACATTAGACATGGGACTCCATTGCTCATGCTCCCATACATTCACACGTAAGTATATGCTTTTCACATTTTAATAAGTTGATTTTTCCATATGAATTGTGATTTTACGTGTAGTCTAAAAAACATATTGATTTCTGATTGCAGTGGCCACTGGAGTTTATATGTTCAGTCTTTATATCTCAATGATGAGGGTGTGTGTCATGCCCATGACTGGTCCTGGGTAGCATGTCCACACTAGGGACCGGTAGACCGACAACTTGTAAGTTAATTGTGACTATAAACCAAGGTGTCGTTCTTTCGGAAATAGACACGGCCAAAAACGGCCCAGATGCCTGTGATGGAAAGAATAAAATGAAACGAAAAAAGTTGTTTCTTGTAGTGCTTGAAGCCATGGGCGTACCAACACTATTTGTTGTTAAGAACAAGAAAAAGCCGGTTCATTATTCCCCATTTCTAAATCTATCACTGTGAACCGTAAAGATTATGAAAAGAGGAGAAGGAATGTTTTGATTTAGTTGAAGTTGGAATTTTCTAATAAATTCTCGAGAACTCCGTATACTTGTATTATTTTTTAGACACTTTAATCATGAAGTGGAGGGCCTTCATGGAGGAAGAACCTGTGGTATGGGACGTAGGCAACTCCAAAATGAAGATCTGAAACTAACTGGATCAGTTGACCATGGTATGGCCGTAAGTCTTAGTGATGCCAAATACTATCGGTCATAAAAATGGGTGTTTTGTCGAAAATTTAAGATATTGGTCATGACCCCTTTTTTAGGATATCTCAAATTTACAAAATCGAAAACCCGATAAGCTATTTCTTTATAAAGAATATGTTGGTGAATTTTATGATCTCGGGAGTCTGGAGAGTTGAGATTGGTGAATCATAACTCAGATTCTAGGATATACCTAATCCATAGGAGAGGATTGTGTTCATGGTAGATTACCCCGGATGAATAAACAAGATAGTACAATTTTGGTAATGACTAGCCATCTTACCAAATCGACTATACCAACTTAATCTATTATTCTTTGAACTAGTGCTACATTTTAATATACTTTGAATATCCATATAAAGTCTAGATTGAAAACTTTCTGATTGTTAAATCTGGAGAAATCCATTCCACTTGAAAAATTTGGTAGAGGTTATGGCTCTAATATACCCACTAAATCATTGTTATTAGAAAAATGGGTGTGATCATAAAAAAAAACTCCCGACTTTACAAGGGATTTTGGAGAACGGCCTTTATATTGTAAAATACCGATATCCGAAGGTATGACATCAATTATTCCTACAATAGATTGAATTGATTGTCATTCAACAAAATTTGATGGATACAAATCTACAAAACCAGCTAAAATATCGTGAGAAAAATTTAATATAAAAAAAAAATTAATACTAAAAAAATTTAATGCAAATATGTACATACTAATCGTATACTTACAATTGCATTTTCTTCTATCATTTAGATTAAAATCCTGAATGTTGAGCTCTTTGTGAAGATAAGCATGCTGAACTAAAACTTTCATGATAGATTGAAACAGATACTTTGAATTCTATCATCCTGCCTTTCCAAGAGCTTCTATATATGTCATATGATCTTTTTCTTTTTCGAAAAGAGCCTTTTGAAGAAGGATGTATTAAAATCCATTGATATTTACGATATATTCTTGGTATCCATTGATATTCTCCATTTTGTTTTTATTTCAAATATTGATAGCATCAATGGTTCTTCTTGGTCTCCGATTATGTGTCACCATTAGTCCAAAATATGTTTATGAAAGTTGAGAACGGAGAGAATGAAGAGAATGAGAGGTATACCTAAGAATGACAATCCAAAATATGTCTATGGAAGCTGAGAACGAAGAGACTAAGAGGTATACCTTGTCGGAAGCCTGGGTCTTGAATCGCTCTGCCTCCACTATTGGAATACGTGGTTTGTCGGATTCAGACGACGATTCCGTCTGAAGCTCAAATGGAGTTGATCTGTGTGGGCAAAGCTACTGTTTTATTTTGTGATCTATCATTCTTTGAACTACGGACTGATACTGTAGATCTGATGTAAAAACTTTATAAGCAGGAAATAATATTAATCAACTAAGATTGAGAAACAACGGAAGTATAATCTACTAATAGCAACCATAGAATCATTTACAGATTATGCAAATGATGAGTAGATTGTTGCAACTCTTCTATATTATCAGAATCGAGTTTACAATGACAATTACTTGAGCGTTGTCTATTCCTTAAATAAGTGCATCGACGCAAGAGAGGTGTTTTCTCTCACGAGTAAGACTCGCTACTACTAATTCTCTGTATCTTGTAACTAGCTACTACTCGTTACATCTGTATATCTCTTCTCACGATGATCCAATACATATATCATGTCAGGTGAGATTACAAGATTAATTTATTGATTATTACAAGAGAGGTTTAAGTTAAACTTCGATTAACCATGTCTCTCTCTTGTACGTTGCTTTACGATTGAACATGAAGATTTAAATTTTCATGCTTGTCGAGCTGAGGTCCTGATAGTTCATCCATGCTCGATAATGTGTCCTGATATTTTGTTTGCATTCAGGCTCTCGTTGGTGCCCGATCTGTTGTTGTCGACTATCGTGGCTTGGTAAGAAGATTTGTATTCTGTAACCTACAAATGTCCTCATGGCGAGTCACGTGGTCTGCCCCATTGGCTAGGATGCGGTGGTGGAGGACGAGGCGGTGGTGAATTTCCCTAGTGGCCTCATTGCATTGGGACATCTCTGGGATGAAGTTGAGTTGTTTGCTTCATGCAAGCCATTCGTAGCCCCAATATCGGATCAGCACACGTGTCTACAAATCCGCAACTACATAGTGTAAGAGTCATGCGCTGAACCGATATCTTGGTAGGTCGTGAGGAAACTTGATAGCGGATGAGCGTGACAAAGCGTATTAGGCATACCAAGTGCATGTCGTGTGCGCTGAACCGATATCCTGGCAGGTCATGCAAGTCGTGTGCATTGAATAAATGTTCAAAGTAAAAAAAATTATCATATGTGCTTATATAGGGCGAGCGTCCGAAATGATAGCCCTCGTGAACGTTGTGAATCTTGAGGCACGGAATACTGCGACCATTAACTTTGCAATCTTTCGGAATCTAGAAAATCAAATCATTATTAAATATCTAATGATAAATTTAAAAGGCTAATGATAGACCATTTGTTATATTTTGGCTCAGATACCATGTTGTATGAGTATGATTGGTTGACCTTTAAAGGCCCCAGACTTCTATTCATTTCTTGACAAATGTAAGGCTGTGATTAACTGGGATAGACCATAAATATGAGAACCACTTTATTTGAGAACCATTTCATGATCCTATCTTCTATAAGGCCTTCATTGAATTTTCATATTTTCAGCCGCGATAGCAAATCGACGTGCACCGTTCAATTGAGGATTGTTCTTTTTTCTTTGTCGCACATTGAATCGATATTAGTTTTCCCAGACTGGAATATCGAAACAATGCGCGCCGTAGTTGAAGTGCTCCCGAGTGGAGTCATTTACTCACGCTAAACCGATATCGGCTTTAATATGGCAAGTTCTTCAAGGTCCGATCTTGTAAAGTTTTTGAAAGCCAGTGACATTCCATCTGACAAATTAGAGTATTTTGCCAGTATTTTTTTTGCACCTTTTGATATCGATAAACTACTTTATGAGAATCGTTATAAATTATTTTCTTTTCTTGATAAATTTTCTCAGATTAGTACTACTCTTGTTAAAGATATAGACAGTTTATGTTACGCTCATTTTCATGACCTTGTACATTCTCAAACATCCATTAAGCACAAACATGGTAGAAAGTACAGCAACCTACATGAACACTTAAAAAGAAGTATATATTGCGATATCCACAAGAGAAAATGTCGCCTTGTTATCAAAGGTATGACGTTTGTCTTTTATATCTCTGTAGAAATTTCAGATGATGAGTCTGTTGAATCTTTTGTTGTTCCCTTGATTGAAGCATCTGCATCTGCTCCAATCGAAGTAGATGAAGTAGATAATGATATAGGAGTTGAAGCTGAAGCATCCATGGCTTCAGATTATGAGCAAATTGCATTGGAGAATCTTTAAGTCATGTTTTACCAAGAAAGTCAACAAAGGCAATGATGAAAAATACTCGGTTTGAAAAAATGAAACAAAAATTGTTGAAACTGTTTTGAATAAGGTTCAAACATACTTGGATGAAAATGTGATACAAGATGCATGTGATGATTTTGGAATTAACATAAATGCATATTCCACTTTTTTTAGAATATTTCTCAAGTGATAGTGAAGAAAACTTATCTTCCTCGTCCATATCAAGTAAGATTAACAAGAAATTATAATAATGATGGAATGTTCAAAATAGTTGGCCAACCACTTCATATAACTGATCTATACAAATCAGAATGTGGTGAGCTCAATTACAACGATTGCAATAATATTTTTTTTGATATTGAAAATATTCTAAAATACATTATTCGATTCTATAAACTAGTTTAACATTAAGTAAATGGAAAGATTATTAATGAAATTAGATGAATTTGAAATCATCAAAGGTGAAAAGTTGAAATGAGTGAGTGTCACTTTGATGAACAAAATTTCAGATACTGATGATTGAACGTTTAATGTTTAATCGGAAAATCACATATGGTGGTTGGCTGCATTCCAAGTATACTTTTCAATTTTCTTTTTAAGTATCATTATTACCATTGAATATATTGTCTTTCTTTATTAACATGTCATGCATTACTTACTTCTCTACAGGTCTTGAAAGAGGACTATAAAATACTAAATTCATGGATATTTTCACGTACAAATTATGGTGAGATTATAAAGAGACATTTCGAGGGTGAAAAATTTACAATCGAAAACCATGGAAGTTTCCAAATTCAATGGCACCTTGTAGACGATTTGAAAACATTGAAATGTATGTATATTGTCTCTCATGGGGCAACATCAAAGCATCCATGTCTTTATTGCATGAAGGATTGCTACAATATGAATTTGGAACAACCAAAAACACTGGCCCAACACGAGAAGCAGAAGATCCAAATATGAAAAGTGTGTTGCCAATGCGATTAAAACATGTTCACATATGCACATTGCATGCTGAGATTTGTATTGTTGAAAAACTTATTTATTTGCATATTCTCCTTGCATGGAATACAAAACCGGGGTCTGTGGCTAAAGTAGCTATTAAGAGGTTGGAAGAAATTCTTTCAAAGACAGGACTACATAAAGGGAATGTCACCATTGAAAAACGTGAAGACTCTTTAGGCACAAGCAAAGAGGCATCAATATTCATCATTCCATATTGGACAAAGTAAGATTTTTTTTTTGAAAGATTTTTTTTTTGTAAGATTTGTTTGATTCTTGTCATTCATTGCTTGTCATTTGCTGGCAATAAACATTGGAGTGAGCACGTAATATATTTAAAAGTGGATTCTATTGGAAGCTGCACACCTATGTGCATGACAATGAATTCCTTGAATATCACCCATTCCATTGTTAACTCCATGTACAAGAAGATGGTGGAGCTATTGCCCAGGCCTGATTGTAAATATTAACATAGATTGTTGTAAGAGTAGAACCATTTTGCTTCACGTGGATTTCTATTTGATCTTGATGATTCACTGTAAAGTCCTAATCCAATATTTTCCATTCATTGCCAACTTTGGACCATCTTCTATAATAAAATTTTAAAGAAAGCATTTGTTTTTTAATAAGATATCTAAATTTCAGTGACGATCTATTAACTATGCACTCGATATTGTCATCACTCTTTTTATCCCATTGATCATCTAGGAGACTTGATAACATATCATCTGTTAAATCACTACAAATAAACATTGTCGTTGTTCTACGAATATTGCATGCAACAAAGAAATCTACAAACATTGCAAAAGGCAGAAATCAGTGCAATCTATTGTTTCTTCAACATGTGCTACATTTCATACAGTTTTGAATGTCCATAAAAAACCTTGATCGGAAGGTCTCTGCTATGGTAGAATCCGAAGGAATCCATTCTTGCTTGAGAAAGAGGGTAATAATATCGCCTCTAATCTTCGACCTGAACTGGATGGTGTGTAAGATGAATCATAGAAGAAAATACAAGAATCCAAAAGTGATCTCGTGGAGCGGTTCTTGTATTGTAGAAGACCAATATCAGAATGAATAATGTGTCCATGATGCCAACAAGCGATTGTATAGGTTGCCATTCGATTATGCTTGGTGGATACAAATCTGCACAAACCCATAAAACTATATATCATTTAAACTCAGATACACATTTAAATGATTGATGAAAAGCTCAAAGCAAAAAATTCTCCAAAATTTAAAATTATATTTGAGTCTGTCATTTGAACTTACACCTTCCACTCTAATTTTCTTATGCATATAGAAATTCTGAAATTTTCTATAGATTCGTGGTATCCAAGAGCCATCAGAGTTTTTTTCAATAAAAACAAAAACTGAGACAATATTGCTTCATGGTCTATGGCTTCCGGAAGCCATTGCAAAGCTAAAAGAAGATGAACAATAGAGTTTGAAACTAAAAGTAGATGAATCAATATGAAAATAAAAAACCAAATTTGTAATAAGTGATGGCGGTCTTTCATAAATCATATATGCTATTCCAACTACGGTTAGATCAAGATGGACTTACTTTGACCACAAGTGTTCGGTCCCGGACACTCAAGAAACTCACGGGCAATAATTACGGTCCAATCACAAGTCACAACGGGAGTTTTGAATTGTATAAAAATATGACCGAAAAGTTTCAAAAAAATATTCAACCGACAAACAATGTTACGGTCTTTCATGGGTGTAAATATATAACTGGGCCAAGTGTACATCGAATAGTTGAAAAGTCAAAAACAACATCTTGACAAAAGGCCCTTTTGGTGTTCGAAACTCCTCTAATGGCAAGAGCACTTTAATACCTCACTCACACTAGCATTTAATATTTCCCATGGCCTGTCACACATGTGAAAAGTACAGTACTTGATTCAGGTCAAATTCAAACAAATGAACTCAAAAGATTAGACAATAATCATGCATCAATTCCACATAAACAAGAAGATTGCCAAAATTGCCAACAATTTGATTCTCACAAAAGAAAATCACTTATCATAAATTTACAAAGGATTAATCCACATATATATACATCTCAAATTTGACCTTATAAGAGGTAATCATGTCTTGAATCAAGCTCCATTAGTTATGACATGATCTATGGACAATCTCATGATTTACTGGACCAACTTGCATGACTGATATAATCTCTTCCACAAGCGGAGGAACTCAAGTTTGAGGCTGAGAAATATAATGAGAGAGAAGATCACATGCTCCTAAATATGTACACATATAGTTTATATGGTCAAAAAAGTCAAATGACCATTTTATATTAGCTGGTTTTGCCAAATTTCTAACATGATACAATTTTCAAAAAAGTGGCCACAAGTTTGCTTCATTTCTTCTGGTCCGAACAATGTTTCATTTACAACCAAAATGAAAATCATTTTCATATTTTTCTCTCATTGAAATATATAGATCCATGGAAATCTGGGTGAATGACAACTCATTCAGCTCACTAATCCAACTAAGAGCATCCGCAACTTGATTCGAGCTGTTTCTTATATAACGAATTTCATGATCGAATTCTTGTATCAATTCGGCACATCGGACTTTCCTCCCTTGAGGATCATGTTGATTGCAAAAGTACTTAAGAGGTTGGGGATTCATATACACTATAAACTTACTACCATACAAGTACAATCTCCAGGTCTTAATTGGATGGATAATTGCAAATAACTCATTTTCCTGCATAGTGTAATGCAACTGAGGACCAATGACTTTTTTGCTTTCAAACGCTAGTGGCCTATCATTCTATAATAGAACCGCTCCTTGCATCAGTTCTCACGACATAAAGTAAATCTGGATCTACAATCTGTAATACGGGACCTGAGACCATCAGATTTTTAAGTTTCTCAGATATCTGATTCAATTTCTCATTTCAAATAATAGGAGGACTAGGTTGATTTTTCTTTTTCTTTTTGTTAACAATCCCTTATGTAATTTGAAATCTCTACCTCCTCTTTTTGAGAGAACCTATAAGGTTGTCTAGAGATAGGTTGACTTCTTGGAATTAGTTCTATCATGTGGTCTGCTAACCTAGACGACGATAAACCATGAGGTAACTCTGATGGGATAACATTCTTAAATTCACTTATGATCTAATTTTTTATTGCTTTTTCGTGATCTAAACTTACTGAGATAAGAATTATAGAGAATTCACAACTATTAGATGACATAAAAAATATCCATAACAAGATTAACAAATATTGAAAATATTTCATATTGTGAATAGTCAAATGTTTTCATTATACTAGTTGTAAAAATTTCATCCGCCTTATTTACAAAATTGTTGTCAAATAAAGTAACTACCTTATCACCCTCCTTAAAAGTGAGAACATGTTTCTCAAAATCAATAGCTAGAGAAGACGATTTACTAAATAACCATTCATAACCAAAAATTAAATCTATATGGTAGCTAGGTCTAAAACATGAAAATTAACTAATTCTCTATATCCTTATATCGAAATTGGAAAATTCGGCACTTTCACGTTTCAAGCTTCCAACTTTGTTTTTGAAGCTAGATAAATTTTGTATCTATGATTATTGGCTTCAGTTGTCTGGCTGAGTTTTGTGAAAAATTGCCTACATTGGCAAATCTAGCCATGTAGAATATTGTACATTTTGTCAATATTGTTTGTTGGTTACTTGAATGGCCAAAGTGCCACTTGTACATACACACCTAAAGTAGGTTACCACGAGTCAAGAGGAGTGGTTGTGTCTATTTGGTAGTGATTCCTACTTTGTAGGATCTAGACCATGATTTATGATGAGATTTGTACCTACCATGCACCTACCAAGCATGACTCTTGGATCTAGGCTAGGGTTTTCACATTAGGGCAAGAAAGTGGAGTCTACTTCCTTATTACATGCTGGATTTTCACCTAACTTTGCAAAGGACGTGTGTTTTACTATGTATTTCCATTCTCCATAGTGAGAAGATAGAAACTTTTTGGAGCCTCAAGGAGAAACTCGAGTTTCCTCTCATTGTATGGTGATTACTCTATTTTTCCAATGAAACCCAGCTTTGGCACTTTGTAAACACTGTCTACAGGCCGTACTACAGCCTTATTTCCACACGTGTGGAGTTGGATTAGATATTTGATCAATGCTTTGATTGTCTCTACTTGTTTCCTATCAAGCTGCTAAACTAGATCTTGTTTTCTGATGACTAGTTTCTGATAGATTGTTTAACAAGCATACAATCACCTTGTGGATCATTCAAAGATCCATTTATGGTCCTTAGTACTGTACTTTTCACATGGTATCAGAGCCAAGTACAAGGCCATTGATCTGTGTTTGAATCTAATCCAGTTTTAGCAGGTTTTGGTGCAAAAAGCTAGTATTGGAAGGGCGAGCTGGTATCCAGGTTTTGGTGAGGGGATTTGATCCCAAACTTTTTCAGGATCAAAATCCGTACTATTCACACGTGTGGGCATCTCTGAACCAGCATTTAATAACCCATATTCATTGGATCATAGAAAATTCATATGGTGTCAATTTGATGTAATTTTTGGTGCAAATCCTAGGATAAGCTACCAAGATCACTTGCCATTGATTAGTTTTGAATTTGTTTCATGAAAACTAATTAATCTAGGCTGATTTCAGACCTTCTTAAAGTGGAAACCAGGTCTTGAAAGTACATCAAAGTGAATGAGAGAGATAGAGTCAGTTTTTGTCCAAGAATAGCCAAGATTGGCAAGATTTGCTTGAGTGTAGTTTTCATCTCATCTTATCTTCATTCCAACTTGTGAGGGAGTGATAGAACTGTGATTACAAATCCATCTGTTGGATTAGAAGTCAACATTTGAGTGAAACACTGCAAGTTAGAAACCTTTGTGAGTTTCAGGTCCAAACGAATCTATATCTTGTGTGTAGAATCTTGCTAGTAAGATGGGATCAGTGGGAGCCTACCTTCTAGAAGCTAGTGAGAGGTTAAATTCTACGAATTATGCTATTTGGAAAGTGAGGATGGAGTCACTAATGGTGCTCCAGGATCTTTATGAGTTTCTAATAGATGATGAAGATGAACCTCTAGGTGCACAGGAATTAGTGAAATACAAGAAGAGGTCTAGGCTTGCACTTCACTGTATTAAGTTGAATGTAAGCAATGATCTTTTAAGGGAAGTATCATCATGTAAGAGTGCTAAAGAGGCTTGGGAATCTTTAAAATCTATCTATGAGTCTAGTAACACTTCGAGGGTTCTCATGCTTAGGAATCAGATTCTACAAAGCATGAAGAGGAGTGATGAGAATGCACAAGATTATGTGCTAAGAATCAAGTCTCTTAATAGGGAGTTAGCTTCCATTGGAGAGAAGATTCAAGATAGTGAGCTTGTTCAGATTGTCCTAAATGGTCTAGGGAGTGGCTTTACAAATTTGGTCCAAAGCTTTGCAATCCAAGACACTTTGCCTAATATAGAAAAGCTACACAGTGTATTAGTAGCTAAAGAGTGTAGGATGTTGCATACCAATGCAAGAATGAATGCTATTTCTCTGCAGGATGGTGATGAGAAAGTTAATTTCTCATTCAAAAGCAAGAAGAAGACCAATGGAAAGAAGAAGCACTTCAAGGAGACCAAGGAGGAGGATGAGGCTTCAAGCTCAAAGGGCAAGATCAAAGACAAGTCCAAGTACAAATGTTTTTTCTGTGGAAAGAAAGGACATTTTGCATTAGAATGTCTCAAGAAGAAGAAGGCACAAGAGAGCAAACAAAGCAACATTGCACATCAGGAGGAAGAGGAGGATGAAGAGTCACCCTTGATAGTTTCCAACAAACCACCATCATCCAAGAGCAACACCAATGATTCTTGGTGGATTGATAGTGGGGCAAGTTCCCACATGACATATCAAAAGGACATATTCTCCACCTTACTTTCTTACAATGACTTAAATAGATTAATCTATACTGCAAGTAGTCAAGAATGTAAGATAAGTGGAATAGGAACAATTCCCTTGTATGTGGGATCATCCAAAAGGATGAATCTAGATAATGTTCTTTATGTTCCTAAGTTAACCAAGAATTTGCTTAGTGTTGGCCAGTTAATGGATAATGGCCTAGATGTACAATTTAAGCATGGAGTTTGTTCCATCCTTAGAAATGATGAATGTATAGCCAAAGGCTTTAAGCAAGGTAGATTATTTAAGCTTGATGCTAATATTGCAGTGGAGAGTGTTAACTTGGCAAAGGTGGAGCTATCAAAGGTGGAACTGTGGCACAAAAGGTTGGGCCACCCCAACTACAAAGCCATGGAATCTATGGCTACAAAGGAGCTTGCAGTTGGACTCCCCAAGCATTTGTCAAAGTGTGGGAAGAGATGTGAAGCATGCAGCCTCTCAAAGGCTCACAAGCTACCCTTATCAAGATCTACATCAAGATCAAACTCTCCTCTTGAACTCATCCATTCGGATGTTCATAGTTTTTCACATGAGTCTAATGGTGGTGCCAAGTACTATGTAATCTTCATTGATGACTATTCTAGATTTTGTTGGATGTACCTCTTGTCTAGCAAATCAATGGTGTTTGATTCTTTTGTAAAGTTCAAGACTTTGGTAGAAAATCAACTTAGTACCAAGATTAAGGTATTAAGGAGTGATAATGGAGGTGAATATGTCTCCAATAAGTTGATTGACTTTTGTATTTCTAATGGCATAAAGAGGGAGTTGTCATGTCCATACACCCCTCAACAAAATGGAGTGAGTGAGAGAAGAAATAGATCTCTTTGTGAGTGTGCTAAGGCCTTTAGGCTAGATGCTTCTCTATCCAAACCATTTTGGGGTAAAGCAATAACTTGTGCTAACTATTTGTGCAATAGATTGCCAAACCAAGCCATTGGAGGAATCACACCATTTGAAGCTCTATTTGGAGAGAAGCCCAATCTCAAAGATCTCAAAGTTTTTGGATCCACTTGCTATGTACACCAATCCTTGGATAAGAGAAGGAAGGATGATGCAACATCCATCAAAGGCATCTTTGTGGGATATGGTGAGAATAGCAAAGGTTATAGAGTCTTCAATCCCATCACTAGCAAGGTGATAGTGAGTAGGGATGTTATTTTTGAAGAAGGACATGCATGTGATTTGGATGATAATGCTACTAATCATCTTGATGCCAAGGATCATGCTAGGATGGAGGAGGAGCTTCCAAGTGAAGAAGAACTTGAGGATCCACCTCAAGATGCAAGAACTCCAAGAACTCCAAGAACTCCAAGAAGATCTACAAGGGCAAGATCCGAGCCATTGAGGCTCACCTATGATGGTCAAGGTGATCAAAGGGAAGGCTCATCATCTTTCACATCTTACACCCTTCTTACTTCAATGTTAGATGAGCCAACATGCTATGAAGATGCTTGTAAGTCTAAAAGTTGGATGGATGCTATGCAAGTAGAGTATGATGCTCTTATTGAGAATCATACTTGGGATCTTGTGGATCTTCCACAAGGGAGGAAACCTCTTGATTGCAAGTGGGTGTTTAGATTGAAGTATAATCAAGATGGATCAATAAGCAAGCATAAAGCTAGGCTTGTTGCCAAAGGTTTTTTACAAACCAAAGGCATTGACTATGATGAGACATTTGCTCCTGTGGCTAAGCTTGTTACTATCAGGTTGATCATTAGTCTTGCTACAACCTTCAATTGGGAGCTATTCCAACTTGACTTCACAAATGCATTCCTCAATGGTTATTTGGAGGAAGAGATCTGCATGAGGCAACCCGAGGGCTTCATCAAGGCAAAGCATGAAGGAAAGGTGTGTTTTTTGAAGAAGAGCCTTTATGGGCTCAAGCAAGCACCTAGAGCATGGTACTCTAGGCTAAACTCTTTTCTCATTTCCATCAATTTTGTAATGAGTGCCTATGATCCATCATTGTATATAAGTTTTCATGATGGCATGATCATTATTCTTGTTTTGTATGTAGATGACATTATCTTGAGTGGTAATGATCTAGATGGAATTAGAGATGTAAAAATTGCTTTAGCAAAAGAGTTTAAGATGGTAGATCTCGGCCTATTGAGCTTCATTCTTGGAATAGAGGTTATTAGAGAATGTGATTTTAGCTTCATTTGTCAATCTAAATATGCTACATCCATCCTAGATAGATTTGGAATGAGGAATTGTAAAGGCATTGAGGACACCAATGGAACAACATGTAAAAGCATCTATTGGTAGTGATGAAGCATCCTTTGAGGACATCACATTATATAGAAGGCTTATTGGCTCCTTGATCTATTTAACTATAACTAGACCTGATCTTAGTTATAGTGTTGGAATGTTAAGCCAATTCATGCAAAGTCCTCTAGTTTCACATTGGAAGATGGCCAAAAGAGTTCTTAGATACATTTCATTCACTAAGAATTTTGGTATTTTGTATAGAGGAACTAATCTTGGCTTAAGAGCCTATAGTGACTCGGATTTTGCAGGTGACAAAGTGGATAGAAGATCAACAAGTGCCTTTGCCACCTTTCTATGTGATGGAGTAGTATCATGGCTTTCCAAAAAGCAAGATACCATCTCCCTATCTTCCACAGAATCCGAATACAAGGCCTTGACATCAACATGCAAGGAGGTCTTGTGGCTCAAAAGGCTATTGGTGGAGCTTCATGTCATGGAGGAGGAGATCCCTATCATCTATTGTGACAACCAATCAGCCCAATCACTTGCAACTAATCCTACATTCCATGCAAGGAGCAAACACATCGAAATTGCTCATCATTTCGAGAGGGAAAAAGTGCAAGCTAAAGAGATCAAGCTCCAACATGTGCCATCATCAAGTTGCTTGGCTGATTTGTTTACTAAACCTTTACCTAAAGA
This sequence comes from Diphasiastrum complanatum, assembly GCA_029204225.1. Classification (NCBI taxonomy): domain Eukaryota; kingdom Viridiplantae; phylum Streptophyta; class Lycopodiopsida; order Lycopodiales; family Lycopodiaceae; genus Diphasiastrum; species Diphasiastrum complanatum. The sequence continues at coordinate 5,038,975 of CM055107.1, read as the reverse complement.
TTCATTTGTCAAGCTTAGATCTTCAATTGGAGTTATTGATAAAAGCATTGTGATCTCCAAGGCTAGATTTGAGGAGTGTGAAAAATTGCCTACATTGGCAAATCTAGCCATGTAGAATATTGTACATTTTGTCAATATTGTTTGTTGGTTACTTGAATGGCCAAAGTGCCACTTGTACATACACACCTAAAGAAGGTTACCACTAGTCAAGAGGAGTGGTTGTGTCTATTTGGTAGTGATTCCTACTTTGTAGGATCTAGACCATGATTTATGATGAGATTTGTACCTACCATGCACCTACCAAGCATGACTCTTGGATCTAGGCTAGGGTTTTCACATTAGGGCAAGAAAGTGGAGTCTACTTCCTTATTACATGCTAAATTTTCACCTAAATTTGCAAAGGACGTGTGTTTTACTATGTATTTCCATTCTCCATAGTGAGAAGATAGAAACTTTTTGGAGCCTCAAGGAGAAACTCGAGTTTCCTCTCATTGTATGGTGATTACTCTATTTTTCCAATGAAACCCAGCTTTGGCACTTTGTAAACACTGTCTACAGGCCGTACTACAGCCTTATTTCCACACGTGTGGAGTTGGATTAGACTATTTGATCAATGCTTTGATTGTCTCTACTTGTTTCCTATCAAGATGCTAAACTAGATCTTGTTTTCTGATGACTAGTTTCTGATAGATTGTTTAACAAGCATACAATCACCTTGTGGATCATTTAAAGATCCATTTATGGTCCTTAGTACTGTACTTTTCACAAGTTTCTGCACAAGACAAGAATTAATAAAGTTATGAATAGAACCAATGTCTTAATAAAATACTAATTTTGTGATCTTTAAGTATGCATGTTAACCGAAATAATGCATTAGACAAAAAAGAAGCAATACTAAAAGAACATTCACACTCACAATCGAACATATTAATTTTCAAAGTTTTACCTTTACCCCTTGAGATTTTTCTTTTTTTTCGGACAAGACTTCACTGTTGGAAAATTTGCATGTATGAAGGTACTGCAGGATTTGCAAGTTCTTTAGCCATTTTGAATTATCTAAAATAGGAAATAACTGACCAAAGTTAACAAATACGTCTATTCTTAATCGTGAGCAATTTCGACTAAAACTAACTCCAGTATGGTCAAATCACTAATCTTAGTTCAGTTTTAAATAGTTCAAAAAACTGCAAAAAAAATTTGAAAAATTTGAATAATAAAGTTTTTTTAAAAGATTTTACATAACTTAAAAATTCGACAAAAAGGACTATCAGTATATGGCAATCAATATAGACACCATTTTCTATATCAATTATGAAAGCTATTATAAAACCATAGAAAAGAGGTCTATTCTTAGGATGGAGATAATTCTTAAGATGGATCAAAGTGTGTTGTCCGATTATGAGAATAACATGAAATATTCTAAAATATGGCAAGAGGTTTATGCAATAAGCCCAAACACTACATAACTAAACTAGAAAGTCGGAATTATTAGAAACATGTGACCAGTTGGCATCTTGCGCATGTTAGTCCAACATTGGGCCTTAGACTAATAAGTGTCATGTAGCACAATTAGCTTTTGTAAAATTTTTAAGTTGGAAAACACAACTTGTCCTCAAAAAACACAAAGTGATCTTGACGGTCAGGATCACGATCCTGATGAAACTTCAGTAGCCAATCAGAGTGAAGGAGCCTCACCTCTCAAATATATAAGAGAGAGTCATTTCTTTTGTATTGGATCATCTTCTACTCTTCCTAATAAAACTCTATCCATTTCATCTTGGAATATCTCTCTCTCTCTCTCTCTCTCTCTCTCTCTCTCTCTCTCTCTCTCTCTCTCTCATCCCTTTCATCAACAATATCATGGCGTGATCATTAAGACCCATCAGTAGGTTTTCTTTCATCATCACGTCCCTTGAGAAGATCAATTTCTCATTAGGAGAAATATGGGCTCAAAATGGGCCATTTAAGAAATTTGACTTTAGAGAGAAGCTACGTAGAGAGAGAATGCGAACCAACAACTTTTGGTTGCCATTTTTTGAGTTTTCAACCTTGACCGACGTTAACTACTATGGTTTACTTCAGACATTAGTTAGTTAAGCATCAGATGTAATAACTTCTCTGCATGCTCGTTTCAAAATTCAGGACTAGAACTTTAAAGAATCGTTGTAAATCTTGGTGTGCTCACTACAAAAACTGAAGTGAGAGTACAATGAGCACTTTTGAAATTTTGTATGCTTATAGTGAAATATGAGGCGAGACGATTTTCAGCATGACATAGACATTACAAAAGTAAGATACGCTATGTTGACCTATTGTAGTTTGAAGCATTTACGTATTGTAGCTTTCAACAATGGCAATGTTCCATTTGCATGTTGCACTTTCTATGGAATGCACTCCATTTATCAAGAAAAATGGAAAGCTGTAGAGAATGTTGCTGCAATAGTTAGAGAATTGAGAATATATAATCATAAGAATATAAATTTGTAGGTGGATAAATGGATCAATTTATCCTAGAGATTTAACTACCAATTTGTGTCTAGATTTCAAGTCTATAACTCATCTTCTCAGATTTGTATGTGAAGGAAATAGCGGATTACTTGGATATTGTCAAAGGTTGTGTGATATTGGAATGCATAGTGTATCTTGTCTTAATCAGCAATCACAAATTGCTAATGGCAACAATTGCAACATGAAAATTAACAATTGCTTCGTTATGTGCTACACACTACTGTTGAAAACAATGCACTCAATCATGTTATATCAGAGTTGAATGCTACAGTCACTAGTCTTTGGGGCTCAGACCAAGATATGTTAGAATCCATGGAGAAGTTGCGATCCGACAGTTTAAGAGCATGGGCTTTGTGTTTTATCTTTCTGCTCTTGTTCTTGAAGAGGCAAGAACTTCAAGATTAAGCATTGAGGGTGTCTCATCATCCGCTGATTCTATGATATCAGAATCAGCTATTGTTGATGAAGTCTTGGGTGCTGACGAGGAGGCAATATTGGCAGCTATGTACAACCCAGCCCAGTCTCGTGCATTGTCCATTTCATCCTTATCTAACGTGGATCGAAATGACAAAAGCAAGACTATTCTCGATTTGCCAGTGTATCACATGGATAGTGTGTGAAGAATTGCCAAAAATTGGCAAATCTAGCTTGATCAAAAACCATGTAGAATAGTGTAAATTGTATACACAAGTGGGTCCCACACATGTGAGGCCATAATGCCACGTGGGAAACCCATCCTAATATAGGTTAGGTCAAGGCAAGAGAGTTGGTCATGTCTATTTGGTGGTCATCCCTATTTTATAGGACCTACACCTAAGTTTAAGGTGAAAATCTGACCAACTAGCTACCTACCAAGCATAACTCTAGGAAATAGACTAGGGTTTCATTTTAGGTCAAGGAGAGTGAGTTAACTTCCTTATTACATGCTGGAAATCCACCTAACTTCAAGAAGGAAGTCGAATTTGCTATGTATTCCCTCTCTCCATAGTGTGAAGAAAGAAATTTTTTGGAGCTCATTGGCAATCTCAAGCTAGTTCACTATGTACATTGAGTTTTTGTGATCCAAATGAAACCAAATCAATTTCTACTTGTTTCTCAGGTTGAAGGCCGTACTACAGCCTGTATTACACACGTTTGGGCTTGGATTTCACTGTTTATCAATGCTTGTTGTTTGTCGAATTGCCAATCTAGATCAACTTTTTTGTGTCTAGTTTTTTGATAGATTGTTAAGCAAGCATCCAATCACTCTTGTGGATCTTTTGTAGATCCATTTATGGTCCTAAAGTACAGTACTTTCACATGGTATCAGAGCCAAGTACAAGAGCATAAGCCATTGATCTAATGCAAATCCATTTTTAGCAAGTTTTGGTGCTAAAAGCTAGTATTGAGAGGGCAAGCTAGAATCTTGATTTTGGTGAGGAGATTTGATCCCAAACTTGGTAGGGGTCCAAATCTGTACTGTCCACATGTGTGGGCACCTCTGAACCTGCATTTAATGCATGGTATTCATTTGATCCAAAAATATTCAATTTGTGAGCTATTGGTGTAATTTTTGGTGGAGATCCTAGGATAATCTACCAAGATCATTTGCCATTGATTAGATTTGAATTTGTTTCATTGAATCTAATTAATTTAGGCTGAGTTCAAGTCCTATTAAGGTTAAAAACAGGTCTTGAAAGTACACCAAGAAGGAAGAAAGAGATTAAGTCATTTTTTTGTCCAAAAATAGCCAAAATTGGCAAGATTTGATTGTAAGTAGATTTCACATCATCTTATCTTCATTCCAACTTTGTGAGGGAGTGCTAGAACTGAGATTATAAGTCCATTTGTTGGATTAGAAATCTAATTTGAGTGAAAAACTACAAGAGAGAGACCTTAGTGAGTTTCTAGAGACAATCAAATCCATTTCTTGGCAAGATTTGTTTGAAAGTAGTTTTCACTTCATCTTATCTTCATTCCAGCTTTGTGAGGGAGTGATAGAACTGTGATTATAAGTCTATTTTTTGGATTAGAAATCAAATTTGAGTGAAACACTGCAAGTGTGAGACTTTTGTGAGTTTCAAGTCAATCAAATCTATTTCTTGTTTGTAGAAGTCACTAGTAAGATGGGATCTGCTGGAGCATACCTTCTAGAAGCTAGTGAGAGATTGAATTCTACAAATTATGCTATTTGGAAGGTTAGGATGGAGTCACTCTTGGTGCTCCAAGACCTTTATGAGTTCTTGATTGAAGATGAAGATGAACCTCTAGGTGCACATGAGTTAGCTAGATACAAGAAGATATCTAGGCTTGCACTTCATTGTGTGATGATGAATGTGAGCAATGATTTGTTGAGAGAAGTATCAGCTTGTACTAATGCTAAAGAGGCTTGAGAGTCTTTAAAATCAATCTATGAGTCTAGCAACACTTCTAGAGTTCTTATGCTTAGAAATCAAATTTTGCAAAGCATGATGAGAAGTGAGGAGAGTGCACAAGATTATGTACTTAGAATCAAGTCTCTAAATAGGGATTTGGCTTCCATTGGAGAGAAGATTTATGATGGAGAGCTTGTACAAATTGTCCTTAATGGTCTAGGAGATGACTTTGCAAATTTGGTCCAAAGTTTTGCCATCCAAGACACTTTGCCAACTATAGAAAAACTTCACAGTGTATTAGTGGCTGAAGAGTGTAGGATGCTCCATGCAAAATCTAGGATAAGTTCCTTGTATTCGCAGGATGGTGATGAGAAAGCCAATTTCTCATTCAAGGGCAAAAAGAAGACCAATGGAAAGAAGAAGCATCCAAAGGAGGCCAAAGAAGAGGATGATGCATCAAGCTCAAAGGACAAGTCAAAGCAAAAATGCTTCTTTTGTGGAAAGAAGGGGCATTATGCATCTAAATGCTACAAGAGGCTAAGAGCACAAGTGGAGGAGGACAAACAAGGAAACCTTGCAAAGGAGGAGGAGGATGAAGTAGATGTATTCTTGATGGCATCTACATCCCCACCAACAAGCAATAGCAATTTAAGAGACAATTGGTGGATCGACAGTGGGGCTAGCTCCCACATGTCTTGTGAAAAGGACTTTTTCTCAACCTTACACTCTTTCAATGCTGCTAAAAAGTTTGTCTTTACTGCAAATGATGAAGAGTGTAGGATAGATGGTGTTGGCACCATCTCTTTGTGTCTAGAATCCTCAAAATGCATGGATCTAGAAAATGTCCTTTATGTACCATCAATCACCAAGAATATGCTTAGTGTTGGTCTACTCTTAGAAAGTGGTTTGGATGTCCACTTTAAGCATGGTGTTTGCTTCATCTTGAAGAATGATGTTTGCATTGCAAAGGGATTTAAACATGGAAGATTGTTTAAGTTGGAAGCTAGTGTTGCTTTTGAAAGAATGAGCTTGGAAAAGGAGGAGATCACTCAAGAGGAGATCTTGGCAAAGTGTGAACTTGCTTCCATTGAGGAGGAGCATCAAAAGGAGGAAGATCTTGAGGATCAGCTTCAAAGCATGAGAGTTCCAAGGGAGTCCTCAATGACAATGGCCGAGTCATCAAATTGCATGCAAATTGTCCATTCAAGTGTGCATCTTGCAAGGGTGGTGAGCATTGGAGAGTCTACTATCTTTGAATACTTTTTGGAAAGTAGTAGTAGACATGAGGTGACTTGTTTCTTACCTTTAAGATACATGGTGTTTATTACTTTGTATGACAAAACAATGAAATGGGATGCTTTGAAATCTACATTTGTTGTTGATAAAACAATTTTATTGGATAACTATTTTTATAATAGTTTGAATAGAGTCATAAAAGATGAAACATCATTTGCTTTGGAAATCTTTGTGTCCACATGCTTTGTGCATGATCATTCCAATGTAAGGACCAAAGATTATCCTATTTCAATGATAGGAATAATGGTAGTGTTTTGCTCTTCAAGTAGAGATTGTAGAATCTACTTGTTTTCAACCAAAGAATTTGTCAATGGTGGAAATGTGATCTTTCAAGAGTGGAAGATTTGTAAACTTGAAGAAGCACCTTTGGATCAACACCTTATTCAATTCATTGATGTTTTGGAGTCAAGTCAAGTGGAGGATCAAGCTCAAGACCCGAGGACTCCAAGAAAAATCTTGAGTATCAAGATGGAGCCATCAAGGCTCAATCATATGGATCAAGCAAGACAAGTTGTCTTTGGCAACATTATTTATGCACTTAATATTTTAATTGATGCATCTTCAAGTACACAAAATGCCTTGGAATCCATGGCTTGGCATGATGCTTAGTTTTGAAGTGTGCTACATGTATATAGACACATTTATGGAACATCTTGTAAGGGATCCTCTAAGAGGTGGTGAAAGATCCTTCATGGACATCATTCTCTATTGGAGTCTCAAAAGTTTCTTGTTTGTAGCTGGATTTCTTAGACACTTCTAAAAGCTTTCATTCATCTATCAAGAGAGTTGTAAATAGATCAAGCTAAATTTGAGGAGGAGTGTGAAGAATTGCCAAAAATTGGCAAATCTAGCTTGATCAAAAACCATGTAGAATAGTGTAAATTGTGTACACAAGTGGGTCCCACACATGTGAGGCCATGATGCCACGTGGGAAACCCATCCTAATGTAGGTTAGGTCAAGGCAAGAGAGTTGGTCATGTCTATTTGGTGGTCATCTGTTGTAAAGCTACCTTTACAAGCTTTACTTCCGGCGCCAGCAGCGCCCCTGCTGCTCCCGGCGCCAACGGCGCCGGCGCCGCTCCCGGCGCCACTGTGACCAGAATCCAGCCGACGCCAAGTTCCTATGGCTGAAAATCTTTGATCGGTTCTAGCGAAGTCCAGAGAGCTCAGATCGATGTGCAATCACCTCACACGATCTAGGCATGATTAAAGGAAGCCTGGGGATCAATAAAATCTAGAGAGAGAAAATGACTTTCTAGAAAGAGAAAATCCTAGAGAGAGAAAAATGTGCTTTACCAGCTTGGGTAGAGTGCTTGGTATGAGGGGGGGTGCCGAATCACACCAATACTATAGGGGAGTGCGGGTTGCGACTCAAGACGAGCTCCAACCAAGTCTCAGCCTCCCTTGCTGGAATGTTGTCATGGCTCTCGCCTTGGCATGCTAGCGCCCCGGAGACTAGGGTCGGTCACACACTTGAAATGTAACCTTCTCAGATTTATCAATAAAGTGGGATTTTCCTCAAACTGACTCTGATTACCTTCTGGGTTTCAGTGTTCGGTAAAAGCGCCAGTTGTAAGGCCGCTTTCAAAATTTTTAACTTGGCACATAGCTGAGGGTCGTATCCCGGGACGCCAGCGGTATGCCGTCGGGACCATTCGGTCCGTGGCGCCAGTGGTATGCTGTCGGGACCATTTGGTCCAAGAACTGGTTGTTTCCATATCTGTCGCGGCTTGTGGTTCTGAGTGTTCCTTGCATGAACGTGAATGGGTTAAGCTCTTGGGGAACGGGCTCTAACCTGTCGGCTGAGTTGGATGGCTTGCTTGGGTGGATGTTACCTGTTTATGGCTGTCCAGTCTGGCGTGGCGCCAGGTTGGCTTCCAGCGCTCGTGACGAAGCTTTCAGTTGGTTAAGTCTGATGTAAGTCAGACCGCTTGCTTGGAATGGATGTTACTCGTTTGTAACGAAGCCTCGAGTTGGTTAAGTTTGATGTATGTCGGGCGGCTTGCTTGGAGAGAAGTCACCCACGTCGGGACCCCCGATCTGGCATGGCGCCAGGTTGGATCTCAATGTTGGTTTTCGGAACTTCAAGTTGGTTAAGTCTGATCGTTGTTGGCGAGTTGGCTGCTTGTATGTCAAGTGGGTTTGGATGGCAAGAGTTGAAGGCTGGGAAGCTAAGTCGTGGTTCCCGGCTCCCTTTGGGATGCCTGCGCTACATCATCCCTACTTTATAGGACCTACACCTAAGTTTAAGGTGAAAATTTGACCAACTAGCTACCTACCAAGCATAACTCTAAAAAATAGACTAGGGTTTTATTTTAGGTCAAGGAGAGTAAGTTAGCTTCCTTATTACATGCTAGAAATCCACCTAACTTCAAGAAGGAAGTCGAATTTGCTATGTATTCCCTCTCTCCATAGTGTGAAGAAAGAAATGTTTTGGAGCTCATTGGCAATCTCAAGCTAGTTCACTATGTACATTGAGTTTTTGTGATCCAAATGAAACCAAATCAATTTCTACTTGTTTCTTAGGTTGAAGGCCGTACTACAGCCTGTAGTACACACGTGTGGGCTCGGATTTCATTGTTTATCAATGCTTTTGATTGTTAATGCTTGTTGTTTGTCAAATTGCCAATCTAGATCAACTTTTTTGTGTCTAGTTTTTTGATAGATTGTTAAGCAAGCATCCAATCACTCTTGTGGATCTTTTGTAGATCCATTTATGGTCCTAAAGTACAGTACTTTCACATAGTGTCGCATACATCTCTTTGAACGATGTTGGAGATATTCTAGATCTTAGGGAAGATGAAATCTTATCAATTCTGTCTAATTTCATCAAAGAATTATCGGACTTCATAGATCTCGAGGATGATGATCTATGTGCTTCTATTGATTACAAAGATGGAGATGAATTGCTCGACGAGACTGAAGCCCTACAGTCAAGCAGGGCATACCAAACAAATTTGCCCAGTGAGGAGGAATTTCTGAGAATCCAGAGTAGATATGTCTCACAATCCTCGAAAAACTAATCCATCCACTGCTTCGATGACCATAGTTGCTGGTCATGATTTACATACTGCTGCAATTATTCAAACTGATGAGCGTAATCTGGTAAGTAAATTTGGTTTTATTTGAAAAAGATTTCTATTCAAATATAGTTATATTGTTTTCAAGATATGTGACCTTTGCTCGTATTTTGTAGGCTAATGTGGAGGTGGATGCCTTTGCAACAAGACATGGATATGTGAGGGAAAGCCAGGGATTTGTATCAAATTTGAACACATCTGTAGAACCATTTAAATAGTTGGATGATGTAACTATATTTTTGAGATGTTCCACCATGTTGTGTATTTCGATAAATGCTGCTCTGGCTTGCCAATGTGATTTCTCCATTCCTTGTGATGACCAAATACTTAGACTGTCGTAAGCTTTTGCAAAAAATGATGCATGATGTCGTAAAATGTGCTGCAATATCAGAGATACAAGCATTGTCATATTAATCACTTTAAACTCAGTATATGTGCAATGAAATTATAATTTTAAGAGTTTCATTGAAAAGAGATTTACCATATAATGCGTAATATGACCTTCACTCCAAGCACCTTTAATGGCATCCACAAACTCAATTGATTTCTCAATTAGTGGGACACCAATATCAGACAATTTATCTTTTCTGAGCAATTTGACCATGTTGTCAAGCTTTGTGCAGACTTCAACTTTTTTAATCCTTGTTGTTCATTTTTCTTCAAAAGTGGCATTGAGTACATCAATCCAAATTGAGTACTAGATTTTAGATTTGATAAGAAATGATGAGCTTTGGATTCTCCTATGTTTGGTTTGCATGGGATGTTTCCCGTTTTTCTCGAAAGCTTCTGATCCTTTTGTATTTTAACGTGTCCTTTATGAAGACCCGCTTTTGATTGTTGGAAGTAATTCTAGTTAGGGCGATGGCTAGATCTACTCAATTAAACTTGATGGAGTTTTTTTATGTGCCTTCTATTACAAAGAATTTGTTAAGTGTTGGTCAAATGACAATGATTTTGCAATAGACTTTGATGCAAATTCTTGTAAGATCAAGAGGGATGATAAGGTTGTGGCTTTTGGAGTGAGGCATGGAAGACTTTTCAAGTTAGATGCACATGCTATGTCTTGTAACCTTGTGATGAGTGCCAAGGAAGAAGTTTAATAGGTAGAGATTTGGCATAAAAGGCTTGGACATGTCAATCTCAAGTCATTGGAAACTATGGAAAAGGGTGAGATAGCCCTTGGAGTACCTAAAAGCTTGGCAAAGGTGGATTTTTTATGCAGGTCTAAAGCACATAAGTTTCCTTTTTCAAAATCTCTCACAAGGAAATCATCTCCTCTAGAATTGATTCATTATGATATACATTTTTTTAGCACACCTAGCATTGATGGAGCTACTATTTTATTATCTTTCATTGATGATCATAGTAGGTATGGTTGGGTTACTTTCTTAAACAAAAGCAAGAGCACTTGAATGTTTTGTATCTTTCAAGTCATTTGTGAAAAAACAATTTGATCATGAAATCAAGATTTTTAGATCAAACAATGGAGGTGAGTATATTTCAAATGACTTCAAAGGATTTTGTAAGCAACATGGCATTAAGAAAGAACTCACATACACATATTTCTCTCAGCAAAATGGAGTGGTCGAGAGGAGAAATAGGACACTGTGCACGTGCTAAGTCTATGAGGTTGGATGCATGCTTAAGTAGAAGGTCTTGGGGAGAAGCTTTATTATGTGTCAACTACTTGTGTAATAGACTTGCTTCTAGTGCTATTGATGGCAAAGATGTTGTATGGAAATAAGTCTACTTAAAAAAATTTAGGATTTTGGTTTTTATGCTATGAACATGTGTCTTTGGAAACTAGAAATAAAGAGAATGCTAACTCATTGATTGGCATGATGGTTGGCTATGGTGAATTAAGAAAAGGTTATAGAATCTTCATTCCTTCTTCCAATAAGATTTTTTGTGTCTCAAGATGTGATCTTTGATGAGTCAAATATGTGCATGCTTGATAATGAGTCAAATGTTTCATCTAATATGAGAAAAATTATTGAGATTCAGGAGGAGTCAAGTTTGGATGAGGAGGAGCAACCTCCACATGCATGTGTTCCAAGGAGTGTGGATGACATAATCTAGAGTGGGAATTGTGTGAAAAATTGTCAACTAGTTTGTTGGTTATTTGGCATTTTGGAGGCCAACATGAAATATCAACTTAGAGATATATTCATATTTGTCAATAGAGGCCTAAATAGTGTTTGTACTATTTTTGACAAGTGGATAAATGGATGAGGTCGAGTTTGGAGCCATTATGATGGGTTAAATTTGATACATTGCATCTAGACTAGAATTTCTAGGTCATTTGGTGAGAAACCAAGAAATTATCATTTAAAGCAAGTTTTAGGCAAGTGGCCAAATGACATTTGAGAAGATATAAATAGTAGTAGCAGCATGGAGAACATATCGTTGTATTCTCTTTTGATGTAGAGAATTCATCTCTTTTGCTTCTATGTGTATCTCATGTGTATTTCTCTTGATATCTTGGTTTTCTATGTGTAGAATGTTGATTTTGCTTCCACACGTGTGAAGGACAGTACTATACTGCTTTTACATGGACATGGACAATACCATACTATATTTTCATGCTTGTGATCAGATCTTATTGATTTATGCAATTCTAGCATGCTAAAATTGATGCTTTCTCGAGGTGTTTCTAAATGAAATCTTGCATTTTCAAGTATAGAAAGTGGATCTTTGTGGTCCAATCATCATTTAGGTCAAATCACTTGTGGATGGACAATTTTTTAAACCACTTATTGGAATGTGGAGACAAAATTTGCTCATGGTTGTGGATGGTACATTCTATTAGATGAGATATCTAGATTCTAGCTTTTGCATATAAATTTTGCTTGATTCAATAATGTGCATTTTTGGAGTGACCCTAAATTTGATAGGATCTCTTGATTTTAAGTTGATGGACTTTTTCAAGAGTGTGTTTCAATCTTAGGTGTTGGCAAAGGTTCATCATATTGTGTTTAGATCTATTGTGATCAAGAAATCAACATTCTATTTTCTAGGATTTGCTAGAAAGAGAAAAAAGAGAGGCTAGATTGTTCCCATATCTTTGTGATTTCTTCTTGAGTTCCATTTGTTGATTTTAAAGGGAGTGCTAAGTTCATTGCAATATGGCAACCTCAAGTGGATTCATGTTGGAAGGCAATGATAGACTTATCTCAACAAATTATTCTACTTGGAAGGTGAGGATGGAATCTTTGCTTGAGATGAATGATTTGGTGGATATTTGTTGTAGGTGTGGAGGAGAGACCATTGGCACCTCAAGAAAAATTGAGGTATGATATGAGGGAAAATAAAGCTCTACATGTGATCAAGATGAATGTGACTAATGAACTTCTCAAAGAAGTTGGTAAGTGCACAACATCAAGTGAGGCTTGGGAATATTTGAAGAAGAATTATGATCCAAGTCTACATCTAGGGTCCTAAACCTAGGGAGGAAAATTTTTTTAAGTCTTAAAAAGAAGGATAAAGATGCTCATGCTTTTGTTTTGAGAGTTAAAGCTTTGAGTGATGAACTAGCATGCATTAGTGAAAGCATTAAGGATGTGGAGCTTGTTCAAGTTGTTCTTAATGGCTTCTTTGGATGATCTTGCTAATTTGGTGCAAAGCTTTGCTATTCAAAATACATTGTGAAGTATGGAGGATTTTCAAGAGATTTTGGTGAATGAGGAGTTTTAGAGAGGTGGATCTACTTCTTCATCTCAAGTTGGAGAGGAGACAATAATGTTCATCAAAGGCAAGTTCAAGGGAAAAGGAAAAAGCAAGTTGTCAAGTTGTCAAAGGAAAAAGCAAGTTGTCAAAGGGTCAAGATCAAGGTGGGCCTTCTACTTTTTTTAGCAAGAAGAAAGATAGATCCAAGTTAAAATGCTTTTATTGTGGAGTCAAAGGAAATTTTGCAAGTGATTTTTTCAAGAAGAGAGATCAAGGTGAGAAGCAAACCAATCTAATTCTTGATGAAGATGGTGTTGATGAATAAAATTCAAATGATGCTTTTGTTATGTCATCTTGTTTGTTGGCTAATCTTGGAGATATTGATCCTTGGTGGATTGATAGTGGAGCTACATCACATATGACATATCATGAGGAGTATTATTTATCATTGATGGCATTTGAAAGTGACAAGAAGGTGATATACACAGCCAATGATGGTGAGTGTGCAACAAAGGGATTGGCACAATTCCTATTCCCTCTCTACTAATAGGAATATGAATTTGAAGGATGTTTTGTTCATTTCATCTATCACTAAGAATCTTCTTAGTGTGAGTCAAATGCTTGACAAGCGATTTTTGATGGTGATGCTTGTTTGATCAAGAAGGAAGATGAATTGATTGCATTAGGGAAGAGGCACTTGATGCTTGTGTTGTTGATAACCAAGTTGGATGTATGGCAAAGCAGCAATTCTTAATGCAAGAGGTATGGCACAAGAGATTGGGGCATCTCGACTACAAGTCATTGGAGGTGATGGCAAAGAGGCAGGTTGTGTTTGATCTTCTCAATTCTTTAACAAGCTTGAATCATGTTTGTGATCAATGTGCTTTATCAAAGTCACATATGTTACCTTACAAGAGATCTACATCAAGGTCAAGTAAGTCTTTTAAACTTGTGCATTCAGATATTCATGGTGTTACTACAATTAGCAATGGAGGTGTTAAAATATATGTAGCTTTTATTTTTGATTTTAGTAGCTTTTGTTGGATCAATCTACTAAAAAGCAAAGATCGGGTGTTTATGTCTTTGTCAAGTTCAAGATTGCAAGGGAGGTTCAATTTTCTACCAGAATCAAGTGCTTGAGGAGTGACAATGGTGGTAAGTATATTTTTACCAAGTTCAAGGCATTTTGTGATGCAAATGGGATCAAGAGTGTCATTACTTGCTTATTACGAAATTCAATGGTTATTGTAGTATAAGAGATGTCGTTCCCCAAAGAGAGCACATAAGAGAGTAATGTTGAAGGATACCAAATGCTTGTTAGCACAGGAATATAAGATGATAGATATGGGTCCTGCACCTACTGTCTCGGAATTCATATTTTTTGAATACGACCCAGCAGGCATCAGCCAACAGAGATACCTCACCAATGTGTTGAAGAATTATGGAATGGTCGAGTGAAAACTGAGCCACTTTCCACTCGACCCTTGTTTGAAGTTGTCAAAGGAGCAATGTCCTAAATCCGAGTCAGAGAAGGAGGAAATGAAGTAGTATCCATTTTGCTCCATAATCGGATCATTGATGTATGCTATGCTCTACATTCGGCCCGACTTTGCTTACTCAATCTGCTCTCTTAGCCAATTTCTTTCAAATCCAGGTCCAGTCCATTGGAAGGCTCTCATGAAAGTCATGAAGTATGTTAATAAGATGATCACATTAAGAAGGCCAACCACCTGGTAACGAGCAGAAACACCCTGTAACCAGAGATAAGAAAACAAGTAAACCAAAGAAATCGCTTCACAGATTCCATCAGTGATAGAATCTGTGAACAACAGTGTGTATACATTTAGAGTGTCTAGTCGGCTATATCATCATATTGGTGGTTTGTTGCCCATAGATAGACCTTCATTTTTGCAGATCTACATCATGGATGGTGATGATTTGCAATTAGAATAGAGATTATCTCTGAATCTCGATCTTAGGCATGACGTTCTCTGTCTTTTGCAAAGCATGATGATGGATGTGAATCTATTTGCGCAACATTTTAAGAATGTTGCTCGAATCATGCGGGAGAATGTCACAAATGATATTCGACTTTGCATAGTGTTTGGTTGTTCACAGAGTAGAGCAAATAGACAATTCAATGCTCCTATGAGCAATGAGATTGCAGTGCTTATGCCTATAGATGATACCCTGAGCAACGGAATGCGTGACATCATATTGCACTCCATTCAGGATGGTTTGTAGCATATCATAGAACGTCACTCATCGTATGATGTCTTATATTTTTTGATGATGATGTACGTGATGGTATACATTCAGATGTTCATGAAGAGCAATTAGAGGATGGACACACAAAGTTGTCACCATTCGAAAGTTTTACAGCTACCATTTATAGATATGAGCAGAGCATGTTTCACCTATACATTGGAGTGGAAGGTTGTCGCAAGAGTATGTGTGTGATGTGGTAGCAAAGATGGTGCAAAACAGCATGAACTACATCTATAACAATCGAGATGGATTTTGTAGAGAGATTCACAGTGGCATCGTTCACGCCCTTGGAGCTCATTCTGCGCCGCGGGTAGTCCTTTCGTTGTCTTATATCGGTTCACTGCATCATATGCATCAGCAATACCAGGATGTTATGGCCATCATTAGAGAGTTGGGTTCTCCCGATTTGTTTTGGTGTCAAGGGTTTTTAGCATGAAGCTTCATCACTTGATTGATTTGTTGAAGAAGGATGAGATATTTGGGTGCATTATAGGAAGGCTTCATGTTGTTGAGTTTCAGAAGAGAGGATTGCCCCATGCCCGCCTATTGATTATACTAGAAGAGCAGAGCAAACTCATCACTATTGGAGATTACGATCGTATTGTAAGCGTAGAGATTCCTATGAGAGAGGATGATCTAGAGCTGTATGACATAGTGAGGACCTGTATGATGCACTTCCCATGCGAAACATCTTTTTCAAATGCACCGTGCATGAAGGATGGAAAATGCTCAAAGAACTACTCAAGAATTTCATTGATGAAACAACGGTAGTAAATGGGTATCTTTCGTATAGGTGTAGAGACAACTGAATGAAGGTGAAGTCACATGGAATAGAATTAGATAACATGTGGGTAGTATCGTACAACAAATGGTTTCACACTACATTTTCAGTGTCACATCAACGTAGAGATATGTGTATATATATATAATGTGAAGTATTTGTACAAGTACGTGTACAAGAGGCCATATATGATTACGGCAGAGGCTGTGGAGGGCGGTGGTCAGAGAGCTGGGCTAGTGAATGAGATAGAGCAATTTTTGAATGCTCGATATTTCTCTACGAGTGAGGCTTGCTGGTGACTGTTTGGAATTTCTATGTGTGCTCATAAGCCAGTTGACTCGATTGGCCGTTCATCCTCATGGACAAGAGTTGGTTTACTTTAATGAGAGAGCCAATGTAGAGGAGGTCGTAGAAGGTCATTCAAGTACCACTTTGACAGTTTTTTTTGAGTTGAATAGAAGAGGCAATTCGGAGGCCCGAGAGTTGTTGTACCAAGACTTAGAGGAGGTCGTAGAAGGTCATTTGAGTCCTACTTTGACAGTTTTTTTTTTGAGTTGAATAGAAGAGGCGATTTGGAGGCCCGGGAGTTGTTGTATCAAGACTTGCCGTGATTTTACGTTTACAACAAGAGAGTGTGAAGGTGGACTCGTAGAATCAATGCACAGTCATTCAAAGATACTTGCAAGCATAGACTTCTAATAAATGATACGATTAAATGGAGTAATGTTGGAGGGTTTTCGGATCCCAAGGCAACACTAACCCTAGTTAATAAGTGAGAGCGATTTGGCACCTTGCGTGTGTAAGTCCAACCTAGTGATCACATTGTTATTTGATCAAATAGATAGCAATAATGCGACTTTAAGTCTATTTACGCAAGTAAATAAGTTTAGAGGCCTAAAAGTCAAGTTAGTGATTGGAGGGTCCTTTCCCAGCAAATATTTGAATTTGAAAGTCAAGGGAGGTAGAAAATTAGGTCTACCTCTCAACTATAAAAGGAGACCATTTCCTTTGTATTGCATATCCAATCTCGCTAATCTAAAGCAATTCTCCCAATTATTGGGTCTCTCTCTCTCTCTCTCTCATGTTTCTCTCTAAGTTTCATCTCTCTTGATGTTTATCTCTTCTCTCACGCAAGTTCACTCTTCCATTCTCTTGCTAATAGGTTGAAGGTAAGGTCATGCTCCCTTGGGAACACAACTACTACAAGTCGTGACAAGCGAGAGCCCTACAATTTTGACACCGTTGTCGGGGAGCAGTGCACTCTCATCTTGCTTATTAGCATTCTCTTTCATATTTTGTGGTTAGAATGCATTTAGGCATCTTGATTTTGGCATGCTAGGGTTAGCTTTGCATTATGGATGTGAATTGAAAGAGTTATGTCCAAAAACGTTTAAAAAATGAGTAGGGACAATATTTCGTGTTTTTTTCTTCTACTCTTTTGTATTCAGTTTTCGCCCAACTTTCTATTCGTTGTAATTCAATATGAATAGCTAGCATTGTAGAGCATTGAAAGGGATTTCTAGCCATATAATTGTTTTTGGATTCCGTTAAGTATTGAGCAAGTTACAAATTTTTGAAGTTGGCAACAAAATTAGGAAAACTTGTCAAAAACCAGAAACTTTCTATTCTTTCTAATTAGATCTGAATAGCTAGGATTGTAGAGCATTGAACGGGCTTCCTAGCTATATAATGTTTTTTGGATTCCGTTAAGCATTGAGCAAGTTATAAATTTTTTAAGTTGGCAAGAAAATTCTGTAAACTTATCAAAAACCAGAAACTTTCTGTTTTTTTTTATTTTTCTGCCCTGTTTGATCCATTTTTTGTCCAACTTTTTATTTTTCTTAATTCAAAGGGCTTTTTGGAGGGATAATTTTTTTCTACATTTCGTTAAGTAATGGGCAAGCTACAAATTTTTGAAATTGACAAAAAACACCAAAAAATTAAAAATTTGTAAACTTGTCATTAACCAGAATTCATAATTGCCAAGTGAGAGATTAATTATATCAAAAAAAAAAAAAAACATCAAAAAATCACCAAAAACCTTATAAAAACGGAAAAAGAACCTTCGCTCGTTCTACTGCACACAGGTGATTCAGATCCATCTCCTGTCAGCTTGACTAAGGATAATACGAAAAATAGAAGGCTATATAGTAAGTGAATGTTCCACTAGTTGCTAGTAACCTTTTGTAGAAAGTTTCACACCTTATATCAATTTTTTGAGAAGAACCTTTGCCTAAACCTTTATATTCTAAGAAAAAGAAGGCTAAGTGAACGTTCCACTAGTTGCTGGTAACCTTTTGTAGAAAGTTTCACGCATTTATGCAAGAATATCAGTTCTCTGAGAGGAACCTTCACCAAAACCTTCGCCTAGAAATAAAATAAAATAAACTAAAATAAAAAAACTATAAAAAGTGAACGTTCTCTAAGGTTTTGATTACCTTTTGTATGAAAAGTTCATTTTTTTGCAAGAATATCAGTTCTCGGCGGAGAACCTTCGTGTGTTTTTCTGAAGCAATATCGTCAGTGGATCAGGCGAGAAGTAAAAGTGAAGGTTCCATGAGATGATGAGCATTTTTTTGTGAAAGAAGGACACTTCTTTTGCTTAGAATCTTTATATCTCTCTGTTAGCCTTTTTCCAAAAAAAAATAAAATTGGGACGACCAAATATTTTCTTGATACATCAAGTCGTCTATTGTTGAGGCTATGGCAACTATAGAGCAACAATTGGCTCGAGTAGTTATGTTTCCTGATGAAACTATTCGAGACTATACCAGAAGAATTGTGAACATGATGATGGATTGTGATCCTTCCATTCCTTCAAAGATTGTAATGGCGTATTATTATACTGGCCTGATCGACAAAATCAAAGTTGGTATGAAAGCATTCACATCCTATACAACACCTACACAACTTTGTGTAAATCCCAACAACATTGAAATCCACTTAAGGGAAGCAGAGTTAAACAAAGTCTCTTCAGTTCTTGACACATAGAGGCATCATCTCATGATCCATCGACAATAGTATCATACAAGGTAGAATTGGTACAATCAATCAAACATCAAGCAAGAGACGAAATCCATCGAATTCTACCAAGTCTTCTACAACAATCAATAGATGCTGCACTACAAATGGTAGCTATGACAAGTGAATTTCTTTGTGGCAAACCCACACAAGGTTCTCATGCAAGCACAATCATGCAGCCTTCAAGATCACAAGATAATGAAAAAGAAACAACGAAGGTTGATTATTGCCATTCAGCTCCAACATCAATAGTGGACAATGTCCAACCAAGGTCCATGTGTCCCATTGAACAACAAACCACCAATTCAACGACAAATCTAGTTCCATCAGATCTACCAATTGAGAGAAGCTTCAACAATGCCACTAGCAGCTGCACCTACCTACGAGGATCAAAATCAACATTGGAATCTTTTTCTAGATGGTGTTGGCTACCCATTTGTCAATTAACAAGGTTATCAAGAATGGCCACCAGACCTATATGGTTATTGAATCTGGCAAGTTCATATTCTTGTTAATCATCAACAAATAAAGCATCAAGTTTTACGTAAGCGAATCAGTATATCTATGCTTATTCTGTAGCAGACAATTTTATTTTGCAATTGAAGTCACCACAACATTCTGTAGGATTCAAGCATTGAGGTAGGTGTTGTGGGACCGCCACCAAATTTGGTGGGGGATAATGTTGGAGGGTTTGCAGATCCCAAGGCAATCCTAACCCTAGTTAATAAGTAAGAGGGATTTGGTACCTTGCATGTATAATCCAGTGATCACATTGTTATTTGATCAAATAGGTAGCAATAATATGACTTTAAGACTATTTACTTGCAAGTAAATAAGTTTAGAGGCCTAGAAGTCAAGTTAGTGATTGGAGGGTCCTTTCCCACCAAATATTTGAATTTGAAAGTCAAGGAAGGTAGGAAATTAGATCTACCTCTCAACGATAAAAAGAGACCATTTCCCATATCCAATCTTGCTAATCTAAAACAACTCTCCCAATTGGGTCTCTCTCTCTCTCTCTCTCTCTCTCTCTCTCTCTCTCTTATGTTTCTCGCTAACTTTCATCTCTCTTGATGTTTATCTCTCCTCTCACACAGATTCACTCTTCCATTATCTTGCTAACAGGTTGATGTTCCCTTGGGAATGCAACTACTACAAGTCGTGACAGGCGAGAGCTTACAAGTAATTGCTTGTTGGAGGCAGTGTCGTGGGGGACTCCATCGCAATTTCGACTCATATTCGATGTACTTCGTTTAACATCTGCCACTTTTGACGCATTAGATCTTTGGAAGAGTATAGAGCCCCACTTAGTAGAGGATTATGCGGAGGATTTAGGACAACCAATAATGTGCGAGAACTTTACTGTGAGTCAGATTATGATAGATAGGGCTCTTCTAGACGTGGAGACGCACGTGCAGACATTGAGAAAGTTGTTGACAAATTTTGGCTTCACACTTCCCGATAGCGATGTCGAGTTTTCTCCATTATTTCACAAAGAGATATTTTTTGATGAGACACTTTGAGAGGTAGAGGCTGACATCGAGAGATTGAATGTGGACCAACACGTGGTTTTTGACCGTGTGATACGTGAGCATGTGGTACGAAGAGTGGGTGAAATGTTCTTTGTACAACCAATTTCAAATTTTTTAATCAAATATGAAATTCAATAGAAAAGAAATAAATTTCAATTTTAACTTCAAATCTAGGAGTTTCCACTCCAGAAGTAAAATTTGTCGATAAATTCATTGCAGTTCCTTCTGTCAATTTATAAACTATCTATAACTGGGAAATAATTTAGCCTTAGTGAAAACATTGCGACTAAATTTGACTAATAACTCAGTCTAGTCAATTCACAAATCTCAATCCATAGATAATAAAAAATTGATCGATTTCGTTTTTTCGGAAAAACTCATTTTTGGTTTATTTTACGTAATTCAAAAAATTTTGACAAAAATACTACTAGTACAAAAGACAATCGAAATCAAAAAATTGAAATATTTTTCAATTCCTAATGTCACTAAACCAATGCTCAACTGTCATGCAAAGCACACCACATCATTCACAAAACGTCATTATGGAATTTTTTATGTAAACTTCAGTTTTACAGAATTTGTCAGCCAATATTCCCGATTTGTAACCCATCCGTCAGAGCACATGCGTATGACCACTCAAATCAATTGTAAATCTGTCATGCATATCAGAATCACATTGAGAATCAACATGCAATCAATACATGCAAGCATAGTACCACAAATTAGGAAAATGACTAGCATGCAATCAGAACAATTCAAAATTTTGTCAATTTTACTCACAAAATTGCAAAACTCAAACAACCATAACTTTGGCTACAGGACACCAAATTGGGTGTTGTAAAGCTTAAAACAGAAGGAGACCTAGTGATCAAGACATTTGCCACATCAGCCTTCCACCTAGGCTTCACACGTGTGAGAACAGAATAGCCAAAAATCTGTAATAGGGCGCACTTTTTGTAGACCAAATGATCGCCAAGCCCAAAAGTGATGCTACCAATTGTCTTAAATGTCTATTAGACTTTCATGAAGCATTTATACTGATCCTAAGTAGTAGTATAGGCTGAGAACGAAGATTTCTTGGTTTGTAGAAGTCAAAATAGCTTCAAACTTGATAGAGATGAAGAATAAGTCTTCGGCCATCAATTTATAGGTCTACATGCAACTCTTTATCGAGCACATGCAAACCAATTTACAGAGGGAAGGAGGATGCATGGGGCCCCTCACCCATGCGTACAAAAGTGTATGTAAGTTTAAATATATATATATAGTATAGAACTATTTTAGAGAGAGAATGTGTGTTTGCTGTAAAAAATGTCACGCTTTGCCGACAAAAAAATGTCACCCATTTGCAAAAGGAAAAGTTAAATAGGTTTTTAAATAATGATAAAAAAAACACATCATCCAAAAATATATAAACACTTTTTGTGGGTAAGTGCCCATTGCCCGCCATTGACGGGCATAAGCAACTAGTCCATCTATATAATATAAAACTATTTGAAAGAGAGAGTGTGTGTGTTTTGTCGCAGAAAATGTCACGCTCTGCACGAAAAAAAAGTCACCCATTTTACAAAAAAAAAAACTGAAAAACGTATAAAAAAAAAGTCATAAAAAAAATAACACACAGAAACCATTTTTTTTTTTTTTGGGGTGCACACACACAATTTCAAATTTTGGACGTGCGCGCGCCCGCACACCCACACACACACACACACACACACACACACACACACGAGGTGCTACGCGTGCAGAGCAAAGAGAGAGAGGAGATCCATCATCAATTCTTCCTGTTTTTCCATTCCAAATTATTCCTCTTACCTCTGCGTAGCGTGTGCTGACGATGCGAGAGTGTCGCATCCAGAATGAACAATAATAGCATGGAACCCACGTGTTGCGATGCTGCTGCTGTTGCTTCTCCTTGTGATGCTGCTGTCGCTCCTGCTGGTGCAGATGCAGGTGCCGGAGAAGAAACCTGATTTGTGGAATTTGAGTTTTTTGGCTAATGAAGCATAGTAGCAGCAGGAACTATGCAGATTATGCCAAAGCATTTCTCTTCCCCATCATGTTTTACAAAAAGACGCCAGAGGTACATTGTTCCTTGAGAAAGTTTAGCAAAAAAGATTTCAAGAGGAGAAAAGTGATCGATTGGCAAAGAGCTGAAGAGTCCCTAAACTAAACCCATTTTCTGCAATGGTTTATAGTTTTAATTTTCTTTTGGCCAAGTCCCGTCTCATTCCTAAGGAACAGACAAGTCTATTCTCCCTGAGCAAGAGAAGGGTTCCGAGACATGTTTTTTGCAAATGTGTTAAATCTGTTTTCCTTTTTACTTCAAAACTTTTCAGAAAAGTAAAAGGGACAATTTTAGAAAGTTCATGTACTAGGCTAATATCTCATCTTGGAATTACTGTACAACAAAATCTGAAATTGGGAGTATACTGAAAAGAGGTATTAAGTTAAGAGATATATAATTGCCTCCACTAAAACTGTCAGGTGAACAAGTTTTGGAACATAGCCCAATATCAGGCAGTCACATCTCTTTGCAACTGTTGAAGAACCAATGTCCACATCAATCTGCAACATGATTATCAGCACGTGGGAACATGAAGGTAGTTGGTTGATAATGTCCAATTAACCACTGTGCTTTACACTTTCTGCTTCTTTCTTCCCCATTGGGTAGCCAAAAGAGTTTATGAACCTATCCAAACCAGGACTCAAAAGGCCTCATATTCCTAATTAAATGTCGGCAATGAATATAGTGTAGATAAGAGAAATATAACTATGTACAGGCTGTCCAATGATGCCTTCTGTTCCATCAGACTTAAATTGTACATTAAATATCTCAGGTCTGAGTGATGTAGATCCGAGAGGTAGCCGTGATCTCAGGTAGATCCAAGTGATCGGGTAGGTCAGGTAGATCCGAATCTGAGTAGGGAGGTGAAATCATGCCCTGCTTGTTTGCTGAGCCAGATGCTCACTTCAAATA
Source organism: Diphasiastrum complanatum (assembly GCA_029204225.1). Classification (NCBI taxonomy): domain Eukaryota; kingdom Viridiplantae; phylum Streptophyta; class Lycopodiopsida; order Lycopodiales; family Lycopodiaceae; genus Diphasiastrum; species Diphasiastrum complanatum. The sequence continues at coordinate 5,015,492 of CM055107.1, read as the reverse complement.
GTGGTTATGTTGATCCCAAAACTCACTCATGTCACCTCAGTTGTGATTTTCATGAGTTGACCAAAGTTAGAGCAGCAAAGAAAGAGGCGCTTTTGTTGGCAAAATTGCAAGCTTTTGAGATCAGTAATAAGGTTTTGAAGATGAAGATGTAAAGGTCAAAGAGTTTAAATGGTCAGGTAGCAGTGATCAGGTAGATCCGAATCTGAGCAGGGAGGTGAAACCTGATGAAACTTGCGAGCCCTGCTTGTCTGCAGAGCCAGATGCTCACTTCAAGATCAAGACAAAGATGCTTCAAAGGGTGAAGCTGTGCGTGCTCATCTGAGCCCTGCTTGCTTGCCGTCTGTTCGCATCAAGAGAGAGAGAGAGAGAGAGAGGACAAAACAAAACATAACTTTATTAATGTCAGGACACCTGCAGGTGTATAAGACAAGTATACGTGTATGATGCTGGAGCTAGAGTCCATCAAGGACTATAACAAAAATAAATAGACAGTCTCTGAAAATACTACTGCAATCTATGAACTGGAACTGAGCTAAAAAATGAAATGACATGAAAAAAGATGCTCAAACTCTCTGACTGAAAGATAACAAACCCACAACCCGGGCCCCTTGGAAATGTCAGGAGAGTGAGTGTAGCAGGAAAAAGTCAGTGTCTGCGTGATCTCTGTCTGAGTGAGCGCCGAAGGAGCTGCTGGGGTTATGCAGGTGGCTGAGCTGGGGTCTGGGTAGGTAGCTGGGGCTGCCTACGTACGTGACGTTGTGCTCTCTGTCTGCATGATCGTCGAAGAGTCTGTGTGGGCAAAGCAGGTGACTGAGGTAGCTGAAGACCTGGAGAAGCAGATAAAGTACGTCTGGTCTTTCGCTGCGGAGCAAGAATATCAATGTCGTCATCTGAGGGGGCAGTGGGCTCATATATAACAGGTAGGTCCTCATCTAGCAGAAGTGCATATCTGAGCTCCAACATCTCCCGTATAAGTAGACCAAGGCATCTGGCATCTCGATAAGCAAGGAAACTATGCAACGAATGTGGCCCGTCTCGGGTATAAACAGTGATATCTCCCTCTGATCTCATAGTAACCCGGGGCATCTGAAAAGGAAATGTGCCTATTCCTCTACCTCATGTATGGAGCATATCTGGCAAAATCTCCTCTCCCTAGGTATATCATAATTGCGTCCCATCTCAATAGCCAGAGAGTGGGAAGACACCCTCAACTGTCCAATCTGTAAAAATTACAGCAAATAAGGATCCTAAAACACTTGAAATGATGAGGGAAACAATAGATTATGATTTCATAAGATTAGCACAAGTTGAACCATCAAAATCCATCAAAAATCTATGCTTGAACCTCACTAAATGGCCCAAATCCTTGAAGAAGGCTTCACACGTGTGAAAGTACGGCCTCCCACAGTCTGAGTACTGTACACCAGACCTACATTCAATCCTATAATCATTAGTAATCACAAGTACTCAAACAATTATGAACATAGAGAGCAATTGCACCATTATGAGAGAAAAATCATGAAATTGCTTGATTTGTTTTTGGTGAGATATCATCACCTATATATACATGATCCATCACGGTTTTGGGCAGGTATGAGTAGCCCTAAACCTATCCCTAATGCTAATTTTGGTGGATCTTTCATCCCTACCAAGTTAGGGTTGTAATCTTGGAGATCCCTCAACAATGCAAAAATTACCAAAAATAGCTCCTATTTTTTCTCCCTTGTATCTAAGCATAATTTGGACTCATTCCAAAGGTTCTAACACTTAGGTCTACTTGAGAACATCCTTATGAATGGAATCCTATGCTATTTGGCACGTGTGACAAGCCACATCATGACCATCTAACTATTTACAAGTCATATGACCAAAACTAGTCAAGCTAGAATTGTGAATTTTTAACACTCCTCCTCACTATCTAGCTTGGTTCAATCATTGCTTTACTAATCACTCCAAGTGATGATCTGAACTTCATAAAAGGTGTCTTTTGAAGTGGTTTAGTAAGTAGATCAGCTACACATTCATTGCTTGGAACATGCTCCAAAGCAATCTCCTTGGCTTGCACCATTTCTCTCACAAAGTGATGGCATATCTCAATGTGCTTAGATCTTGCATGGAAGATTGGGTTAGATGCAAGGTGTTGGGCTGATATATTGTCATTGTAGATGATTGGTGCCTCCTCTGAATCCATGATCTTTAGTTCCACCAATAATCTCTTGATCCAAAGTACCTCCTTTGTAGTGGTTGTCAAAGCTTTGTACTCGGCCTCGGTTGAAGATAGAGATATAGTTTCTTGCTTTTTTGAAAGCCATGAAACCACACCTTCTCCTATGAAAGTTGAATAGGCACTTGTTGATTTCCTATCCCTCTTTTCCCCTGCAAAATCTGAATCACTAAATGCATGAAGGTTAATCACATCTCCTCTATATAGAATCCCAAAATCCAATGTACCCGAGATGTATCTTAGAATCCTCTTAGCCTTTTTCCAATGGATATTCAATGGCTTTTGCATGGATTGGCTCAACCTACATACACTAAAGCTAAGATCTGGTCTAGTTATAGTGATCCACATTAAGGAACCTATAAGTTGCCTAAACAAGTTGATGTCCTTGAAACAACAAATTTGTTCAAGGATGGGAGATAGACTTTGTAGCCCTTGCTTGAGCTTGCATATCCAAGCATGATCCCTCTTGTGGAAGATGGATCCTCCTTGGTTCTTGTTTCCAATGGCACATGCACATAACATATACACCCAAAAACTTTCAAGTGATTAAGATTGGGTTTCTTTCCATACAACATCTCATAAGGAGTTTTGCCTTCAATTGCTTTGCAAGACACCCTATTCATCAAGTAGTTTGCACATACAAGAGACTCACCCCAAAAGGATTTGGGCAAACAAGCATCTAATCTTAAAGCCTTAGAACATTCACATAATGTTCTATTCCTTCTTTCAGCAACTCCATTTTGTTGAGGAGTGTAAGGACAAGAAGTCTCTTTCTTGATCCCTTCCTCCTCACAAAAGGCCTTGAACTCATTGGAGATGAATTCTCCACCATTGTCACTTCTAAGAATCTTGATGCTATGATTATGATGCTTTTCCACAAACAACTTGAACTTTACAAAAGTATCAAATACTTGAGACTTGAAAGAAAGTAAGAACACCCAACAATATCTTGAGTAGTCATCAATGAAGGTTAAAAACATGGATGAACCTCCATTAGATTTGGTGCTAGCAATGTGCACATCCGAGTGTATGAGTTCAAGAGGATGAGATGACTTTGTGATGGAGTTAGGAAACACCTTCTTATGTGCCTTGGATAAGGCACAAGCTTCACAAACCTTGTATTCCTTCCCAATAGACCTTGGTAGGCCTAAAGCATACTCCTCCTTGATCATAGCCTCCATGGAACCCGAGTTGACATGTCCAAGTCTTTTGTGCCATAAAGTAAAGGTAGATATCTTGCTCTTCTCGGCCAACATGACAACATTAGTATCCACAAATGCATCCAGCTTATAAAGTTTGCCAAGTCTAGTGCCCTTAGCCACTATCTTACCCTTCTTCTTGATGAAACATTCATTTGAAGCAAAGTCAACATTGAAACCATTGTCTACCATTTGGCCAACACTTAGTAGATTCTTTGTTATTGTAGGAATGTACAAAACACCTTCTATGTTGATCTTTTTGGAAGATCCTAAACAAAGGGGAATGCTACCAACTCCTTCAATCTTACAAGCTTCATCATTTGCTGTATACATAGACTTTATAGGTCCATCATAAGATAAGAGAGAAGAGAAAAACTCCCTTTTACTAGTCATGTGTGAACTAGCACCCGAGTCAATCCACCAAGGATCTTCTCCTTTGAAGCTTGTTGAAGAAAATATGGACATCATGAGAGAGTCCTCATGTGAACTCTCCTCCTCCTCCTCTTTGCTCATGTTGGCTTGGCTTTGATCTTGCTTCCTCTTGAAGCATTCCGAGGCATAATGCCCCATCTTGCTACAATAGTAGCACTTCACCTTTGATTTGTCCTTCTTGACTTTGGTGGTTGATGGAGATGCCTTTGGGGGTCCTTCTTGATCCTCAAGCTTTGTAGACTTCTTGAATGTTGATCCTTTGCCTTTGGACTTGCCTTTGCCTTTGGTGAAGAGAGCTTGGTCATCTCCACCTTGGATGGAAAGCCTATCCATCCTCTCTTGCATTTGGCTCCTTCTTGATTCCTCGGCCATGAGTGTGCCTTGGAGTTCTTCAAGTATGGGTAGCTTACCCATAATTGCATATCCCTGAACCAAATTGTCAAATTCAAAGCTTAGTCCATTCAATATGAGTTGAACAAGCTCTTCATCCTTGATAGGGTCACCTATAAAGGCTAGCTCTTTGTTCAATTCCTTTACTCTTAGGACAAAAGTATGTGCACTCTCTCCTTTCTTTTGATAGCTTCTATAGATTTGATTCTTCAAAGCTAACATTCTAGTTTGGTTCTTGGATTCATAGACCTTTTGCAAAGTCTCCCAAGCATCTTGAGCTGAAGTGCAATCTCCTACCTCTCTTAAGAGTTCATTTGCAACATTCATTTTTATGCAATGTAGTGCAACATTGCACCTCTTGATGTATTTGGCTTTTTCTTGAGGATGAATAGGTTCACCCTCCTTACCATTTACAATTTCCATCAGATCTTGCATGATCATGATAGATTCCATTCTAACTTTCCATATGGAATAGTTAGTTTTGTTGAGCCTTTCATTAGTATCCAAAAGATATGCATTTATAGATGCCATCTAGTCTCCTAATCAAGGACTTGACACAAATGAAGGTTACTTCTATTGATTTGATTGAAGGTCTACCTTATCCCACTTCTTAGGGACCTGAAAAGATCAGTAATAGACTTCCTATAAATATCTAAGAATGATCTCTAACAAAATCAAATCATAGAATACTAGAAACAATGCACTTGCTTGATTGAAGTAGACAATACTAGTAGAATTGCCCCTCTTTCTATAAAGAACATTAAAGCTTCCAAATGATCTGATCAAGAGTGAATTTCAGCAACCTAATATACTTCCAAAATCACTTGTAAAAGATCTAAATGGAACTTAATGAGGATGCAACACAATCTACTATCCAATCACAAGCAAAAAATGATCAAAATTAATGAAAAATTGATCTAATTTGGTGCATAAGTCAAGCAATGGTTGGACTGAACCTAAATCACTTTAGGAGGTGCCTACTACACCTTAGAACAGCCTTGAAGAGTCCCCAAAACTCTGATCTTCCCTCTCCTTGAATGCTAGAAAGCCTCCTCTATGAAATCACCTCCAAAACTCGCTTAGAAATCAATGCTTGGAGCAAGCAAAACTTGCTATCTTGGTAATGTGAATTGAATTCAACTTTGCCTCTGGTTTTAGACACCTAAACACCTGCAAATGAAGTCACACAACACCAATCTCCAATGTATTTGACTCACTTTGAGTTCTAGAATCAATACTAGATGCTAAGATCCAATCTACACAAGATTTAGATCAAAAATTGTGATCAAATTGAATGAAAACCAAGGATTTAGCTCATTTCAGCCTTTAGGCTCTGATACCATGTAAAAATTACAGCAAATAAGGATCCTAAAACACTTGAAATGATGAGGGAAACAATAGATTATGATTTCATAAGATTAGCACAAGTTGAACCATCAAAATCCATCAAAAATCTATGCTTGAACCTCACTAAATGGCCCAAATCCTTGAAGAAGGCTTCACACGTGTGAAAGTACGGCCTCCCACAGTCTGAGTACTGTACACCAGACCTACATTCAATCCTATAATCATTAGTAATCACAAGTACTCAAACAATTATGAACATAGAGAGCAATTGCACCATTATGAGAGAAAAATCATGAAATTGCTTGATTTGTTTTTGGTGAGATATCATCACCTATATATACATGATCCATCACGGTTTTGGGCAGGTATGAGTAGCCCTAAACCTATCCCTAATGCTAATTTTGGTGGATCTTTCATCCCTACCAAGTTAGGGTTGTAATCTTGGAGATCCCTCAACAATGCAAAAATTACCAAAAATAGCTCCTATTTTTTCTCCCTTGTATCTAAGCATAATTTGGACTCATTCCAAAGGTTCTAACACTTAGGTCTACTTGAGAACATCCTTATGAATGGAATCCTATGCTATTTGGCACGTGTGACAAGCCACATCATGACCATCTAACTATTTACAAGTCATATGACCAAAACTAGTCAAGCTAGAATTGTGAATTTTTAACACAATCCTGTATCTAAGCCCAAAAGAGAGTGGCTGGGTAAGATACTGGGGTAGCACTGGCAAGCCTGAAGCGTCTGTCTGCAGAAAATGTAACTGGTAATTTGGCTGCCTAACCAGAGTGATCGAAAAAGTACTCCATGTATGCCGCATATATGAGATGAAAATGGATCTGCGGATATAGTCATGAGTCCCACTGGGGATGTCGGATATCGAAATCCCTATGTGGCGCAAGAGCACCTCCGCCTGACCATACCAAGAGAGCTTAGCTCCCTGTGAGGCTAGAAACCGTGAAGAAGTGAGGGCCGCAACAATATATCTATGTGGCTGTGTCTCCTGTAACTTCTGGACTCTCTGAATATGTAAGATAACTCTGAAAATACCATCTAAAATAATAGGCACTTTAGCAAACTCAGCACATAAGATATAATACAGTGTGGTCGGTGTGGCTCGAATCATCCTCCCAAGCATAAGAGTCTGGATCCTCATGATGGTTGTCCAGTCTCTGGTGCACAAGCCCGGTAACCAAGTATCAGACCCATACATGGTAGCTGGAGTAACCAAGGTGGAAAGTCTGTGGATCAAAAATATGGTGTTCAAAAATATAGCCTGAAATGTATCAAAGGTCCTGAAAAATGTACTCCCAGATAGGTGTAGGAGCTCATCATCTCCACCGGCTGACCATTTCCAGACAAGATTCCGATACTCTCTCTTGGTATCTGCTTCTAGGTGTGGGAGAACTTGAACTGAAAAAAATTCTTTGTGGAGGTCAGCGTATTCCGTGTCGTACCAAGTGTTATGAGAAGGGTGATGTGGGTGAGTGTTAGGAGGAGGAGCAATACGACGGGCGAAAGAGATGATGGACGAGGAAAGAATGCATGCTTGCTCATCAGTGGACATATGGAAAGGAAAGGATGTACGAAGGGTTTTGGCTGCTTGAACAAACCCGTCGAGTTTATGGTGCGGGACACGGGGTATGTAATGACGGGGGTTTGTAATGACAAGAGAGAGAGAATCGGTCGACGATACCAAAAAGAATTTTGTTTTTTTTTTTTAAAATAACACGGGAATTTTTTTTTTAATATTATGGAACCGCCCTAGTACCGCAGAATCAAGGGCGGTACCATATCGGCGGTACCACTGTTATGGTATCGACGGTACCAGGGGACACTATCATATATATATATATATAAATATGTACATATATAGAGTATCCATGAGCAAGCAAGATACCAGAAACACCTGTGTTGGAACTAAGAGAGAGAGAGAGAGAGAGTTCTACTTTCCCTTTCTCTTTGTTGCTATCATAATGTAAGGGCTAAGATCACACACACACAACCCCAAATTTGAATCTCCCTCGTTCGTAGTAGGCCCCACTCACCTACATCCATATTAGTGGGATATGGACGTATGTGACTGGGACCTACTAGGTTAGAGAGAGAGATATATGTATAGAAAGAAAGAAAGAAAGGTGAGGGAGAGGAAGATTCAATTTTGGGGTTGTGTGTGTGATCTTACCTCTTACATTACGTGATACTAGCAAGTAGAAAGGGAAAGTAGAATTCTCTCTCTCTCTCATATTTGGACGCATGATGCCACATAAAAAATGTTGCATCCCTGTAAGAGGTGGTTGCTAGCATTATGAAGCTCTCACATATGTGTATGTTTTGAGTGGAAGCTGCCCACCTCTTGAAGATGGCCTATGGAGAGGCCATTATTCTTCCCGAAGGCATTCTAAAACTGTTTTGAAATTATTTGGAGGATCAATTTGTGAATTCCGTGCTTGTAGTTATTATTATCCTTTCCCAAGCAATTGGAAAGTTGAGTTGGATGCGGTTCAAACCATTTGTGTCTGTGCATTCACGATAACTGAGTTGAAAAGGAGAAATAAATCAAAGTGTTGGCTTTGGAAGAAGTATTGAATGATCAAACCATAAAGTTGCTGTTGTAAAAAACTATCATACATGGGAAAGCGCCTGACGAGGAAAGACTTCGCACATAAATGATCAAATGGACAGGCCCGCACACCGTATCGACCCTGACAAGAATCCTTAACCTTGGACTACAAGAGGGATTTCCGAAAAACCAGGTCGTAAATCAGAAGATAAAACAGACCCAAATAACTACCGGACAATCGCTATAAGCAGTTTATGGGCCAAGCTCTTTGCGACAATCATCGACACTAAACTAAGTCAGTGTTCGGAAATCAACAAAGTTCGAGCAAGGGGACAAGCACGTTTCAGACCTCACAAATCTACCGTCGACCATTTGGTAACACTTCGGGCAGCCGTGGACTTGGTCAAAGGGACCAAGAAACCTCTATTTGTGCTATTCGTAGAGCTACCAAAAGTGTTTGATACGACGCAGAGGGAGATCATTCGTCAGAGAATGTACCCAAAGACATCCAAAATGCAGTTGCACGATTATAGTGACGAAACTAGGGGAACACACAACATCGGCCCACTATCACCGAAGCTTTTTGGCATCACCATTGACGAGCTAGAAGAGTGGATCGAGAACAATGTCTAGCCGGAAACGTGAAGGAGACGGTACATGTCTAGCCGGAAACGTGATAAAACTACTGTTATATGCCGACGACATAGTACTACTCTTAAGGAGCGCAAAAGGGATGTGAAGACATTTAGACACCCTAGCCAGTTTTTGTGACGCAAAGGGGATGAAAGTCAACCTCATAAAGACTAAAGTGATGATCCTCGGAACAACCAAAACAGAAAACTATAGCTTTACATATAAAAGGAAGACCATTGATAATACAAAGTATTACAAATATCTTGGTTTACCAGAATTACATGTGGAACAAAGCATTAGACAACAAAATCGATGCGGGATTTAAATCGTACTACACCATGCAGAGGAAATGCGCCAAAGCGGAAGTAATAGACCTCAATCTCAAAAAACGGCTATTCCAGGCACTGGTACAATCAGTAGTCTTGTATGGTTGTGAAGCATGGGCTCTGGGACTTCCATTAGAAAAGTGGGCCAGAATTGAAAGAATCCAAAAGAAATTTCTACAGTCAGAAATGGGCATGAAATCACAAACACCCTACGTAATGCTAGCTGAAAGCGGCTCAACGCATCTGGAAGGGGGCGTCATGCACCGAACAATAACCTACTTTCAAAAAGTCCAAAATGATCCCGAGGACAACCTACCCCGTCTGGTATCAGAAGATAGTCAACACAAAGGCTGGACCTATGAAATCCACAAATGGTTGAGTAGATGGGATCTGAAGATTGAAGAGTCACCAAATAACTCTCCAGGAATGGATCAGAGAGGGGATGCTTAAAAAGTCCTGGAGGCATGTCGGCACAAAAATGACACATTACAAGACAAATTTCAATCCGCAACTAGAACCGACGCAATACATGGGGGACAAACTATCCAGATCAAAATATTTGAGCAAAATATGATGTCGCCGTTTTGACGATAGCAGAATTCTTTAGAAAACCATCATACAATACCAACAACTTTAAAGTGGAAGCGCTTAAGCTTAGAGATAGTGTGGTATCAAGCTACCAACAACTCTTAGACGAGTACCATACCTTATAGAGAGAGAGAGAAGAGTCTAAGATTGGTGAGTCAGTCACCTCTCTAGTTAAAATCATGCTACAGCCAATGTACTGTTCAACGTCCAATAGGCCTGATGGTCTCTAATGCTTTTGTTGATAAAAAATTCATGTCATTTCTCTCTCTCTCTCTCTCTCTCTCTCTCTCTCTCTCTCTCTCTCTCTCTCTCTCTCTCTCTCTCTCTCTCTCTCTCTCTCTCTCTCTACCATGCTGGGGTTACAACATGATATTTACCTTTGATCCATTCACTTCTATGTTTATGGACATGGGAATCATCCCCATATAAATTCGCTATCCATCCACCTGCATATCAACAACCAATTCATCCACTCCACAACCAATAAGATTGCCATCTCAAATCTTTGAGTTCACTGGCACTTTTGTCCCCACCACACTGTGTCATTTCCATCACCTAACACTGAGCCATCTACCACTTTTTCCAATCCATCCACCACTTTTGACCATCAATCCAGTTTTTATAACACATCTAATTCTAATTCTTTTTCATTAGCCACAACCACCCTTGCAACTGTCTATTTCAACTTCTTCATCCAACCCCTTGAATAAATACTGAGCAGTGGGATGAATATCTCAAGACTTCGATAATGCCATCCCATTCCCTCTTCAACTTTCTTGAGAGACCACCTCCCACACCCAAAGTGTTCTATGGACCACCATCTCCAGACCAGGACCAAGGTCCACCCGAGTATATTGAGCAAGTTGAAGTCTCAATCCCTCAAAATTATAATGACAATGAGCCAGAAAGGGTAGAAACTAAATAACCCATTCTTTGTGCAACCTACTAACAGAGGTTTTTCACCAGATCCACACCAAGAGCAAGTTGAGGATGAAGCTGAACCCTCATCTAGGAGAGAATCTCAAGGAGTGACAACTGGAAGAGCTGAAAGGAAAGATCCATTTGAGGAGAACTTGTCAAAACCTCCAAGAAAGCCTATGACATCGGAGGAAAGAAAATAATTTATTGACACCTTAGATGATGTACAGGAGTCAAACCAGTTCAGGTAAAAGTACAGGAGGAGGAATAGAAGAGGATATGAAATTGTGGATCAAACTAACTATGCAAAGAGATCCAAGATAGTGAAAGGCTTGCATCCACAACCAAAGTGGAGAGCAAGAATGATGTTGAGTGAGAACAAGATGCTGCATGAGTATCTGAGAGCACCGGCTTGGAAAAGGATTGATGCTTATTATGTGCATGTTAGAAGAAGATATCCATGGCCACATGAGCAGCCTGAAAAAGAAGAGACAAATTGGCCAGTCATACCTGATATCAGAGAGAGTTCGAGTCATGAGGAAATAAGAGATGCAATTCTTGATTTTAAAAACAAATTCAAAGCATGTGCTGATCTAGATGTGAGGGACTGTGCATTCTACTACAGGTCTATAGCCTTTTTGATGAGACTTGATTGCCATTGGGACAGGGGCTTGGCACCAATAAGGATTAACCCGAATGTGCCACTGGACATTGAAGAAGACCACTTCATGATGGCAAGGTTGTATTATAGGGCAGCCTGTGTCAGCCAAGTATACGGTAAACATTGAATCCTGGTATGATAGCAAGTTTATACAAGAAATGAGGAAATACCTGGGACCTCTAGGTTATAGAAAGCTACTGAGATTCCAGATCTTCGAGGCAATGGGCAAGGAGATGTCCACCAGGAAGAGGCAAGAGAGAGAATAAGGAACAAGATAAGAGAAATATTCATGAGCATGCAGGAGTCATCTAAAGCTGCCAAGACATTCATGAAGACTATTCCAAAAGTGTTGCAGTTGAATCAAATAAGGAGCTTACCAGCCCAAGGTAGAGTTGTAGCGAGACCTGCAACAAGCTAGAAGGAGGGCAATGTTGGGATATTCCAACCAAGATGCTATTCAGAGAATCAAGAGCAAGATGCCAAACCCAGAAGGTGGACTTCTAGTGCAACCTAGAAAGAGAACAACTTCTAGAAGTGATGCCAAGTGATAGAGTAGAGATATCTAACCATGGCATCATGTTGTGTAAGCCCATGTATTAAGATATTAGTTCTAGGAATTGTAATGGGAACTTAGAATGATTCAATTCTAACCTTAGAGAAGTACCTCTCAGAATTATTTGAAATGGTTGGTTAGGAGTTGCCAGTTGTCATAGGAAGAGGAAGAGCCACTATGGCATATTTGAATTTTGAGCATAAATGCTAGAGAAACCTCGAGTTTGGAATTAGCAATGTTATGAGCACATAGTTGAGACTTTGGAGATTTTGGAGCCCTTCAGCACTCGAGTGATTGAGCAATGGAGATTTGCACATGCAACCGAGTGTTTTGACATCTATTATTGAATAAAGATGGGTTTCCTCTCCTCCCATGCTTTGTGTCTTTATCATGTGAATTCTCTTTGGTAGAATTTATATGATGACGTGATGACTATTGAGTTGTTGAAATGTTGTGAATTAATTTAGAATGTTGTGATCTGAGCTTTGAGATAAATTGTGTTGTGAAGATGTGTTAGATTAATTGATGATGATGAGTTTTTTTGTGACTTAGTCAACTTTTGATGATGTTAGTTCAACTGAATTCTACCAGTTTTGAGATCTGATTTCATCTCTGATAGAATGGTGTTTTGAAGTATGAAATTATGAGATTAACGTTGACAATTTATAGCACATTGTTCATTCAATTCTACCATAAATTAGCTTTGGATGATAAATTAAGGGCTGAATTGATTTGCTGCATTTCGGTTAATCTGTATCAGTCGAATCTGATTATTGTTGAAATTTTGTTTAGGAATCTTGAAAAATTTGCGGACCTATGATTAATTTGTTCAGTCATATCTAATTATGGGTGTTTTGTATTTTTATTTATTTTGCTTCAGATTGTTAAGTAAATTCTAACTTTCTGTTTTTAAGTTTTTGTGAAATGGTGAAATGCTGATTGAAGTTTGATGTATAACATGGGTTTATATAAACCAGAGGTATGGATCTGACTATTGAGCTTTTGAGTTTGAGGTGACAAGTGAAATCTATACAACTGAGCAGTCTTCTAGATCTATTCATGGGTTCCTTGACTTACCATGTGTAGGTTTGGTTGACCGTTACCAATCTTGCCATGCTTCACTTATGTGAAGATGTTTTGTGAATTGAGTTGATGTGGATCTAAGTGAAGTGAGGTGAGTAGATGAGAGAAGAGGAGAGCATGTTCTTCATCATGTGATATGGATTCGGGTGATGAGGAATAAGTAAACAATGAATGTTGGTTTCTGTCGCTGTAGAATTGAACACTCGAGTTTGGAACTTTGAAAATTTTGACACGTGGATTTACAATATCCATGAGAGATACCAAGTTCTCTGATCATGACCAATAGAGAGGAAGAGTTACACAAAGTCAAAGGCGATCCAGGATTCTTACAAGAAAAAAATGAGACTTGTTATTCATATTGTGAGTCATATCGTGCCATGTACTAATTTGTCCCTGTTTTATTGAGCATGATTGAAATATGTGCCTGAATAATTTTAGCAAAATTGTGATTGAGGATAGTATCAGAAAGTTGAGTGATTTGTCGAAAGCTCCAGATGTTTTGCGTGTGTTGTGGGCTTACCTTAGCATATGAACATTAATTAGAATTAAGTGATACCTGAACTCAAGGACTCCACAAGAGTTCATAGGGTGTGCACAAATTTCTAAATTACATGGTGTGTCTATGTATTATAATTATACATACCACATTTCTCAAGGTTACACATTATTTTTCTAGGATGTAATGTGCAAGGTGAAATTCAAATTCTATTGCTGGAGCAATAGAAGCTGTGCAAGAAAGACCAACACATTCGGACGAAGCGGGAAGAGAGACTTGTCGCTTAACGAACTGACCATTGAGAATACAAAAGGATTTTGAACCCATCAAGCGACCCAGAATATCTGATAAAGTATTATCGAAATCCTGTAGCAAAGCCAAAAGTTGTTGAGAAAAATGTAGGAAAGCCGGAAAGATGTCATTAGCAGGTCCACAATATGCGTGTCATCAACAATAGAGGGAAACAAACAAGAAGGAAAAGCAACAGAAGAAGCACGCAATGCCCGAAAGTGCGCCAAAGCAAAAAGAACACCACCCAAGGGATTACCTTGTCTAATACCATCAGCAGACGAGATAACCGAAACATCACCTGAGCGAGAAGCATGACTGAAATATAGAGGCGCATCCATGGAATAAAAAGAGCGAACAACCGGGATGAGCTGAGCGAGAGGACTGTGATCCGCACGAAGTTCTTGGAAAATGGCCCCTCGAGAAACAGAATTGAAAGCATTTTTTACATCCACTTGAAGGACAACCCAATCTGGATGAAGATCCAAGGTAGCACGCAAAGCATGTACGACTGTCTCGCAACCGCCAGGAGTACCACAACCAAACTGATGAGAAAACAGGTGGTCATGAAAACTATCACAAAGCTGAAACCAAGAGCCCTAGAAACCAATCTGTATAAAATCTCTCCAACAACAATGGGACGCACTCCACCGCTAGGCTTATCAAAGGCTATTAAACGAGCATGGGCCAAGAATACGAGCAATAAAAAGAGGAATACGGCCACATGCTACGTAAGAGCAAACTTGAAAGAGCAAACCAAACCCACTAGCATAGTCATCAGGAGAAAAATAGTCACGAAGATGCTCGAACATACCAGAAGGACCCCCAGTTGACAGATGAGGGCTGCAAAGAAAAGCATTAAGAAAATGAGATTCTGAGAGCTCCAAATTGGAATCAGGTTCAAAGTCCTCAACAAATGAGGGAAGAGAGTCATTTGTCGGTGGATGAAGAAGCTCCAAAGCCTGAAGGGTGGCAACAGAAGGAGTAGCTGGACTTGTAGGAGCTAGAGCACGAGCTGCATGAGAATACTCACGCACTTGCCCAAGTAAAACACAGCGACGCAATCGACGATGAACAGGGGGTATAGAAACACCATCCGAAGTCGAATCCATTGAGCAGCAAGCGCATGACAACGAAGGAAATGCTCTTCTTGCATATTTTCTTGACATAAAGCGATGAATCATGTTGCGAGTTTCCCTATAACCAACATCACCGCCCCGAGGAGGCAAAGGCAAACACCAGAGAGGAAAAAGCGAAAAGGCATGCCAAGCTGCAATATCAGAAGGGTTGGAAGCCAGATGAAGCTCTTTGGACATCTAAGCACAAGGCAAAGAGAATGTGTGCATAAAGACAAGGACGAGGAAAACCCAAGTGAAAAGCGGTCAAAATATCAAGGGAGCGAATCCAGGTCCAAGCCGAGTCAGGTGGCGAAGTGGGAGCAGGATGAGGTGCAAGGTCGACATTGGTTAATGCGAGCTGTTGACGAAAAGCAGAGCAAGCATTATGATGGTGAGAAAGACCGGCACCTTGCACATAAAGGCGACCACAACCTGCACATGGAACACGGGGGCGAGAAGAAGAAGAAGGAGAAAGCTGAGAAACTGAAAGAGAGCTAGTGGCGAAGATGGAGCGGACAGTATGGCACCACCAGGCCAGAGGAAACAAGCAAGGAATTCGGAACATCACGGTGGGCTTCACGACACGCGCATGAAGGAAAAGCACTAGAAGGATGCTCTGAAGGGAAAGCAGGTCTCTTTTCTCCACGTCGAGCAAGAGGATTGAAATCCGAGAGTTGCAAAGGATGAGAAGATTCTTGAGGAACCATATTGACAGGTAAAGATCCAGCCACTGCCTCCGAAGATTCCAAAAATTTGTGTGAAGCTTCCTTGTTGGCCAACAAGACCCTGCTGGCCATCAAGAGTCAAAAGTTGCTAGAACTTCAAAACTTCTACGAGCTATTTGTGTGATTCCCTGTTGAAATCAATAGTTGAGCACTAGCCTTGAGCAATGTATTGAAAACGTTGTCTAACAACTCGCTAATACCCTACAACTAAAAGGATATACATCGGTCAGCCTTCAAGCTAAGTGTTGATTGTGATAGTCCTTCAAGAGCAGTGTCAAGTAAATGCTCAAAATCTGCTCGAAAAGATGCACCCTAACTGCTGCTAGACACTCTCTGTCTTTAAGGCTCGTGTACTCAGGAGGCTCCAAGGTGTTAAATGATCTTGCAACTAATCCCTTGAACTTGTACTGCAGATTTGCCCTAATTTGTACTAGAAATGCGCTGGCCTTTTTTTTTTTTTTTTTTTGTCTTGTTTTGGCAGACCACGATTTACAGCTTACATAAATCTCTGCTGTCTGAAACTAATTATTGACTGAAACTTTTTACCTATTAAAGTTGACCACCGTTTTGTAAAAGGAAGCTGATAAAAGTGCTGGCATATTCTAATCAAGTTTCAAGGACTCTTGCGTTGATGACGGAATTGTTGCTGATATCTCCTGCAGCCTGCTCATAAGTGGGTCTTCTATTTTTCTTATAGAAATTCTACTCGTTCCTTTTTTTAGTCCTTGCTCTAAGTAGCTAATCATCTTCACAGCTAAGGTAAGCCTTCTTCAAATATCATAAACATCTGATTGATTCTCCCCCTGCACCTCCGTTTTTAGATCATCCGTTTTTCTTGGAGTATGCCGCTGGCGCTTGCTGTTAATGGTCGGTCTAATCGAGTCACATTCCATGCATCCCAAACATCAAGAACTTCAAAATTGAACAAATTTGAGTCCAATCGGAGGTCAAATGGTTAACCAAAGATCAAGTTCCATCCTTACTATTTATGAAAAGCGGCATTTAAACACATGTTATATCAAAGTCAAATGAAAATTTTCGAGCATTTCCAAAAGTAGCAAGGTCAAAGGGGAGTCACGGCTATGCACCTAGATCTTCAAATTCAAACATTTACTTCAAAGCAGTGTAGCAGTCTTTTATCATTATCACTTTATATATGGATGATACATTGCTTTTCAGCAACAGTACCGATCTGATAAAAGAAGCTAAGACAATGCTATCTTCCGAATTCGACATGACCGATTTGGGCGAAGCTCATTTCTGCCTTGGTATACAAATCCACAGAGAAAGAAAACAGAAGTTGGTCTACATCACACAACAGAGGTACATCTACAACATTTTAGTCAGATATAATCTGATCAATTGCAAAGTAGCTCTCTCGCCAATGGAACCAGGACTCAAATTGTCAAAGGACTAGTGTCCCCAAACAATTCACGAGAAGCAACAGATGCGTGAGTATCCTTACCATTCTATTATGGGATCTCTTATGTACGCCATGATCTGTACCAGGCCAAACATTGCTTTTGCAGTCAGCTCTCTCAGTCAGTTTATGACTAATCCTAGTGTAACACATTGGAAGGCTCTTATCAGAGTCATGAGATATCTTCGAGCTACTATGGACTTTTGCATTCGTTATGGAGCAGTCGGCAACGACAAACTCAATTTCCTCAATGGTTACATAGATGCAAGTTGGGCAGGAGATGTAGACACTCGTAAATCTACTTCTGAATTTACATTCTTCCTCAACAATGGTCCCATTTCTTGGAACAGTCGCAAGCAATCTTCGATAGCTCTATCTTCCACTAAATCAGAGTATCTCGTAGCCTCTCAAGCTACAAAGGAAGCAATTTGGTTGAGGAACCTACTTTCAGATATCAGTCTGAATCAATATGCCCCGATGGCATTATTTTGTGATAATCATCAATCTGGGAGCTGAATACATGGATTAATCACCCAAGGGCACCATTATACACAATTTGGCAACCATTCTAGCCACCAACAAACAAAATTGTTCGGCATATCCCTAGCAAAGCTTTGGCTTGATAGACGACCAACAAAACAAACAAAATTGTTTGTTATGCCCTTTGCAACGCCTTGCTTTCACAAAATAGCAACAATTCTATCCGTCAACAAACAAAATTGTTCGCTATATCCCATGCAGTGCCTTCAAAGGCCACCTACGTATAATGAAACCAGTACCTATCAAGTTATCAACATCACTACCCATTAACCATTATAACAATGGCTTACTATAATAACCATCATCAAAATCTATCTTAAACAACATCATGAATAGTAGTCATCAATAATATCCAAAAGCACAACAACATCCACACGCGTTACCAAGTGATAGACGACAGATCAGATTACATGATCGCTGACAGGCAGTACCTATTGATCGAGTGAGAGGTTGATTGAGAAAAGCAACAGATCATAAAACAGTTTGAGAGAGTAAAATTCCTCATAAAGAATGAAATTTGCAAATAGATAAAGTGAGACACGTAGAGCTCCTTATTAATACCTCTGTAGCCTCCATCCCCTCAAGCTGTTGCAATTGCTCCAAAAGCCCATGATTCTTTAGATCCTCCAGCGTTTGATCATACATCTCCAAGGCAGTACGCAGGCGCGTAAATATCACAGAAAAAAAAATTACTAGGATTTTGTTCTCCTCTTTATTTAAATGTTGTGTTCCACTTCTCTGGTGGTAGTGTTTATGACTTGTATTGAACCAATAGCATGTAAAGGCAGGCATTTAGGAGGCTTCCTACTAGCATGTCTGAGTGTACTCATCTCTTAGGCATTGTCTCTGCTTTGTCCTTCAGGTAGAGATGAAGACAATTTCCTGAATATCTGCTTGGCACAGTGAGAATATCTCATGGAATACCGGAATCACCAAAGCCATTTAAACGATGGCAAGAGGCTATTTCTCCAAAACTAGGTAAGAGGCTTTTTGTCCACGTAGTTAGACATGCTACGTCGTGTCTCCAGATCTATGCTCGTGTTCATCCATTTGGAGTGAGGTTCGCAAATGTTACAAATAAAGTCCTTGTTCTACACAATGGCATGCAGTGATTTTCTTAGAAATTGAGCCTTACTCTATTGTTGGCAGGAAATCTATGGAGGGACAGGAAACATTTTTTATCGTACAATTCAAGTCTGATGGAACAGAAGGCGTCATTGTACAGCCTGTACATACTTATATTTCTCTTATTTACACTACTATGTTCATTGTCGACATTTGACTCGGAATATGAGGCCTTTTGAGTCCTTGTATGGATAGGTTCATAAATTCTTTTGGCTACCCAATGGGAAAGAAAGAAGTTTTGCAAAGAGTTGCCATGAGGCTCCCGATGTTACCTGGTGTGCTGAAGGGAGTATTGTGGATTTTGTAAACGCAGCATTTGTCATGCAGGAGAGCCGTCAAAGTTGGTGCTTCATTCAATGCATTTCACAAAGCTATTAACTCGGCAGAATTTCTTGTTGCAGAAGGCAGGCACAAGCACAAACATTGCCAACATTTAGTTTAATGTAACACACTGATGGAGAAGGAAGAAGCTATTTTGCAAAAAGCTGGCATGAAGCTCCTGAAGTTACCTTGTGTACTAGCGGGAGTATTCTGAATTTGGCAAACGCAGACCATTCATCATACAGGAGAGCCGTCAAAGTTGGTGCTTTATTCAATGCATTTCACAACTATAGCTCGGCAGAATTTCTTGTTGCAAAAGGCAGGTATAGGCACAACCATTGTCAACAGTTAGTTTCATGTAACATATTGATGGGGAAGAAAGAAGCTGTTTTGCAAAGATATGTGGAGCTGCCATTAAGCTCCTGAAGTTACCATGTGTACTAGAGGGGGTATTCTGGATTTGGTAAACACAGATCATTTATCATATATCAGAGCTTCATTCAATGCATCTTAATAGCTTGGCAAAATTCCTTGTTGCAAAAGCCAGGCACATGCACAACCATTGTCAACATTTAGTTCTACGAAACATATTGATGGTGAAGCCAGTCACAGGCGCAACCATTGTCAACAATTTGATGGCTTGAAAAAAATTATGATATTCGAATGTCACATCTACAATCAAAATTTCACCTCCTCTCCTAAGCCGCTATAAAACTAATAGATTGGGGATACATTTAGCAAACAACTGAAAGTGCAAGTACAGGTCGCCACAACTCACTAACTTGTGAGAGAGTCAAGCATTATCCAAAAGAGCCTTGAATCCTAACTCCTCTCTTTTTATATCTTCAAGACCTCCTGGGCTACTTTCTTCAAAATCAATCACTACAAAGCCCCCTCCCACTTTGCTATGGCTGATTTTGGCTCTCACTAGCATGAATAGAAAACACTTCCCCACTCCGATTGGATTATTAAAACATATAGTTCTTGATGCTTCTGACTGCTTGAACATTCCCTCTACACTTTGTCTAAAGAAAATTGTCCTATCCTTTGTCGTAAGAACACCATACTTAGATTGTTCTAAAATCATATAAAGATAGGTTTGTGACAAAGCGTTGCGAATTTTTCTCGAGTGATATGAATTCATCGTTTCTACCACAGTTTTGCTCCTATACAAACTTGCTTGCCATGGGGGCTTGATTTCAACAGGTAGAACCAGATTCTTATATTTGTAACTAGGGACATCGGCCATTGGTTAATTGAAGGGTATTTTGGGAAATTTTGAGAGTTAGTTCGGACCCATTAATGGTATCTCATAATTTGCAAAATCAGAGAGCCCTTAAAGCTATTTCTCACCTTTTAAAAGAACCCTTCTTTTAAAATTTCTCATATTTGGACATCAGATAAAAAAATTCATATGATCCTTCTAGCATGGAAATTATTTTTTGAAGGACTGTTTATAATCATGTGAATTACTAGTTGAATAAGGTCTGGAATATGAAATGTTCCAAGATGTTGGTATTCTCAGTTTCTGAATCCCAGATTCTCTCTTATGGATAGACAGATCTCAAATAGATGATAGTTACTGTCACTCGTGTTGAGAATATCTAGTGGGAAAGTCTTGTGTATAGTAGAGTGAATCCTTTGTGGAAGGCACTTATTATTGACTTTTCACAATACTGATATTTTCATTTGTCATCTCTATAGCAAAATTTTATAAGAAATTGGAAATTTCTTCCCAAAGGAGGGGTGAAGTGATGAGTAAGATTCTATTAGAGGAATTATCAGTTGCACAGATTTAAGGTAAATTCTCTAGGGATTGTGTGGAACAATCTAGAACTAGAGATGGATTGAAATTGGAAATCATTAGAAGTAGTACTGGGTAAGATCAAAAGTTACCAATTCCAGTTGGTGGGATAGAAGCAAGCTTGATCATGGAATGTTTGTATGAGTCAACCTAATCTTAGTTGGAGTACTAGGAGCAGGAAGGGGTTGATTGGATGAAATTTTAGTACCAAGTTGTAAGTGGGTTGGAAAACCCGTGAGAGTGAATGTGTTCTTGGTCTCAGAGATTTCCCAGATATGTTATTTACTCAAGAGAAAGCTGAGTTACAAGATTGTCAGTGAGATATGAGAGTAACATATGCGGGTTTCGGAGGAATCTGCTAGATAAGAATGTGTTTATGTACTGGGTCATAGTGAGATTATTCACATATGTGCACGATTAATCTTGTACGGATCTACTGTGTATTCCTGGTTACTAGTGTTATTTGGTGCACTTAACCTAACCTAGTCGGTGAACATAGACATATGATCAAGTATTGTTGGGACAGATACTTGTAGAGTTAACGGATCTTTCTGTA
Source organism: Diphasiastrum complanatum (assembly GCA_029204225.1). Taxonomy (NCBI): domain Eukaryota; kingdom Viridiplantae; phylum Streptophyta; class Lycopodiopsida; order Lycopodiales; family Lycopodiaceae; genus Diphasiastrum; species Diphasiastrum complanatum. The sequence continues at coordinate 4,994,176 of CM055107.1, read as the reverse complement.
AAAGATTTATTGGTTAACTTAAATGTGATTTGGATATGGATCTAAATGTCGTGTTGTACGGTACAATTAAGATCTGCACCTAGACATTTGAGATTTCTAAATTATCAGCAATCAACTTGAGTAATTGGTTTACTCCTATGGAAGTTAATTGGTGGAACGAACAGTGTGAAGGGAGCCGCCATATCTGATATTCCAAAGATATTAAAAATTCCATCTGGATTTCCCGTACCAAATAGGCACATATCATTATTCCTTATTCATAAAATTTACAGTCATTCTCATGGTCATATTTGATATCAAACGGGAAATCAATCAAATGAAATCCTTTAACCAATTTTACTATGGAATTTCTCCATAACTGGTATTATGCAACTTTCCCACATGGATTATCAAGAAATCCAAATTACACAACACAAACTCATTTACTGACGGAGGTGTCCCTCATTTTTCCTCCCTTAGATTTTTCGGTCCCTCAAAAAATTCCATCCATCAAGGTACAAGAATTTTCCGTAAACACATAGCAAATGAAAACCAATTTTCCCTTTTCATTAAACTGGTTTTAGTATTACTCCGTCAAAGTCGGCTAATAATAAGATAACTAATGAAAGTATATTAATGGATTTTGGTACAAGATTTGGATTTTGGTACTTCTTTTTACGATATTCGACAAAAATCCTTGAATCAAATAAATAATTACTTCCATTAATAATATTCATGTTCCATTAGTTCAACCAAATTTCTACTGACAAGTATCTTACTAAACTTTGCTTTGCCCAACATTAATGACCGAAATCATTGAGAATGCAATAGCAAAACCATCGATCGAAAAAGGCAAAAGGAATTTACGAATTCAAAAAAATTCATGAGCACCATTTACCTCTCTTCGTCTGGAGTACTTTACTCCAGAGTTAAAATATTAAAATTTTGGTACATGGAAATCAAATTTCCATTGCTGGGTACATACCTGGGAAAATTTCGGAAAAAATAAAAATTTGCCGTCAATCCTAAATCCATGAACTTAGTTCATAGAGCATCAGTTAGAATTCATACCAGACAAAAATTATTCTTCCAATCATTCCATGATATTGGACTAGAAAATTGACAACTTCAACCTCACTGTCAACTTGGGTAAAGGTACACAAAAATCACCCATTTTCGAGACAGAGACAACCCCTTTCAGCATTTGCAACATTCAAAAGGCCTTGAATTAACCAACATGAAAAAATCATCTTACATGCAAATAGCCTACAATCCACAGATTGGGTAAAGTTCGGTTTATATTCTATCATGCATATCAATGCACACATAGAGGCCACGAAACCCTAAGGGCAAAAAAAATCACAAGAGGGGAAGGGAAAAACCCCACCCGCCACCCCACATATTCCTGAGGTGCTCCCAGCCGCAACCAGAGAGAGAGAGAGAGAGAGAGAGATTTCTAGCAGAAAAAGAGGGCTAGATCGCGCACTTCTTCGGCATGCTGGATCTCACACTTCTTCGGCACCTCCTCTGCTCATTTCATCGCTGTGGAACAGGTGGAAGGACTTATACAAGAGTTGGACTTATACAAGAGTTGAGGATGACAAACAGCACACAAAGGAAATGATCTTCCTCAATCGGATTCCCCACAGAAGAGTGCTGGCAGCCACACGGATTCTTTGCCAAACAGCCCACACTCGGAAAAGAAGATTACCTCCTTTTCAGCGAAGGAAACCAGGGACATACCGCCCCTCCAGCTCGCCCCAATCACAAAAGAATGGATTCACACAGCTAGAACGACCTCCACTCCTTCTGCTGTAACAATCGACAGGAATCCAAAAGCTAAACTAAGCTAGTGTGCTATTTTCACACTGGGATTCCTCAGTTCTCTACTCCTCACAACTGAACAAAGGTTCAGTCCAGCAATCTAGATTAGTTCTTATGAATCCTTACACAGATTCATAGATTCAATGGTTCATACGCAGATGAACAAGGTCTAACAGGTGAACGAGACAGGGTAAATTGCCACACCCTACTTAACAGTTCACTGACAGGTTACACCCTCTATGTTTCACAGACAGGCAGATTACGGCCTACGAACCACAGAAACTATTCCAGTAATTACAGACTTCAGTTCCACTTTCTCATAGCATGCAACCTGCATCGATGTAAGCAGAAAGTCCTCTAATTTTTGCAGGGAACAGTAAATTCAGAACAAAATCCAGAACAGAGGAAGGCTTTCGAAAGATTTATCAACATACTACCAAATGCAAAAAAGTGTATAACTTATTGAATGGGCCATCGCTGGTCCATTGCTGGCCAGCGGATCATCTTCAACATTCATACTTGCTAACCAAGTGTTATGATTCCATACTAAAAAAAACCAAAAGTGATAGCATAACCAAAGAGATGATTGCATAACTTAAAGAGATATATGCATGGACAAAGGATGAAACCAAGCACTTACCATTCGATAAAAATCGTAGGAAGCAAGCTTGAAATCTCAACATTTTATCAAGTTTCGTTATGGGTGTCATGTCGCTTTATGCAGTAGGTATGGAACCATGCTCATAAAACTATGATCCGATAAAATTTTATTTTCGTAAATAGCACATTTTGGAACTATGACCTAAAGATATCTCCCTTAAGCATAATGTTTTGTGTATTGATGTAATATTTCAACTAAGACATTTTTTCTTAATGTGCTTCATGTGTAGATGGAAAGATGAAATAAGTTGAGAATGTGTATCATGAAGCTAGTCAGAAGCATCTTAATGGGATTGTAAAATTTGACACTTTGTGGCACTACATAAGATTGGGGCCATTGTCAACTCTCAATGTCTATGAAAGAGCACTTTAACAAATATTTCCATTTCACATAAACAAATTTATGCTAAGTCCACACGATGTCAGAAGGTAGGCATTTGCAAAATATTTGGGATAATCAAATAAATGTTTCTGTTTTAAGTGCTTTCACACTAACAGTTAAACATGAAGAGAGGTATGTTAGCTTGCTTATAAAGTTCATATAGTGTTCATTTGAATTGATCCAACCACTTGCTTCAAGTTGCCATACTATGGCCTCTTCCGTATCTCTTGTAGAGTGCACAAGGAGCCTCTCTATTTAGCTTTTCCTTTTGCAAATGGATGACAATTTTTGCTGGCAAAGCGTGACATTTTTGCCTGCAAAAGCATGACATTTTTTACGGCACCTCACACATTCTCTCTGTAAAATAGTTTTATATTATATACTAGTTGCTTGTGCCCGTCGTTGACGGGCAATGGCGGCCGATCTAGGTGATGGCCGATGATTTGAAAATTTAGTATGTTGTTGACGGGCGATGATTTTCCGATCTAGGTGGCGACCGATGATCTAGAGGGTATGCCCGTCATTGACGGGCGGCCGACAATCTGGGTGACGGCCGATCATTTGGATGGCGGTCGATGGTTTAGGAGGAAAGTCGATGGTCGTTGACGGGTGGCCGAAGGGGAGGGTCGATGGTCGTTGACGAGTGGCCGAAGGGGAGGGCCGATGGTTGTTGACGGGCAATGGACGGCCGACAATCTAGTGGGTATGCCCATCGTTGACAGGGCGACCGGCGATCTGGGTGACCCAGGCGGTCCTAATGCGGTCTCAAATGGTCGAAAGTGCCTGAAATGGCCGTCAAATGGCCACAAACGGACATAATGCGGTCAAAATGCGACCTCAAATGGTCGCATGCGGTCCTAATGCGGTCTAAAATGGTCGGAAGTGCCATGAAACTGTCGAAAATCGTGAGGATCGGCAACGGAAGTTGGAGCAAGCAGTGGTTGAGCGAGTGTCGTGGGTCGGATGCTAACCGACAGTATCAAAATTTACACAGTATCGAAAATATACAAAGACTTGAAAAATATACACTGACTCGAGAAATTATACAATGACTCAGAAAATTCCGATTTTGAATATCGAAGAATTCTGAGTTTGGATATAAAACAATTACGACTTTTTCGAGTCGATCCAGACTGCTGGTATCGAAAAATCTGATTTGGGTATCGAAAAACTACGAATTTTTCGAGTCGAACCGATATCGAAAAATTCTGATATTGGGGTATTGAAAAATCTGATTTGCGGTATTAAAAAATTACGAATTTTTTGAGTCGAACCGATATCGCGAATTCTTACGGTCGGTATAAAAAAATCCTATTTGGGGTATCGAAAAACTCCGAATTTTTCGAAACGAATTCTGACTATTTGTATCGAAAAATCTAATTTGGGAAATCGAAAAAGTACGAAATTTTTGAGCGATTCTGACTGTTGGTATCGAAAAATCTGATTTGGAGTATAAAAAAACTACGATTTTTTTGAGTTGATCCAATATCGGAAAATTCTGATTTGGGAATATCGAAAAATTCTGATTTCGGGTATCGAAAATTCAAACTGTTGGTATCGAAAAATCTGATTTGGGATATCGAAAACTTACAAAATTTTTGAGTTGAGCTGGTATAAAAAATTCTGACAGTTGGCATTGAAAAATTACGGATTTTTCGAGTTGATTTGGTATCAAAAAATTCTGATTCTTGATTTCGATCTGTGTCGAAAAAATTCGATACTCATTTCTTTCGATCTTCTGTTCAAAAATGTTGCTAGCTTAATGTTGCTAGGAGATCAATAACCCTTTTTAATATTGGTACAGATCAATAACCCTTTTTAAAACAAAGTAGACTACGTGGAGAGCACTTAAGTTCAGTTTTTTGAATAAGTGGTTGGAATGTTTTAAGTCCAATCAGCTCCTCCTCGAACACAAATTAAAACCAAAAAGCTTTAATAGCCACAGTGAATGTCATAATTACTCGCAATTTCAGAAGCGATGCACATTCTAATTACTTCAAAGCTATTCTGCCATGTTGATTATTTGTTTTACTTGGTCTCAAAGCCATAGTTGGCCTGTGACTATCAACACCACAGAAGGCTACAGCCCTCGCTGGGTTGGGGGCAGAAAGAAAGCAGACCAATGCATTAGCTGTAAAGAAATTCCAAGCAATGCTGAGAAGCATCGTGTGTCATAAGATTAGAACACAAAATCATCCTAGCTGATGAGTTAGAATTCTGAAGTGATTTTCAAGTCCATTTTGGGACAATATTGGGATACTATCAGCGACTAACATCAATGTATATCTGCCCTGATTTGGTTGCCTCGAAGGCTTATTAAGACCAAAAGCACCAATAGATGTATTAGGGATCACATAATTTTGTTTGAGCTTTAAAATTAGCTACAATTTGGTCCATTTGCAATAAAGAGACAAAAACATTACCATAAACAAAATTCAACTTCAACTATCATACACGACACGTTTGTGATCAACTTCGCTTTTTTATTTCAAGTCAAAAATCAACGTCCTCTCACACGTGGGAACAGGCTCCACACGTGTGAGATCCTATCATGATCATAGATCTCATGATTAATCAATTGCATCAAGTTGGAAGTGACAATTTCAACAGATGTCATGAACACCCTCCACCAAGGACTCTTTCAGAACGAAAAAACTCTTGGAACTGGTGGACTTTGACATCTATGGACCCTTTAATGTGGTCTCCTTGGGAGGTTCGAAATACTACATTACCTTCATTGATGACTTCAATAAGTTTGCAGCCGTATACTTCATCCACAACAAGTCGGAGGCTCTAGATAAATTCGCTGAATTTGTGAATTGGGCTGAAAAATGGACTGACAAGAAGGTGCATAGCAGTTAAGGACAGACAGAGGTGGAGAGTTTATCTCCAAGCATTTTGTAGACTTCCGTACAAATCGAGGCATTATTCACTTGAAGACAACAATATACACACCACAACACAATGGCATTGCAGAGAGGCAGAACATGACTCTCATGGAAGCTGCAAAATCCATGATGGCCTAATCAAAGGCATCAAAATGATTATGGGCTAAGGCAATAGGTACAGCCAACTACCTGCAGAACAGGACATGTAAGTTTGGAGTTCCCCATACTACACCACATGAGGTATAGTGGGGTAACAAGCCGAGTCTAACACATGTGCGCATCTTTGGACGTGTTGCATGTCAGAAATAGGTTAGATAATCGTAGCAGAAACTTCCTACTTCCAGTGCATGACTACGCCTATAAAAAATTGAACAAAGTAGTAGTGATGGGAATCACATTCAATCTTTAGTAACTGACTTTGAAATCACTAGATACTAAGTGATTACGTAGCCAAACTTGAAGTATTGAATTCTTAGATAGTTTTATCTGTTACGAAGGAAATACAGAGATGCATGCATTTTGACATATACTGAGCGCAGTAAAAGATAGGTATTGATTCAAAGAAAAACAAAATCACATGCTAATGAGCACAAAACATTGGCGGATGAAAACCGTGCACTCTGAGTTGTCTCTGAGTAACTGAGGATAAGTCTGATAACAAGCAACTATGCTGATAAGCAATAGCGCAATAGCAATCTTGAAAACAGCTCTAAGAAGTGAGCTAGAATGCTCATGAGTGTTCAAGCTCACAGGCTTGAGAGAGAGAGAGAGAGAGAGAGAGAGAGAGAGAGAGAGAGAGAGAGAGAGCTAAGTATTCAAATGCTTTTTCATAACTTGAAAACTGTATGAATATTGACAACTATTTATACTAAGAAATTAGGTCATCAATTGCGGTTGTCAGTTGGCTGGTATCCGTTGGCATCCATCCGATTCCTTGTCATTGATTTTTGATAAGCGGTGAAATTGGCCATAAACGTTTTGTCTGCATAAATGAACCAAACTGTCACCTCTGCATAAATGAACTAAAACAGCCCAAGCGACACTGTCGCAAAAAGGCGACAGTATCGGGATTTTGCGAAAAATGCGACAGTGCCTTAAAAACTGATTTAGGGTTGCCCTACACTTTGCTAGAGTAATTTCCTTAACTTTTGAGGCTCTTTGGATAAAGCAAAAAGTGCGACATTTTGTCAATTGAAAAATGTGACTCTACATATTTGTTTGCAAATCCTGACAGGCTGAAAAATGTGAAAAGCAACACTGCATTTTTACACGAGATTCCTGACAGGTGACAGGTTCGCAAAAAATGAGAAACTGAAGCGCACTAAGGTAAAACTTCGTGTATTTCCTGACAGGTGAGAAAGCCAAAGTGAGAGAAAAATGAAATACGACACTGTGATAAAACTCCATGTAATTTTGCAGATTGTGTGAAAACGCTTGTAAAATTGCAGACTGTAAAAAAACGGAAAAATTTGCAGAACTCGATAAACAATGGATGAAAATTAAAACTGATTAGTCGATTGGTAAGAAGGAGAATAATCCAACACTCCCCTTTAATCTGAATTCTTGAATGCCTTGACCTTCAAACTTAGTTCTACACAGAATCTTCTATTTGTATCCAAAGTTAATGCTTTGGTAACAATATCAGCTGTCATATCTTGCGTTCTACAGTACTGCAATTTGACCTCTTCGTTGAGAACTTTGCTTCTAACGAAATGATACTTCAGTTCAATGTGCTTACTCCTGGAATGATTTCTGTATTCTATGTGCACTTTGCCTAATCTAAGATTGTTGATCTGAGTTGCTGAGGTGAATGAGAGAGTGGAAAGTTAGCTACAGATCATTGGAGATGAGGTAGAGTTTGAAATATTCTTGATTGGGTTTGTGTTGGGCCACAAATGGCAGTAGAGAAGCCGCAAATCATCCAGGCTGAGCCTATAAAAATCTTGATTGACAAACTGCGTTATGATCTTGGAACATTACTCATCCTTGGACCAGCACAACTCAACTTTGTCTTAATCTTTGTGCTTCCCATTGCTCTCATCATCCCTTTCACCTTCCCAATTGCCATACTGTAAGCTCTATCTATATATGCACTACCTATTGGGTTTCTGATGCTGGTTTATGAGACAAAAGATTTCGGCCCGCTTTATCTTCAATACTAAATATGAAATTTGTTGTGTGGATGTGAAATTGAGTGGTGGCATTCTTGGTTATCATTATGTTTATTGATGTTTAGTATAATAGTACTGTGGGCAAGCGCATATCTCAGTACAGTCTCCTCCCCCACATTTTCAATTTTTGGCGCTATTGTTATTAGTGTAAGTAGGGCAGGGTTTGGTTGTATCGGATGTGTTCTGTTTTACCAAAACCGGCATGTTGATCCATGTGCAGATTCATTTTACAGAATGCAATTAGACATTTTCCAATCAAGCTTGAAAGTATGTGCATTGTAAATCTTCCTGTGAGCTATTTTGCAGCCTTCAAAATTTGGTGTCTGGTCAATCATCAACCGTGCCATAGCTAGCTCAACGGCCTTTCTCAACGAGCTACAACGGCCAGTCTACGTGCAACAGTTCTCATAAGTCATTGGTAAGATCTTCTGATCAAGCTGCACTTCTCAACAAATCCTGTAGATTCTATGCAAGATTTTATAGTACTGTGATGGCTTTTTTTTTATTTTTGTGGAAGAACTAGGTAGTGCAAAAAGCAAGAACCAGGTAGAATTTTGCACTACAACATTCTCAATCATTAAATTGAAGTTTACATTTTGTTATTTTCATCCCTCTCTATACTCAAACTTGAGTGGACAGTTGTAACTTAGAACTTACTCTTTATAAAGGCTTGATTTTCACAACTTACTAGACTGGCACTAAAATTTTTAATCATTATTTTTAAGTGGATAAATCGTTTGCAAACACTATAGTGTGCTTGCAGTGCTTGCTTAAATGTGTGTGTTCCTTGCTTGCTTTTGTGTTCATATCTAAAATTCATGTTTCTCTTAGAACACTTTCATTCTATGATAACGAGCAAACAGTCTATGCTAAATGACAATGAAATTTTATTTTCATATTGCTCTAAAGAGGTTTCATTCTATTTTAACGATAAAAGAATTTACCGTATTTTCATGTTTCTATAGACCACTTTCATAGTCTTATGACTACAAGAAACTTTGTTAGTCACAAAATCTTTCTCTAATGCATTTTCATTATGTACAATAAGGAAAGTGCTAATATGAATTTCCATGTTTTTGTGAACTGTGACTACATTTTATCATGATAAAATAGCTCATGTGAATTGTATATTTTCACAATTGCTCCAGCCAGCACATCTATATTTTTCTTACTTTGAAACTTTCAAATTAGATTTGATTTCTATTTTTCTTACTTTGAAGTTGTCAAATTAGATTTAATTTGTGGGGCTTCTTTGGCCTTTCAACTGGCTTTAAACATGTGTGACATATTGATTCCAATTCAAATGCATGAAGCTGGCCTAAGGAAATCATTCCCACTGCTGCGCTGTTGTGATTTGTGAGGCACACTAATACATAGATTCAATTTCTCAAACCATCTCCATGCTAATGTCCATGCCCACAATTCAACATCGGCTTTTCTGAAAAAATGGAATAAAGATGGGTTTAGCGTTTAAAGAGCGGGAAGGGGGAGGGGGGCTTATTCTTTCCATACGATCTAACCGAACAATCCTCCGATCAATGAAGCTCACGAGCCCGACTACACTATTGTCCATCCAGGCCAAACCACCCCCAATTTAAATTATCCATTTTGATACACGTTCTTTAGTTTCTTCATCACTTCTTCCTCGCGACCATGTGTCCCTCCCTCACGCTCTGGCGTCTTCCTCCTGCCTGGCCGCGATCCTCTCCTTCTTCCTCTAGACCGTGCCTACTAGCCAATCGCTAGAGATCAGAGATCTAAAACAGTTTCTAGCCCATGCCCATGCCCATGCCTAGTTTCCAAGATTTTATGGCCATAGCTTCTCCACCTTCCATCACAGCAAACATTAAAAATTTTAATAAAAGGATTGGGGATGTCATCATGTTAAATAACAAATTCTCATGGTAAAAAAGCCTAACACACACACACACACACACACACACACACAAGGCAAAATTTTGGCTGCATCTAATTTTGTCTTGCCTTCAATCATCAATCGCCCGCTTTGAACATCATCCACACGTCTCGACCACAAGTTGTCACCTAGATTGTCGGCCGCCCATTGCCTGTCATCGACGGGCACACTTTACTAGTATAGTATAAAACTCTTTTAGAGAGTGTGTTTTTGCAGCCGAAATTGTCACACACTGCCTGCAAAAAATGTTACATTTTTGCAAAGAAAAGAGTTACAAAAAGTTTAAAAAAAAATGTGTGTTAAAAATCACACATACAAGTCTTTTTTTTTTTTTTTTTTTTTTTGGGCGCGCACACACAATTTCAATTTTTTTTTGCCCTAGAGCGCGTGCGCTCTCTCTTTCTCTCCATCGGGTCTCTATGTTTCGCTCAATTGCGAGCAAGCGGGATGCGGTCTGTCTCTCCATGGGCCTCGTCTTCTTGCTCTCTTCTTTTTTTACTGTATTATTCTGATAGGTAGCTATGGCGGGCGAAGCGTCTTCTGGCTTTTACATCTCTGCAGAGAGCAACCACATCGTCTTTCTGGCTCCTAATTTAACTAATTGATAGCAAACGCATCGTCTTTCTGGCTCCTAATTTAACTAATTGATAGCAAACAGGAAAGAATCATCAAACTTAGGATGTGTGTAAGCAGCATACATCAACTTTCCTTTTCAGCATTTGTTATCTTTATATCTCCTGATCTGATAGCAGATATTTCAACGTGCAACAGCTAGATCGTGCAGCTTTGCTTTTTTCTGAGAGAAACGCCAAATATGGTTTACGAAAGTTGCGCATACAAAAGAATTAGCAAAGCCAGGAGGGCAAGTGAGAAGATTTCGTAGCCCGAACTCCAAATGCTGCTACCAGGTCTTCCTGATCACATTGCAACTCTGTGCCTAGGTCGTGTTCCTTTGCAAACGCTGATAGGAGTGTCCAAGGGCTGGAGGAAGCTCTTCTACGAATCGAGATACTTTCAAGCCCTTCGCCTCTCTCTAGGCCAAGCAAATTGTAATTTTTCTTACGTTCTTGTGCATAGAAAAGATGGAAAGTTTAGCTGGTTTGCATTTGATCCCTTGCTTTCGTCCTGGCATCCACTGCCACCCATGCCAGAGGAAGTAGAGTTCTAGCTTTCCAGCCCAAGATTGATAGGGGTGAAGCATTCTGTTCAGTGCGTTAGCACCAGGACCAAGCTCATAGTGGTGGCTGGATCAAAGATAAAGAAGGTCGGCCCAAGTGAAAGGGTGCGGCTAGCTGAACCAGCTCTCGACAGTCCTCTGGTGTTCGACACCAAGAAATGCAAATGGAGGTGCGCTTGCGGCGTGGTGAACGATAAGCTCTACCTTGCTAGCGGATGCGGAACAGAGTGGAATTCAGACATCTCCAAGTCAGCTGAGATGTATGACCTGGAAAGAGAGCTGTGACGACCGATCAACAGATTAGCATCCTCAAAATTCAGTGGTGAAGCCATCAGCGCAGTCAATCTGATGGCAGTGGTGAGGGAGCAGAGCCAGTGAGCCTGCTCAGAATTCAGAATTTTGGATGTATCGTCAGATGAATTTAAGCTCCTTGATGTTGAAATGCCAAAGGAGGGAGATCAGATAGTGGCAATGCAAGTACTTAAGAGATTTCCAATCCCATATCAACTGGAGGAGTAATGCTCAAAGGCTCACTTTGATGGGCTCACACGGATTATTTGTTATTCAAGTTTTCTGGAGTGACTTTTTTCAAGTACTGGTGAATGAGAGGTTAGTCTCAAGAGCTTTGAGGAACACATGGTGGGTCTGGACACTTAGCGACTATGGTTTTGCCATGTGAAGAATGAAGAATTGGTCGCAGGTTCTCTGAAAATGTTTTCATTCAAAAACTAGATCTATGTGTTTGATGTTTGAACAATTTCATGCATATTGACTTATTGAAGCTATTCTGCCCCACTTCTTCACATGTATCTTCTTGCCTTTTGTTCTGGATTTGGCTCCTTTGAAATCAATGCTATAGTTATATTAAAGCATTATCCATGTCGTTAGTGTTTTGAACAAATCCACGGCGATATACATTGACTAATTACAGAAGCTATTCTGCATCACTGGATTATATCATCCATTTTATCTCTTTCAGTCTTCTAATGTCCTATGCTTGGATCGTTAGAAGTCAGCCTTTTGATAATATACAAGTATTTCGTCCATGTAATTGTGCATTGATATCTTGGAGCTATGGGCATCATGAGTTTCACAAATTGCAAATCAAACTGGCCTAATCCTTGATCAGGAACAAATTCATAAATGAATACTCTTATCCCTCTCATAGTGATCATGCGCAGATCAGACAAGAGTTGATTGAAAGCAAACCATCTGCCTGCTAAGAGCTCCTTTTTTGATTTTACGAAATCGCATGTACCTGTGGCAGGGCATGGTGAGAAGTATCTCACCTTCTTAAAGCCATTGTAATCGCCTCCTATTGGCATGAGAGTACCATTGGGAAGGAATGCGCCTGAGCTGCACCATGTTTCTTAGAGCCATCGCAATCTCCTCCTGTTTGCATGAGAGTACCATTGGGAAGGAATGCGCCTGAGTTGCACCATGTGTCTGTCTGGATGAAGAGCGGGTGGACTGTGTTGGTGGTGATGTCGAAGAGCACAAAATGGACAATGTAGTCGTGGAGGGAAACACGATCATTTGGGTTGCAGAGAGGGTTGTCTCTGCAGATTCTGTTCGTCAAGTTGATGAGAGATGAGCGGGAGCCGATGTATGTTCTGTCCGGGAAGACCACTGTGTGGAAATGCGTTACCATTGTGTGCATTGAAGCGATCCCTCATGGTTTTAGGTAACCAGACGAAATTATGGCTAAGAATAGCACACGAGAGCACGCATCAAGTGATGTATCAAGCTGAGCAGAAGCACAATTGTCCTCTCTCCATCTCCCATCATTAAACGTGTTCTGGTCCACCGTTTTACCACAAAAGCGAGCAGAAGCTAATGCGTGCTAGAGACAGAATGATCAAGCGAGCTCTTCATGGTCAATATAGGGCTTGCTTTTTCGTGATCATCTAGGTAAGCTGTAAGTTAAGTCAGAAATTTGTGTGGAATGGAAAAAGCTTTCAGCTCAAAACTATCACATAAGCATTTCTAATATAATGAGCTCAATGACCTTCTGTTAAAACTAGCGAATAGTACATAACGGGTATGTTGGAGTTCGTGTGAATTTTCCAAAAGAGGCTAGGCTTTTTGCCTCCTTTTATTTGCAAGAATTCACTTTCAGGCTAAAGTGCCATAGATACAATTTTGAAGAGCTCACAGAATGATTGCTAATATGCATACAAGGTTAAGATGCATACAGTGATCGCTCCTTTGTAATCATTTTGAAGTCCAGTTTGCATCCTTGTGATAATTAGTCTCGAATTAATGTTTGTTGTGCATCTGACAGTGAGAACACAAGTCGCATATCAAGTGGCTGGTCAAGGAGGCCGGCACCTACATGGATCATGAGATTGATCCGGAAGAGTTTTTCAAGGGATGGAATTGATGCTGGCAAAAATTTGGCCCTATTTTTAGCTTCTAGAACCGATTATTTCATCAGTTTTCCGCTGGTCGACTTCACAGTCAAGTCAAGTTGTGAATTTTGTCTAAAATCCAATTTCCACTATCTTTATGCTTAAGGGATAGAGAATTGTTATAAGAATTTCTTCGTAATTCATAAACGTATTCTACAAGTGTGAACTTTAGAATCTAAGAAAAAGTCACTTTGACCAATTTCTATGTAATTAGCTTGCACTTCCATGTGAATAAGAAAATGATTCCACATGTCAAGTTGTTGTTTACACATGTGGATCAGGTTGTAGAGGATAAGATGTAGATATTCTGCTAGATCCTATTTTTTAGAGAATACTTCCAAGATTTTTGTGGAGACTAGCTCAGTCAACTTTGGATAATGGGCATATTTGGCTCCTATTGCTGGATCTAGATGTTAAGGCACTCTTCACATGTGTGAAGGCCTACTGGACACTATACAGCTCGTGGATGTATTTGATCTATAAAGAGATCAACCAAATCAATAGAAAGTTGATGAGACAATGGCATTCTAGCAATTTGCTTGTAATTCACTCATTAGAAATGTGTTTTGATGCTTGGAATGGTTTTGTATGCAAATGTACTTTGCTCTCAAGTTGCAGTCTGTATAGTGACTGTCCTCCACATGTGTGAGGCCACCCTTGTTTGTTTTTTATCAATGGATCCATTGCTCTTGCTAAAATCATAGTGCATTGTTTCTAGATCAAGATCTAGCCTATAGAACTTGATAGATCTTTGGATTTAGCAATCAATAACTCTTGTAGATTGATTTGTACAATCAATAACTCTTGTAGATTGATTTGTACAATCAATCATTGTCCTTTTTTTAGAAAATCAACATGGTATGAGAGCCAAGTACAAGAGTGATGTAATAATCCATAAAACTTGTGAAAATCATTGACATAGTGTTGTTTTTGAGATATACTTAAGTGGGCAAGCTCTAAAAGAGTGATAACTTCAATCTTTTTGGTCCAGATCGGTTTGTGGGCTGCAAGTGTACTGTCCACACGTGTGAAACCATACAACAACTTTCAAATCAAGTCATTAGAGAGTTTTGAGCTCCAAAAAGACCCTTTAAAAATTCGTGCAAGATGTAGTTTATATTATTAAAATATTATAACACTAATACTTTTGACTTGCCATAATTTTTTGATCGTAGCCCAATAGTATGTCATGTAACATATCTTGGAAAGCCCTTGTCGAGCGCTTTCCAATGCACCAAACTCTGCTAAATTCGGACTTACCACTAAAAAGTTATGCCATTTTTAGTGCGGAATCAAAATGTGGACTCAAAAAGTTACGTTACATAATTTGAGTATTTTGATTGGTCCATGTGTAAGAAAAAATTGAGAAAAAGTATAAAAAGAATCTTTACAAAGGGTCTTTTTTGGATTTAGAACTCCTCTAATGATCTATTGTAAATACCACTAGAGAAAATCCCTAAGATGAGGATAGGAAAACACAAGAGAGACTGTGGAGCAAAACCACTCAACCAGTCCTAGATCCCTCCTGGATCTAGCCCCCAAGCCATGCTATGTGATAGCAAGAGGAGAAGAGCTCTACATGTAACCTAGACCAAAAGTTGTTGATGGGATAATCACTACCTCAATATATAGAGAGTAGGATCATGTGCATGAACCCATGCAATCCCCATGCAGGTCAACTATAAATAGATCACAGCTCTTCATGCATACCTCCTACCTATATCAGTCACATGTACATGCACTACTCCATTTGTCTCAATTAGAGTGTCTGGGTCCTCTCAAGGTCATTAATCACCAACAGGCCTCAAAGTGGAATTAAATCTAGGTGTGACCAATAATTTCGAACACTAGAGGGCCGGTCTACCATATTAGGACTATTCCATGTCCATAACTGAATATGGCCATAACATTCTTCCTCCCTTAAACAGGTTCTGTCCTCAGAACAAGAAAAAGAAAATATGAAATTATCTCTTAAGCTTTCAAGTCTTACCCATGAATCATTATTCTTAGCCTGATCTTTCTATTTGAATAAGTACTCAAAGATGCAACAATTTTTAAATTGCTTGCCTCTACTCATGAATACTAACTCAACACGCTTAGCTATAAATCCTCCCAATGGGTTGATCGACTCCAAAATAAAAGTTCATCACCTTCATGTAACCCTAATTACATGAAGGGAAAACCCCTAAGATGAGGATAGGAAAACACAAGAGAGACTGTGGAGCAAACCCGCCCAACCAATCCTAGATCCCTCCTCGAGAATCCTCCTGGATCTAGCCCCCAAGCCATGCTATGTGATAGCAAGAGGAGAAGAGCTCTACTGTAGGTAACCTAGACCAAAAGTCGCCGATGGGATAATCACTACCTCAATATATAAAGAGTAGGATCTTGTGCATGAACTCATGCAATCCCCATGTAGGTCAACTATAAATAGATCACAACTCTTCATGGATACCTCCTACCTATATCAGTCACACGTACATGCACTACTCATATGTCTCAATTAGAATGTCTGGGTCCTCTCAAGGTCATTAGTCACCAACAGGCCTCGAAGTGAAATTAAATCTAGGCGTGACCAATAATCTCGAACACTAGAGGGCCGGCTACCATATTAGGACTATTCCATGTCCATAACTGAATATGGCCGTAACATCTGTAGTTTTGCATACTAGTCCAAAATTCAAGATTTTTGGTGGATTGTCTAGATCTAGGTTCAATCCATTGAATGCTAATGATCAAATAGAGGTTTGAGTCATTGAAGCTTTTCATTTTGAAGCATTAGATCAGATCATTAAGGCTGATTTGTTCAGATCTTAGTGTGTGAAGTGAAATCAAGCAAAAAGGTGCTAGAAATTTTTTTGGGTGTGAGTTTGCTAGGAATTTTTGTCTAGATTTATTCTACCATCATTCAAACTCGGGCTAGATTGATAGGGACAAGACTATTTGTGAACTATAAGTCTACTTTAGATCATTCAAATTCAGAAATCTTTGTGCATTTCATAGAGCAAACCATTCACAATGTCTTCCAATGGTGGTTTTTTGTCAGAATCTAGTGAGAGGCTAGCATCTACAAACTATTCCATTTGGAAAGTGAGGATGGAATCACAATTTGTGATCCATGACCTCTATGACATTGTTCTTGGATTTGAGGAAGAGCCTCAAGTAGCCCAAGAACAATTGAAATACAAAAAGAGGGCTAGATTGGCCCTACATTGTCTAAAGATGAATGTAGGAAATGACCTCTTGAAAGAGGTGGCTTCTTGTGCCTCATCAAAAGAGGCTTGGGATTCATTGAAGAGTATCCATGAATCCAACAACACTTCTAGAGTACTCATGCTAAGAAATCAAGTACTCCAAAGCATGAAGGGAAGTGGAGAAAGTGAACAAGAATATGTCCTAAGGATAAAATCTTTAAAGAAAGAATTGGGATCTATTGGAGACAAGATCCAAGACAAAGAACTAGTGCAAGTGATATTGAATGGACTAGGTGATGAGTTCACTAATATAGTTCATCTTTTGCTATTCAAGACCAACTTCCATCATCAGATAAGTTGCATAATGTTCTTGTGGTTGAGGAAAGTAGGATTCTACACCTCAAGACAAGAATGGGTTCTATGTCACTACATGGTGGTGATGAAAAGGCAAACTTCACATCAAGGGCAAGAAGAAGACTCATCCATTCAAGAAGAAACAAGGCAAGGAGGCCAGGATTGTAGAAATTTGTGTTGATATTGCGGAATTTTGTTTGCAAGATCCTAGACAAACGACTACAGATCACAGACTTCAAAAGATTCAATCAACGAAACAATGGGAACAACGAAAGAGATGGATTTGGAATAGAGCAATTGTATTTGTGTTTTGTTTTGAGTGAGAATTCAATCAGTGTCTCGCTTGTTGGTGGCCTGTCACTCCTCCCACAGAAGTAACTATGTTTTGCTCATTGGCAGACTTTCATGCATAGTGGATAGTGCTAATAGTAAGCTAACGCTACCCTCTATTTCTACTATTCTTGCTCTATCTTCGTCGCTTAATTGTAGTAATCAATCTTGTGTATATATCCACTACATGGAGTTTACAAGATAGTTTAACTGTGAATTACAAGATAGGTTTACACTGATCAATTAGTAAGCTGCCCTGTGTCAACGTCGCTTTTGACGGCTGAGCGTGATGATACTAGACTTCATGCTCGTAAAACTGCCAACTAATAGTTTGACTTGTTTATCTCTTGTTTGTCCTTTCATGGTGTCTTTGTCCTCGAACACTTTTCCTTCGGCCTTCGCTTTGTCTTCAACCGTCAGGGTGTGTTCGACCTTTGGATTTTCTTCGTCAAGGTTGGAGAAGTTCACCATTTCAGACACTCCCGCTTGAATGTTGCAACCTTTGTGTATGTCCAGTCCCATTATTTTTCTTTGTTTTGTGAAGAGTGGTTTGTCGCATGAGCAAATCTGCAACCATGTCTTCAGAATTTATGTATTGGACTTTCAGCTCTCCTTGCGAGATCAGGTCTCGAATGTGATGGTACTTCAGGGGATTACTCCTCTTATTTGATCTCTTCTAATCTGCAGCCCAAGACATTTTGTCACTTCTTTCAAATCTGTGATTTCATAACTTGCAGAAATATGACTCTTCGTTTCTTTGATTAGTATCAAAGAGTTTTCTATCATCAAGGAGTCATCTACAAAAATAGTTAGAATCACAAAGCTTCTTCCTACTCTTTTTATATAGACATTACAGTCTGGTTGTGTAGGAACGAAGTCTAGAGACTTCAGAAGATTGTCAAGCTCCTTGTACCAAGCTCGTGATGCCTGCTTTAGACCATAAATACATCGATGCAATTGACAAACATATTGTCGATTGTCGGGGTCTTGTTATCCTTTGATGGGGGCGATTGAGTATAGAGAACGCGAATAGAAAAGAGAGCAGGAATATTTGTGGAACAGCTCTCCCGCTACAATGGGCTGCTAGATGCAAAAACAGTCTAATGGAACTTTTTGTGCTAATTATAATCACAGCTTAGGTGTTCTATTGCCCAACACGATCTTATAAATTAATTCACACTCACAAAAACAGAAAGGAGTACAGTCCACCGAAGAGATTAGAAATGGTTTGTGTGTGGTATTACTGATAATGGATTTAGTCAAAAGTTCAGTTTTGAAATAGATTGAAAGAGCAATGTGATAGCGCAAGTTCCCGAGATGTCAAAGACAACCCATCCGCGTCTAATCAAAAACTGAGGAGTCGTAGGCATCTGTGTTCTGATCAGAGTGAGTGAACAAGTGTGATCGAATAGCAATGAAGTGCATTCAAATCACAACAAGCATTCATCTACGTTATACACAGATAGAAAAGCTTGCAACTGCTATATTACACTGAAGCACAACAAAATAGCAGTTATAACCAGAATGACGGTGTAACTAGGAGGCTCAAAATCATTCGTCTCATAGACAGAGCATCATGTAGAGTGTGCCTGGATGATACATTTATAGAATTCATCCATGTATTAATTACAGTAAATATTTGTCACCTAATTAGGTAAGCTGTTGTACTTGAAAGTATTTGGCTTGTCTGACAACTGCACATATGGTATATACGGTCAACGAATCAAGGAATGTTGACATGGACGAGGACGCTGCAAATCTCTCACTTCGCATTTTACGTGAAGTGGCTTTCTCTCACTTCATAGTTTTGGGAAGTGGCTGGGAACGTTCCTCGTTGAGAATAGACAACTGTCGAGATTTTTCTCTCTTTTCGGATTCTGCGAAAAAGTCGACAGTGCACTTAAAAAGCCGAGAATGCCTTTAAAAAGATGAGGGTGCCCTTAAAATAGTTTAACTTCTTCAAAATAGTTGACACAAAAAGCCGACACTGTCGCCAAACACTGACACTGTCGCATTTCAGGAAAATGCAAAAAGTTGACACTATTGAAAATAGTTGAACTGTTGAACTATGCTGAAGTGTAGCATTTCGGAAAAAGCCGACACTGTCGCATTTCGGGAAAAGCTGACACTGTCAAAAGACATAGTTCATTTCTACAGACTGTAGCGACACTTAGTGTATTTCTGCAGACTGTTGCGACACCTAGTGTATTTCTGTAGGGTTCTTCTAAATGCTAATTTGTGGAAGTCTTTGAAGATGGCCAAGTCTTCAATGGTCTTCAAATAAATGAACTTAACATTTGGACATGAAATGTGATTGTCTTATGATCCAGCTTCTTCCTAAGGAATGTGAACAAAATATATACAACCAAGGATTTTTAAATGGCAGTAGCTTTTGCCCAAAACTTTGCAGGTAGGTGTGCTTGATGTAGCATGGATCTCGTTGAGTTGAGAAAAGTTTGATTCTTCCTTTCTGCAATCCCGTTCTGTTGAGGTGAATAGGAAGTGGTGAACTGTCTTCTAATACCATGTTCAGCCAAGTAGTCAAACATCTCGTTAGAGAGGTATTCACCGCCGCCATCAGTTCGGAGTGCTTTCACTTTTGTAGACGTTTGTGTCTTAGCCATGGCCTTGAATCTCTTGAAGCATTCAAAGGCTTCTGATTTGTGCTTAATGAACATGACTATAGTCCATCTAGAATAATCATCTATGAAAGTGATAAAATAGATTGCATCTTCTAAGGACAGAGTTGGCATTGGACCACAAAAAATCGCTATGTACAAGATCCAAGATAGAATGTGATTTGGGAAACTTGCTTCTAGAGTGTTTGCCATAGATGCATGATTCACAAAAAAAAAAAATTCCTATCCAATAAAGAAGGGAAAAACAATCCATCAACTAAATTATTACAACGCAAATAGGAAAGTGATCTTGTATTCACATGTCCAAATTGACTATGCCACAAAATAGCATTATCATTTACATTTTCATGAGAGATGCTAGCTAATGCAATTGAATTAGAGAGTACGTAAAGATTTCCGACTCTAGTGCATGTAGTCAGAGTAGTATCTTCATCAAAAATTGTACACTACTCAGATGAGAAAGTAACAGTGTAGCCCTCATCCGTCATCTTAGAAATTGATAACAGGTTCTTTGACAGCTGAGGTATGTGAAGAACATTGGTGACATAAATAGAAAGATCATTTTTGAACGCGATCTTGACTGTCCCTTTGCCTTCCATGCGTATGATGCTTGAATCTCCGAGGTAGATGAATTGATCTCTGTTGTAAGCTGCATACTCGGTAAACCATTCCTTGCGAGACGTCATGTGTTGGGTAGCGTCGCTATCTAGATACCAACTATCGTGGTCTTCGTTGCCATTGTTGTAAGCCATTATCTTGCTCCTTGAATTCCACCGCATTGGAGAAATATGGCTACTACTGTTTTTGCTTCTTTGCCTCATTGTAGATGCAGATACAACACTCTTTGATGTCATGATTGGCTCTCTTGCAATATCTGTAGAAAAGCTTCTTGCGCGATTCACTATTCTCACCTTGAGTGTGAGGCTTTTGCTATTGTTGCTGCACTTGATTCTTGCCCTTGGAGTAGTCTTTCTTCTTGGTGTATAGAGCCATGGACTTGTCTTTGATGGACAAACTACTGGTCTTTCTCTGCATTTCTTCTTGAAGTAGATGACCGATCACCATTTGAAGAGTGAGGTCAGGTTGTCTGGAGATCATCACCACAACGTGTTCATACGACTTTGGAAGAGAAGAAAGCAAGTTCATAATGACATCATCATCTTGAATAGCACATCCTACAGCTGATAACTGATCCAATAAAGATTTGAAGCTATTGATGTGAGAAGTGATGGCAATAGAATCAGACATGCTAAGCGTAAAAGACTTCCTTCTAAGATGTAATCTAGTAGTTACATCATGAGTCTCATAGAGATTTGATAACAAATCTAATGCATCCTTAGAGGTTTTGCATGTAGTAACATGAGATATTTGGGATTTGGCCAGAGTGAGTGTGATACATGCTAAGGCCTTCTGATCTTTGATCTTCCATGTCTTTGCTTGATCACCATCTTCTGGTTTCAAGTCAGAACCTTCTACTAAATCCCAAAGATCTCTATCTATCAACATCATCCGGAGTTTTAACTTCCAAGATGTAGAAGTTAGATCCATGACTCTAACCTCGTTGGATGATAATGAAGAGTTACCAATATGAGACATGTTAACAATAATACAAATAGAACAAACTTAATCTCTCGGTTTATATGAGCTAGGCTCTAATACCAATCTGATGGGGGTGATGGAGCATAGAGAACGCGAATGGAAAAGAGAGCAGGAATATTTGTGGAACAACTCTCTTACAATGTTCTATTGCCCAACAGGATCTTATAAATTAGTTCATACTCACAAAAACCAAAAAGAGTACAGTCCACCAAAGAGATTAGAAATGGTTTGTGTGTGGTATTATTGATAATGGATTTAGTCAGAAGTTTAGTTCTGAAATAGATTGAAAGAGCAATGTGATAGCGCAAGTTTCTCAGGCATCAAAGACAGCCATCGTTTGATCAGAAATTGAGGAGTCGTAGACATCCGTGTTCTGATCAGAGTGAGTGAACAAGTTGATCAAACAACAATGAAGTGCATTCAAATCACAACAAGCATTCATCTACGTTATACACAAATAGAAAAGCGTGCTGTTGTTATATTACACTAAAGCACAACAAAATGACAGTTACAACCAAAATGATGGCGTAACTGGGAGGCTCAAAATTATTCATCTCATGGATGGAGCATCACGTAGAGTGTGCCTGGATGATCCATTTATAGACTTCATCCATGTATTAATTACAATAAATATTTGTCACCTAATTAGGTAAGCCATTGTACTTGGAAGTATTTGGCTTGTGTGACAACTATACATGGTATATACGGTCAACGAATCAGGAAATGTTGACGCGGATGAGGACGTGCAAATCTCTCACTTCGCATTTTGCATTTTTGGGAAGTGGTTGGGAACTTCGTTGAAAATAGACGACTGTCAGGATTTTTTTCTCTTTGGGATTTTGCGAAAAAGATGATAGTGCCCTTAAAAAATCGATAGTGCCCTTAGAAAGATGAAGGTGCCCTTAAAGCAGTTTAACTTCTTCAAAATAGTTGAAAGGAAGAAGTTGAATGCAAAAAGCCGACACTGTCGCAAAAAACCAGCACTGTCGCATTTCGAAAAAATGCAAGAAGTCGACACTGTTGAAAATAGTTGAATTGTTGAACTATGCTGAAGTGTAGCATTTCGGAAAAAGCTGACACTATCGCATTTCATAAAAAGCCGACACTATCAAAAACATAGTTCATTTCTACAGACTATAGCGACACTTAGTGTATTTCTGCAGACTGTTGTGACACTTAGTGTATTTCTGCAGAGTTGTTCTAAATGCTAATTTGTGGAACTCTTTGAAGATGGCCAAGTCTTCAATGATCTTCAAATAATTGAAGTTAACATTTGAATATGAAATATGATAGGATTGGTTACCCTTTGCTGGAGATCAGCCAAAAGCCCGTTGTAGATGTTCTTCAAATAGTTTGGCAGTCTAAGTTGTGATTCCTGCAGGTATCAGATGAGAGGACGTAGAACCAAAGTTGGTTTCACCTAACCCTAGATCAACGATCAATAAACGTGCAGGAAGAATCTTGAAATAGAAATTAGTCATTCACCAAGGAGACAACTGTGGACTTAATTTCCAACATCCTTTAGGTTGTTTCATGAAGATTTCTTCCTCTAGATCCCTATGGAGAAAGGATGTTTTGAATCAATCTGGTGTATCTCCAAATTGTATTGTGTTGCATATGCAAGGAGCAGTCGAATGCTTGTCATCTGAACCATTAGTAAGTAGGTATCAAAGTAATCGATACCATACCTTTGCATGTAGCCCTTGGCGAGAAGTCTGGCCTTGTGGTGTCCGATAGTGCCATCTGATTTGATTTTCTCTTACAAACCCATCTGCAATCGACGATCTTTTTATCTTCGGACAGTGGTTCTACTGTCTAGGCCTCATTTTGGCTCATTGATTTGATCTCTTCTAATATGGCTTGTTTTCAGAATTCTCCCTCTAGACTCTGGATAGCTTCTTGGTATATTGTTGGTTCTTCAGTGAAACTGCAAAATTCAAAATCTGCATTTTTGTTCCATTGAAGATGAACAGTGTATCGATCTTGAGGTCTTCTTTGTCTTGTTGACCTTCTTGGTCCTGTTTGTTGCTACTGGTTCATTTCTTCTTCGTCAAGTTGATCTTCAGCTTTCTGCTCTGGAGTTGGGGCTCGATGTTCTAATTTGATGTTTGTCCTCGATCCCCCTCTTGAATTGGCAGCAATGTGAAGATCTCATGGTCTTTTTCTTCCTTCAATCCAAGAAATGTGAATTCATCAAACTTCACATCTTGACTCGACACAACGTTCTTCGAGGTTGGGTTGTAGAGCCTATACACTTGTGATCCATTCGAGTATTCGACCATGACTGCTTGCTCTGACTTTTCGTCGAGCTTGTTTCTAATTTTTTTTGGTATGTACTTATATGCTGCACATCCAAACACACGTACGTATGACAGATCAAGCCTTTTACCTGTCCACATTTCATACGGTGTCTTGTTTTCCAAGGCTGTCATTGTTAGAATGGTGGCTCTACCTCCAAAGGAAAGATCAAGAACAAAGCTAAGCTAAAGTATTTCTTTTGTGGAAAGAAAGGACATTTTGCTTCTAAATGCTATAAGAAGAAGATCTCACAAGGCAATGAGGATCATGGAAATCTTGCACAAGAGGAGGATGAAGAGGATGGCTTCAACACATCCTTGATGGTAGCATCTACACCAACATCAAGCAAAGAGACATGGTGAATTGATAGTGGGGCTAGTTCCCACATGTCATTCAACAAGCATGTCTTTTCTACTTTACTATCTTGTAATGATTCTAAGAAATCAATCTACACTACTAGTGATCAAGAATGTAAGATAGATGGCATAGGATCTATTCCATTATTCTTAGGACCATCTAAAAGGATAGATCTTGATAATGTTTTGTATGTTCCATCCATTACCAAAAATTTGCTTAGTGTTGGTCAACTAATGGATAATGGGCTAGATGTACATTTCAAGAATGGAGTGTGTTCCATCTTGAAACATGATAAGTGCATAGCTAGTGGCATTAAGCAAGGAAGGAATTTTAAGTTGGCTGCAAATGTGGCCATTGAAAGTGTGAATATGGGAAGGGAGGAGATGACTCAAGTGGAGCTTTGTCACAAAAGATTAGGCAAGCCTAATCTTCAATCAATGGAGTCCATGGCCTCAAAGGAGCTAGCTCTCGGCCTATGAAAATCATTCACAAAGTGTGGCAAAGTGTGTGAGGCATGTGGCCTCGCAAAGTCACACAAGACATCCTACAAGAGATCTTTTCAAGATCTACTTCACCCTTGGATCTTATTCATTCAGATGTACATGCTTTTTCTCATGAAAGTAATGGAGGTGCTTTAATGTATGTGAATTTCATAGATGATTGTACTAGATACACCTGGATAGATTCATTGTCTAAGAAAAGCCTTGTATATGAAGCTTTTGTGAAGTTTAAGTCTCTAGTGGAAAAACAACTTAGTTCTTGCATTAAATCTCTAAGATGTGATAATGGAGGAGAATATATCTCCAATAAGATGAGAGACTTTTGTGAGAGCAATGGCATTAAGAGAGAGTTTACTTGTTCCTACACCCCCCAAAAAAATGGGATGGCCGAGAGGAAAAATAGGAGCCTATGTGAATGTGCAAAGTCCTTGAGGCTTGATGCATCTCTACCCATCTCATTTTTGGGAGAGGCCATAACTTGTGCTAACTTTTTATGTAATAGGCTTCTAGTAGTGCTATTGGTGGGATCTCACCATATCAAGCTTTGTTTGGCAATAAGTCCAATGTAAAAGACTTTAAAGTATTTGGATGTATATGTTATGTCCAGATTCCTTTGGAAACTAGAAGGAAAGAAGATGCAACTTCCTTCAAAGGAATATTTGTAGGCTATAGTAAAAATAGCAAAGGATATAGGGTATTTGATCCTATTTCAAGGAAGGTAAACTTAGCAAGGATGTGTTATTTGATGAATCTCAAAGTTCTAAGATGTTTTCAAATGCATCTAATCCTCAATGTGTTGAAGATCTTGCAAAACCCGAGGAGGAGCTTCTTGAAAATGATTTTTTGGAAGATCACGCTCAAGAACCAAAGGGGCCGAGGAGATCCACAAGGAACAAGGCTGAGCCTTCAAGGCTCACATACTTTGAGAAAGGAAAGCAAAGGAAAGACAAAACTCCTTCTACCTCTTACTCTTTTCTAATTACAATGCTTGAAGAGCCATCATGTTATGAAGATGCTAGTAAATCACAAGCTTGGAGAGATGCAATGCAAGTAGAGTTTGATGCTTTGGTAGATAATCAAACTTGAAATCTTGGACACCTTCCACATGGGAAGAAGCCACTTGCATGTAAGTGGATCTATAGATTAAAGTACAATCAATATGGATATATAAGTAAGTACAAAGCTAGACTTGTTGCTAAGGGGTTTCTTCAAACTAAAGGCATAGATTATGAAGAAACATTTGCACCTATAGCAAAGCTTGTAATAGTATTAGATTGATCATTTGTATTGCTACTTTGTTCAAGTGGAATCTCTATCAAATGGATGTGACCAATGCATTTTTGAACGGCTACTTGGAGGAGGAATTATACATGTTGCAACCCGAGGGCTTCATCAAGGATGGTGAGGAGGACAAGGTTTGCCATTTGAAGAAGAGCCTATATGGCTTGAAGCAAGCACCTAGAGCTTCTTATGAACCTTCTTTGTACATCAAGTGTAATGATGGTAAGATCATCATTTTAGTTCTTTATGTTGATGATATTATATTGACATGAAATGATTATGAAGGCATACAAAATGTTAAAGTTGCATTGTCTAGAGAATTCAAGATGGTAGATCTAGGACAATTCTTAAGTTTATACTAGGAATAGAAGTTTCTAGAGGTAGTGATTTCACTATTATAAGTCAATCAAAATATCGTTACTTCCATTCTTGAAAGGTTTGGCATGAAAGATTGTAAAGGGATTGACACCCCTATGGAGCAAGTTTGTAAAGTTTCTAATGATGGTGATGAAGCATCCTTTGAGGACATCACACTCTATAGAAAGCTTATAGGCTCTTTAATCTATAGTGCATTGTTTCTAGATCAAGATCTAGCCTATAGAACTTGATAGATATTTCGATTTAGCAATCAATAACCGTTGTAGATTGATTTGTACAATCAATCATTGTCCTTTTTCCAGGCAATCAACACATCCTGCATCTTTGATGATGATGCCAGTGAATACTCCATTCCGGCTAGTGTTGTATAGAGCAACTGTATTCATATGACACAGTCTCCTATGCCATAGAATATCCATAATACTTGTTTACCTACCTTGCCTATTCTACTCAATCAAATAATATCCTACCTATGTTATATGAATTAAACAATAGCATGAGCAAGCAGGACTCCTATGTCCATAATTGATGGCTATACCCACCTCGTCGCTCACGCAACTTGTTAAGTAGAGTACAACTTGTGCGGGGGGGGGGGGGGGGGGGGGAGAGAGGGTAAGCTCCAAGGCCCTTGCACCCGGGAAGGTGGTGTGCCCGAGGGCGGAGGCCCGAGGGCGCAATGCCTTCTGTGGGCGAAAGGGCCCCGGGAGCCGGCCCTTCCTCTACGTGAATTCAGTTTTTACATTTTTTTTAGAGGTAAATTTTGTTGACACGCACGGAAGGTGCGTGTAAAAAAAGGTAAATTTTTTTACATTCACCTTCCAGCATCCGGAAGGTGCCCGTAAAAAAATTTTGCCCCACATATTACGTTTTGTGAGGGTACTCCATTTTCTTTGTAAAAAATGTTAAAATTGATTTTACTATTGATAGCAAGCTTGCTCACATAGAGTGCTTAGTACAACCAATAAACTAAAAAGCTAAGTTATCTTAAATTCACCCACATATAATAAGTTGCCCTTGACATTGTATACTTTGATATCATTTTGAAAAGAAAAACTATGTCTATGGTGGCAGGCGATCATTATGGTCACCACACAAGTTTTGACATGACAACAAATTATACTATGAAAGGTGAGCAGCCTTCATTTGACATTTCTTCTCAAATTGGACAACAACTATTCTGACTAATTCTACCTGAGCGTGCTGCTTTTCACCAATCCTTTTGCCTGCCAATTGTTAATTTTTGAGAGAAAGAGAATCTGAGAGATGCTGCATGCTGGTTGGATCGAGACAAGTCGCCAATTAGCTTGAAATATTCCCCACGATGCTTCTAATGATTAGGTTATGTGACACTCGCGGATTTAATTAGATTATTATGTAGACCGACTTTTTCTAGAATTAAGACTGCTGAGCAACCTCATAAGTTGTCAAGGCTCGTGCAGGCTTCATCCTGATCTGCTAAGGTTTTTCCTATTTCATGCTTGAACCTTTCCTATATATCCTACATAGTTAGCCTTGATAATAATGTATTTCTGCTTAGAAAGCTCAAGAGCTGAGCAGCTGCTTTGTTGTTGGTCGTCCAAGCGCTGACTAGCATAGTCTCTTCTGCTGAATTTTTCTCATGTTTCAGATGGATTACTGCTTCGTGATCTCGTTTGTGTTATGGGCTTCTAGCTTCATTGAGCTTGTTCTTGCTCAGGGTAGCTGGGAGCTGCTCGTTCCGAACGCTGGCATAGCTTCAATGCACACTGCTGTCACACACTTTGGAACTGTGATCTTTCTGGATAGGACAGACATTGGACCTTCTCAGATCAACTTACCCAATGGACGATGCCGTGACGACTCCTCAGACCTCACAAGTACCCATGACTGCACGGCCCACTCTGTTCTCTTCACCCCCGGATCTAACAGCATTAGACCTCTCTATATTGCAACAGACACCTGGTGCTCATCCGGCCAGTTCTTTGCGAACGGCATGCTTGTGCAAACAGGAGGCGACTTTGATGGCAATACCAAGGTCAGGTATTTTACGCCTTGCCCCAGTGATGGCACCTGTGACTGGGTTGAAGCCACAGATCAAGGTCTGCAACAGGGTCGCTGGTATGCTACTAATCAGATCTTACCCGACGGTAGACAGATAATCGTTGGCGGACGATCTGTTTTCACGACGGAGTTCATTCCTGCAAATGGCCAAGGAACTACGTATCTACCATTCTTGCAGCAAACTGAAGATGTTCAAAATGACAACTATTACCCCTTTGTTCACCTCATTCCTGATGGAAACCTCTTCATATTCGCCAACAGAGATTCTATTCTGTACAATTACTTCACCAACACTGTCGTGAGAACTTATCCAACTATTCCTGGTGAGCCCAGAAACTAT
Organism: Diphasiastrum complanatum; assembly: GCA_029204225.1. Classification (NCBI taxonomy): domain Eukaryota; kingdom Viridiplantae; phylum Streptophyta; class Lycopodiopsida; order Lycopodiales; family Lycopodiaceae; genus Diphasiastrum; species Diphasiastrum complanatum. The sequence goes on along the minus strand of CM055107.1, from coordinate 4,965,459 downwards.
CCTTCAGCTGGATCTTCAGTGATGCTGCCGCTGATGGCTAGTGATGGGTTCTCAACAGCTGAAATTCTTGTCTGTGGAGGTGCACAATTCGGAGCCTTCCAAAATCCTTCAACATTTCCACTGGCATCGCAGACCTGTGGACGAATAACTGCTACCGATACCAGTGCAGCGTGGGCGATGGAGACTATGCCAACAGCACGCACTATGGGAGACATGGTACTCCTCCCCAACGGAGATGTTCTAATCATCAACGGAGCCCAGAATGGCTGTTCTGGTTGGGGAAATGCGATCAATCCAAATTTGAGTCCCTTCTTGTACGTGCCCACAGCAGCTGCCGGAAATAGACTTAGCACATTGACAGCCAGTACAATTCCTAGAGTATACCACTCCACTGCCAATTTGCTGCCAGATGCCCGTGTGCTCGTGGCTGGCAGTAACACTCACCAGTTTTACACGTTCACTGGTTACTTGCCCACAGAATTACGAGTCGAAGCCTTCTCTCCTGACTATCTCAGCCCCGCAAACTCTAACCTGCGCCCTACAATTTTAAGCTCTCCTACGTCTCCAATTACATATAATTCCGTATTCACTATCAGCTTCTCAGTTCCAAACGCACCACAAGGCAACGTAGAGGTGAATCTAGTTAGTTCTCCTTACACCACTCACTCATTTTCACAAGGTTTACGGCTCCTTAAGCTGGCAGTGTCTCAACAGGTGGGCTCAGGGACTGGATATCAAGTAACAGTCACGGCCCCGACTAACAATGTGATAGCTCCGTCTGCTTACTACATGCTCTTTGTCGTTAACCAGGGAATTCCAAGTTCTGCAGCATGGGTGCAGATTTCCAGCTGATGATCCAAGTTTCTGCGAAATACGTGTTGTTAAAAAATTAAGAACCTCAAATTGGCGATACCAATGAAGGCCGTCATGATATTCTTTTTATTGCAACCAATATCTTTGAATCATCGATATATAATTACTCACACAGCCACGCCCAATGCTTAATTATAAATGAAATAAGGTGATCAAAGAAGATCACGTTATAAATGAAACAGAATTGAAACAATGTGATCAAAGAAGATCACGAGAGGCTGAAGAGCTATTGGCTCACGTAAAATTTAGCTGATTGTGTGTTAGATGGGAATGAGTCTTGTTTAGAATTATTAAGTCTTGGCATGAAGTTTGTGTTCGTGTTCGCTGTTTTATAATAAACATTGTTAAATTTCAGAATGTTGCTTGGCAGTCCAATATCAAAATATGTTGGATGGTGATCATGTTGTGGATTTATAAATGAGGTAAGAAGTATTGTCCGTGTTTGGTGTATTTGAGTTTAGTAAGCAACAATTGTGCATCTTATTTAGAATTTTTAAAAGATTAAAAGATGGCTAACTATTCTTTTTGAGTAGTTGTTGTCACCCAATATCCAACAGCTTTCGAAGAGTAGTAATGTCATTAAGTAAGTTTTGTAATATATCTTTAGCCTTTGTGCAATTGTTCTCATGTTCGTATGAACTTAGAATCATGTAGATTGCTCATGAGAGTTCATTTATACATAGGGTTTGTACAATATACATGAACCATGTTTGCTGGGGCAAGTTACATGAGATGTTGATTGATAAGATTCTTGAATATTCTTCAAGATGGATGTCATATGTTTTCTACAAGCACAACAACAAATAACCACCATTTGCCACGCTCACAATCACACAAATAACAAAGGATTACGCATGCACACATTCTCACATGGTTATTGATCATGTGGCAATTGCATGGCTATGAGTGTGGCAACTGTGGTGTGGCATTGCCATGCTACAGAGATATCTGGTGCTGAAACATTTTTCGATGATAAAAAGTTTCAAAAATCAAGTCTATGGCACAACCATGACAAGCGAAAGTTGGAAAAAATGAAACAACATTTGAAGACAAAACATGATTTTTGAGGAATCCGATTCAAAACCCATAAAAATATGGGAGACATATATATTTTACAATACATTTTTCAGCAAATTTTCAATTCAGACCTTGACATATTTTCAACACTCCCTTCTTACAAGTGATAAAGTTGAAGACTCAGAATCAGAGTCAACTGACATATCTTCTTCTAAATCAACACCTAATGTTGTCAAGCAACCTTGTAAGTCATATTTTCTTAGTTGATGACAAGTTCAAGATGATGGTTGTCCCATTCATTCAAGTAGTTCTTAAAAAATGGATATAATTGAATTTCGTAAATGATTAGTTATTGTCAACGCAACATTTGAAAATAAAACATCTATATCTTCTAAATTCAGATCGTCAACCCTTGTTCGATTTTTTCACCAGCGTCTTGTCTTGCCCTTTGGATTACTTGCAAAATTTCTAGTTCATAACTTTCATTTCTTGAGTTGGTGTGCAACCAATGGACCCATGAGTATTTTGTAGCAGTTTTGCAATCCAAAATGGATGTCTTTCACTATTTTCAAAAGCCAATAGTGCAACAAGACTCCCAATTTAATTTCATTAAAATCACCACATCACTTCATTTTGGCAACTCTTACAGTTTGTCTATTTTTTCTTGACTCTAAATCTGACTCACGTTCTAGCTAGCAAACAACAGGAATTGATCTATACAATCACCGTAGTACAACATCAAGTACTCTGAGATAAGAAGAACATTATTGCTCACCACCAATTGTGTATTTACACTAACTGATTATCAACTACAATAAAACAACTTACTATACTCAACACAAGGCTCGTAAAAAAAATCGGCCTGGTAACTCTAGAACTAAGTAAAACATGTTACCGTCAAACTTAGAAAGTAAACATAAAGAAACCACATGTTGGTTATTGCTAACTACCTAAATCACTGTTTAAAGAACAAAAAGCCAAAAAAAACCAGCATTCCCTCTAATTGATCCCGTTGCTAATGGAAAAGTGTCCCAAATGAAGTAAACGACAACACAAGTGAATTGAAAACTGAAAATTTACTTCCTAAAAACCAATATGAAGTGCCTAGAAATCGAACCGATTGTATACCTAGTAGTGCACTTAGCACACAACCAATTACACTTCAAACAAGGAAATTTACGGGAAGCATAATACGCACTTTCACCACTTCGTTGCATACTCCACTGAATTCTCGAAATAGTGTCGAGATTCCATATCACACAACAGAAAAATTCCCACAATTCAAGATTTTATCATGAACACAAATCAATGGCAAAACGTGCTAAGAATTGGCTCTGATACCAATATAAAGTCCTAATCCAAGGATCCTATTCGAAGCATGCCAGTCACAAGCAACACAAGGGAACCTGATGGTGGACAAACCAACCCAACCAAACCTAGATCAAACGGATCTAGCCCTCAAGCTATAGATCAATCACAAAGAAGAATGAGGCATCACACCAGCAGCATCATGCCATCGGTCATGCTATCAAGCATACACTAGTGAGAGCCCAATAGGTAGACTTATAAGGCTCCAAGGCCCATGCACCACTAGTAGTGCACTGTGACACCTCACTGGACACCTCTGTAGCCTATCTGGGCCATGTCATCTAGTTCCCCAATGACTCACTAATAGACCCATACAAATCCACCATCAAGTGTTTAGGCCTACAACCATTAATTATGACCATGTACACATAAGGGCCCCAAATTCCTTATAGTCACAATTAACTTATGAGTTGTCGGTCTACCGGTCCCTAGCGTGGATATGCTACCCGAGACCAGTCATGGGCATGACACTATCACTCTTGAGCAAATCTAGAGTGATGGTACAATGGATTTCAACCTCTCACCTTGCATATCACTCCTTAATCAATGATTTTTGGCAATATCTCTCTCAACTTTGACATGTACTCAAAAAATCAAAGAAACACATTTAATGCACCTGAATCAAACTTCAAATTAAATTATTTGGATGATCTAATCCAAGAACAAATCATAGGAATAGAATCTATATAGAAAAATCTTGAATTTGCACTAAAAATCTCTAAATTTGGGTGTATGAGTCAAATTATGCATCAATTTAAATTTTCCCAACCAAAACAGGTTCTGTATGGCCCCACACGTGTGGAAGGTACACCTACAGCCTACAACAAATTTTGGTACAAAAAAATTGAATCTAGCTATCAATTCAAACTCTCTACCTCAAAATTAGCCAATTTCCACAAACTTGCTAATTTGGGAGATTTAGAGTTTTGGATCAACCCCATCAAATCTTCATAAATCCTCTTGTACTTGGCTCTGATACCATGTGGAAATCTGCAAAATTGGACCAAGAATGGATCCTAAAATGATCCACAAGAGTGATTGGATGTTAGATACAATTGATCTATCAATCTACACAAAATTTAGATCAATCTAGATCAAATTTAGATGAGAAAATCTAACAAGAACAATTATAAATGAAAGGGAATTGTACTTGCTGGTTTCACATGTGTGAGACCTGTCAAAGTACGGACTCCAGCCTGAAATCAAAGTACAATATGATAGGAACTCAAAACTATCAAGAAAAATCAAGACAAATGATGAAGTTGACAAGAATTGCCTCCAAAACCAAGATTGGTGTTTCTTAATGATTATGGCCAAATGTGGCTCTATATATACAAAATGTGGGAGCTCTTGGTACTGATAATCCCTCTAATCTCACATGTGTGAGGGTGCTTTGTCATGTGATGATTCATCATGCAAAATTGACACTTGGACAAAACCTTCTATTTTGAGCACTTTTGGTCCATTTTTCTTCTATGTAGAGAACTAGGAAAAACTCTTCTAGAAGTGCAAATTCAACTTCCTCAGCTTATTCCACATGTGTGAGCAGACCTCTACACATGAGATTTGACACCTAATCTCATGATGTGGCTTCATGCAATCTCTAGATTGATGCCATGTGGCATATGACTAAAAAACATGATTTTGGCCTTTTTAGCCAATAGAACTTGATTTAAACTATATGTACAAGCTATATGATTGTACTACATGAAAAGTACATCTATTTCACACGTGAGAACAGGCTCCACACACGTGTAATCATCCTATACACATAGATTTGGCCTTGACCAAGCATAATTTTTGCATTTTTCACAATAGCTCTCTCTTGATCCCATGTGCATCACAAAATGCTTTGAACTTGGTAGAAATGTACTCACCACCATTGTCGCTCCTCAAGCACTTGATTTTGGTGTTGAATTAAACCTCCTTTGCATTCTTGAACTTTACAAAGACATCAAACACCTTATCCTTGCTCTTTAGTAGATACACCCAATAAAATCTACTAAAATCATCAATGAATGTCACATACATTTTCGCACCAGGTCATTGCTAATTGTAGTAACACTATGAATATCTAAATGCACAAATTGGAAAGGATTACTAGATCTAAATGTAGATCTTTTGTAAGATAATCTATGTGACTTTGATAAAGCGCATTGTTCACAAACATGATGCATGCTAGTTAGAGATTTGGGAAGACCAAAAACAACATGTCTCTTTGCCATCACCTCTGATGACTTGAAGTTGAGATGCACCAATCAATTGTTCCATACCTCTTGCATTGACAATTTCTCCTTTACCATACATCCAACTTGGTCAGCAACAACACAAGCATCTAGTTTGAATAATTTACCTTGCCTTTTCACTTTTGCAATAACTTCCCCCTTGATCAAGCAAACATCACCATCAAACTCCACATTGAGTACCTTGTCAAGCGTTTGACTAACACTAAGAAGGTTCTTAGTGATTGATGGAATGAACAAAACATTCTTCAAATTCACATTCCTATCAGTAGAGAGAGAGATAGAAATTGTGCCAATACCTTTGATTTGAAAAAACCTTATGTGTTTCTACTTTAAAGCCTTAGTATTTTCTTGCATTTTTAGATTGCTGTAGTTTTAAACTAGTTTTTGCCCAGTTTGCATATTTGAACTATTTGTCGCACAGTTTAGTTCACACTTTTCGCATTTTTTGCTCATTCCCGAAAGAGCTGACAACAAGCCTATTTTAACTTAGTATCAGTTTTGTGAAGACCTTTGCATTCTTCATGTTTTTTGTGACTCAGCCGAAGTCTCTGATGCCAACGCATTGCCAAGGCACCAGACTCAACCAAAGTCATCGACTCAGCCGAAGTCCCCGATGCCAACAAATTGCCAAGGCACTAAACTCAACCAAAGTCCCCGACATCGACGAGTTGCCAAAGGCACCAATATATTTGAAATCATCGAAGTTCTTGAACAAGTCGATTTCGAGATCAAGGCTCGACGAGCGTGACGGTTTGAATGTCACGACTCAGCCATTAAGCCACATAGCCGAGCAAAGCACCAACACATGTAGTTATAGTGTGGCACTCCTCTGGACCAAATCATGCTCAATACTCTGAATTGGCCACTAGTCACTTCCGAGCATGGTTGGAAAACGGATGTAGATGCCAAGAGGGCTCTCGTGTAGTTTTCAAAAAAATATATGAATTGTCCTGACCCCACAATTCGCGCGGCCACACAATTCGCCCGGGACTTGGAATTTTTGATGGGAGTTGAGACCAAATCGGATGACTTCTTACGTCCCATATTTTTTGATCCAAATACCACCCTAGTTTCGAAAAAAGTCAAAGACCAGCTACCAGTGGCACGAGTGTATTATAGAGCGACATTCCTTGGCGATCCATGGACCAGCCATTTCCAAACCTAGATCGATCAATTTTGGTTAACCGGAGTCCTTCTTCACTCCAAAGGACTCAAAAAGTCCAAAGCGCTTGAGCTTCATGGAAGACATCATCGACCATCTCATCCAACAAAGACGTGCTAAACGGGGGATCTACTAAGCACCATGGTGCCGAGGGACTAACACTACTTCAGGTCAGAGGCCCTGTTGAGGGTATTACAGTGTACATAAATAATTTAGTCAAAAATAGTTGTGAGGGTCGTGGCATCCTATGTGCGTAAGCCCATGGCCCAATGAGCACTCGTAAATAAATAACTATAGACATAAACTTGACTTTGGGCCATGTAATTAAAAATAATATTAGAAGGCCAAAGTTAAGCTTAAACTTAAATTTCTAAGTTTTGCAAACTAGTCAATGTCAAATGGTGGTAGGTGGGGTGTGTTTTTTTTCACACCATAGATTTGTTTGTGCTTCTTGTGAAGGGTGTGGATTTCAATCCCATCTTCTTGCAAGTAGCCAATAGGAAGTAAGGGGCAAAGGCCACCCCAAAGATAAAAAGGCACCATTTGTAACCATTTTCCATGCTTAATGAGAAGGAGAAAACTCTACCATTTTGGAGAGCAAGCGTTCTCATTTGCTATTCAATCATTGCTAATCCTATTGTGTGCTTTTCTCTTTTGCTCTCTTTCTCCATTGTTCTTGTTTTTCATTTAGTTAAAGCCTTCTCCATTAGCATGCATAATGAGCAAGTGAGCTAACCTCTCTCTCTCTCTCTCTCTCTCTCTCTCTCTCTCTCTCTCTCTCTCTCTCTCTCTCTCTCTCTCTCTCTCTCTCTCTCTCTCTCTCTCTCTCTCTCTCTCTCTCTCTTTTCACTCTCAATCATGGTTTGTGGATGTGTTTAGTGTTAGGAAGGTAGTGTTAGAGTGGGGTAGTGTTAGAGGAAAGCAGAAAGCATCTAAATCTAGCAACTAGGCAAATTTAGGATCCTATCTTAGTGTTCTAACCAGTGTTGTGCAGGTATATAGGTGCCCGGTTGGTATCAACAATGGTATCGTAGACTCATACCCATCCGGTATATGATTTTGTGATATGCGGTCTATACCCGACCCAGTCTGGTTTTAGCCAGTCAATGCACATATCGATACCTGGATTAGGCACAAAAAATTCAAATTTAACATGGTATCAATATAGTATCCATTTTTAGTTAGTTTCCAAAATTTACATATGTCATAAATATTATTCATAGTGTCCCAAAGACATTGGTGGACACCAACAAAATATCAGCCTTTAAAATCATATGCATATTACATTCAAAAGGGACATGCTTTTCATTAAATGCATACTACCCTTTATAAAATGGCTAATTTTAGCGAAAAAATTATATACTCATACCCGGTTTATACTCGGCTGGTATCACCCCTGCAATACCTAGATCGGTTGATACCAGCCACCAATTTACAAAACATGTTGATACTTACACCAATAGCATTGGGAGTATATTCAAATATTCATGCAGAAAAACGAAGATATCAGGATATGAGGCAGTGGATTAAACATCTGCAAGAAGAAGGGGAGCTTGAAGCTGCTAAAGCAACAACAGAAGTTTGCAGCCACCAAGAAATTCACGTATGGATATGAATGACCAGTTGCAATATCATAAAGAGCCCTTCAAGATGACTGAACTGGAAGTGCCACAAATAGAACTGCTCATGAATATCTTGTCTAGTAAGATCAATATTTCATTGGGAGAGTTCCTGAAGTTGGTGCCAAAAGCAAAAGAAGTCGCAAAAATTAGCCCAAAAAGAATCAGAAGTTTATCAAGAGCCACTTTTTTGTGCTGGATTTGAAGAATCTAATGAAGTGCTCCATGTTGGAGCCGCTTGGGAAAGTGAACAAAAGAATATCACTATGCTGATACAACATAGACAATTTCCTAAGGAAGCAGCTGTGATAGATGGCAGTTCAGGAGTTAACCTGATTTCTACAAAGCTATGTGCAAAATGGGGTCTTACAAAGATCAAGCCTTCAACTTTTGCTATTAAGCTAGCTGATCAAACGATAGTTCGTCTGTGAGGAATGGTTGAAGATATACATGTCAGAATTGCGAGAGTACAGTTCGTCATTACTTTCGTAGTAATGGACTTACCAGAAGCGCCAAATGTCTACCGAGTTCTATTGGGACATCCATGGTTACGAGTTGCGCAAGTAATTCATAACTGGAGTACCGGAAAAATCACTTTTGAAAATCGTGAACGTGCAGTTAAAGTTGATCCTACAACTTGGACTATCAAACCAGTGGTTCAAAAAGAAGAGGACAATTCATCAACAACAGATCATACTTGTGACCGTCTAGAGAAAAATTGATATCTAACTGGCTCCATCTAATTCTTCAGAAGATTGACCATCTGAACCAGATTCCAAACATTTCATATTCTCCATATAGGCTTTAGTAAGATTTGTATTTTCTGGAGTGTCGTCGAAACAATGTTTCGGCCACCGACATTTAGCAATGTGGCTACCATATAAGATAGTCGATATAAACACACCGACCAGTCCGGAGCAGAGAAGGACTCAACAATGCTATTCACGCCTTTCCAATGCTTTGTTCTTTTTTTGTGAGATGGCTTGCACATTAGATAGCTTTTTGAGCGTTTTTCACTATTGTCAAAACACAATTTCAAGAACTTAAATTTGTTGTGTGCACAGGAACTTATATCGTTTGTCTCTTCTGCATTATATAGAACAAACAATGTAGGCTATAGATTTTGAATTAAAAAATTTGTCCTGTCGGGTGTTGTCTCGTAATATCCATCAAAAACTGAGCACCGTACGTCACACATTGCCATTAGGCTCCCTTTGACTCCTTTGATGCTTTGCTCCAAGAATAGAACAATGACACATAATTTGTGTTGTGTCATTAGTGTTGTCAAGTAGTGCTGCACCATTGACGTGATATAGCTCGAACTCAAAGATTCTATGTTGTCGAATATGTACAAAGTTGGATGATCCCAAAGAGATGGAGGAACGGATATGAAATTTGACTCTTCTGTGCCGCAACAGATGGCTTCTGCAGCTTTGGAAGTTTTGACTTTAGAAAAGAATCTCCATCCATCGTTGGAGCTACTTGTACCGTGGTCCAATCCTTGTGCTTTCTATATGTCTTTCCTTCACCTTATGTACAACCTGAGTCAACGATGTAGATAGATGCACTTGCAATTTTGTCGATATGCTCCGGCTGCTGCTCGTTGCTACTCTGATCCAATCATACACAAACTTCTTATCAATGGTTTTCGACAAAAGTTTGATGCTTTCTTTATTGTGCTTTACATTGTTGGGCAAGTCATTATCCAATGAAATCAAAAAATTTATGACATGCACGAAGCATGTTTCTTGGACCATATTATTTACACCTTCCTCAATATATCTCTCTTTATTTATTTTTTCTGAAAAATAAATGACCTATTGAGAAGTTGAGTGTTGGCAATTGTTGCACGAAATGAAACCAAAAGTGATTCGCGTTCGTGCTCTCTTCTCTTCGAACCTCGATTGCTCTTATACAACTGATGTGTATCTTAGCAGAACAATGAGTTCATTGTACTCAGATAGAATTCGATTCTGACTGGCGGCTACTACTGCTAGATCATATCTACAATCTTCTAGAGTGTAGAAAAACACTGCTGACCTATGTTTTTTAATTTGTTTAAGCATTCAACAAGAGTGAGCCAGTGTGCGGAATAAGAATAAACAGCTGAACATGTATTGACAACGATCAGACATCAAAACATTCAATATCATTCAAGATAAAGAAAAGCATGTCCATTATAGCTACTGCATTATCAATGATCTTTTCTTGAGGGCTATCTTGGTGACTGTGACATATCCTACTTCTTAGGATGACTGAGCGGTGATGGTCTACTTCTTGCAGACCCAGAGAATGGCTTCCTTTGTTGCGATGGTGCACCCTTTTCACACACTTTTATAGTCATCCTTGAGTGATGCCCAACTTGCATCGCTGTAGGAGTGCAATTGGAATCCAGCATCATGGGAAATCCTTCATTTTTTGAAGGTACTGTAGGATGCCTCACGATCTTCCAGTGTACAAGGCCTAGGTTCACGTTGAATTGGCTCATCCTCATGACTCTATTATCGAGTCTACCTAAAGCCTGCAAAAATTGGATCATTACAATTTTGACCCAGGAGCACCTCACTTTGTCAAGGGTAATTTCACTACTCCTACAAGAGGAGATCGGAAGATCTGCATCCTCCTCAGGCTTAGGATCGGATCCTCAAGCTCTATATTCGAAAAATCAAAAGTTTGGATTCAAGAGATCTACAAAGTCAGGTTATACTGACAAGAAGAGCAACATGCAAACTAGACCAAATTCTGGTTCAACCTTTTCATCGTTCCAACCAGTGCAGAAACTATTCCGCAGATACTGTAAGAGAACTGGCCATGAAATCAAGGACTACCAAACTTGGAAGTACAACAACAAAAAGAAGAAGCAAATCCAAAAACAAACACACAATGCAATGACCAGTCACTCAATCCAGCTACAAGATGAAGATGAAACAACGTTCATAACCAAAGTTGGAGAACAACAGGATATCAATTCTTGGTATCTAGATTATGGAGCAACTCAACACATGACTCACCATCGCGACTAGTTCAAAGACTATAAGTCATTCATCCACTCTCGAGTTGTGCAACTTGGAGACAACTCATCACATTCAATCGAAGGTGAAAGAACAATCAAAGTTGAGAATTCTAGAGAGGTGAAGTCAAGTTGTTGTGCAATGTTCTTCATGTTCCAAATCTGACCAAGAATCTACTCTCAGTTAGCAGAATCATCGATTCAGGTCGGAGGGTTGAATTCGATACAGAAGGCTACACAATTCTTGACAAATCTCAAAAGGTTCTAGCCTTCAGAAGAAGCGGCTATCTTTACAAATTCAGCCACTGCTACTCTTCTAATAATCAAGCTCTTCACACAGCCACTTCTGAATGAACTGATATGCTGAAGAAGAGGGAGAGAGACATCAAGAACCAAGAAGTAGAGAGGGGAAGAGAGATGGAGAAGAGGAGAGGAGCCACGAGAGAGGAGAGGCACCAAAATTGAGTAGAGTTTCTCCTATTCAAAATAGTATATCCAAATGGTGTACAATAGGTGTCTTTTTATCTTTGGAGTGGCCCTTGCCCCTTGCTTTCTATTGGATAACTTGCAAGGAGGTGAGATTGAAATCCACACCCTTCACCAGAAACACAAGCTAATCTACGGTGTATAAAGAAGCACACTCACCTAACTACAAAAACTTAGGAACTTACTAAGTTTAACTTAAACTTTGGCCTTTTAATATCATTTTAATCACATGGCCCAAAGTCTAGTTTATTCCAAAACAGATTATTTACAGGTGCTCATTGGGCCATGGGCTTACGCATGCAGGATGCCACGACCCTCGCAACTTATTGTTAATGTTGGCCTCAAGGAATCTGCCAACATTGCCCCCTTCTCAAACAGCTACAGGTCCCTCTACAGTATTGGATGAGGAGATTTATTGAAGAGGACTTTATTGTGACTTTTGAAGACTTTGAAATTGGAAAAGCGTAGATATTTTATCGCTTGTGTAAAACCAATAGCTTATTGGAAAATTGCCCTCCTTTCTTGTTGTGAGAAAAAGTTTTCAAAAAACCTTGCATTTAATTGAATATGTCACTGAAGAGCAACTGCTTTCTTTTGGCCTCAAATCTTTGACTTAATTGCACATTCCCATTTGAATCTTGGACATTGAAAATAGAAGCATCTTTGTCATCTGCTTGAGAGTTCTGTTGCAGGTGGAAAATTAGCAGCTTGAGGTTGATCAGGCCAATAGCCACTTCGTTGTAGAACATAGACAAAGTAACGAATAATGACTTGTTACCATGCTTTATGAGCTTTGCAAGATCATTGATCCATAGAGAATTCTTGAATGTACCTATCCTAAATTGCTTGTGACCCAGAAAACACTAGAAACTAAAGAAGAAGAAAAAGTAATAAAATAGAGTAAGGAATGGAAATGTCACTCTATATCTCTCATCTTTCTTTTTTCCACTCATAAAGGGCACTCAAGAAATCTTCAATGAGAAATGTAAAGTAGAATGAATTGAAATAAATAACGTAGTGGTGAGGCCCATAAAAGAATATATTAAAGAATAGGTAAAATCCACGAGAAAAGACTTTATAGGATTTTTTTTTCTGAAAAAAGATATAATCATTGTGATCTTGGTATTGATATTCATCATGAAGTGTCGAATGAGAAAAATATTCATTTGTTTCGGCAGGATAATATAAAGATTGATAAGCATTTCCATTTGAATAGATCCTTTTATTACATGGCACATGAACAACGTCACGTCAATCCATTGGTTGAGGTCTTGTTGTTTGAGAAGCAGTGTTCATCATGTCTCAAGAAATACTAAGCTCGCGTACATCATCCGTTGAATCATTTGTGTGAGCAATTGGAAGCCAGTCATCAACGAGCCAACTCCACCCTGCTTCAATTCAAATCTTCTAGAGACACTCATACTTCTTCAAAGATTCATCTCCTACAGAGCAGCACTTTACAAAAATTTCCACATCTACAAGCTACATCGATTTTTTACTCCTCCAGCACCGTAAGGAGTGGGGTCTTAACATTGCACTTGGCATGGGACTGCCAAGTTCTTAACGGAGGGGATAATGTAGGCTGATATTCCAAGGAATATTCTAGCCATCTTGCGGAACATCTTTAAAATTACAAGCAAGATAGGATTTAAAGGTAGAACTTGCCCATCAAGTTTAGGCTTTTACGTTATCGTACTGGCTTATGTTTAGTTCTAAATTTAAATTGCCATGGGCACTGCACCTAAATATGTAATTTCAAGTTATGTAAAAAGTTAGTCACAAAGGCCTATTGGGGTTTTCTCCCATGGCACCAATGTGATTCAAAGTTAATTTAGTCCCATAATGTCTTTTTGTAAGTGACCACCACTCCAAGTATATATAGAAGTGGAAGAGTCCATTTTCAAGAAGAACCTCATTTGCAATATATGCCTATCTTTTCTCTCCGAGTGTTCTCCCTTGTGTGGTTTCATGTATTGTGTTGATTTACATTGTATTGTACAGTATTGATCTTGCAACAAGTTAAGTTAATCCAGGCCCTCCATTTTCTAGTAGGGCAAGCATTAGAGGATATTGTCAGTCAAAGTTGATTGTTGACCAAGACTCATTTAAAAAAAATTTGGAACTAAATTTGTTTTCTGAATTTAGGTCATACGGTCAGACCCAAAAAAAGGATAAGTTCCAATGAGGTGTTCACGTCCGAAATTTTTTTATTTTTTATTTATTATTATTTTTATGTCTTTTTTATTTTTTTTGTTGAAATATGTGACTGATAGTACCTCATAATACAATTAGATTTTCAATAGGAATTCTAGAAAAAAGAGTATATCGGATCTGAGCCGCGAGCTTATCAAAATTCAGAAAAATTCGAGAAAAATTCATAAAAACTCGAAAAAAAATGCCAGAAACTCAAAAATTTAGAAATTTGAAAAACTTGAAAAATTAAGTCAAAAATTTTGAAAATCCGGGAAACTCGAAAAATAAACTAAAAAAAATTCGAAAAATTTAAAGAAATCCGAAAAATTTCAGAACAACTCGAAAAACTCCGAGAGACTCGAAAAAAATTGGAAAATGCGAGAATGTAGAAAATTTCAAAAACCTGGTCAGATGAAAATGTTAAAGAGATTTTTTTAGGTCGTCGGATACAATCATTAGAGAGTCTTGTTGTGCAATTCGTCGGATAGAATCATTGGACGCAATTTCTGAACAACTCGAAAAAATTTTGAGAGACTCGAAAAGTTGAATTTTGGCGGGTGCAATTTTTAGACAGATTGTTCTTGTGATGCAATTGTCTGAAAAAAAATTTGTGTTTTTTGTTTTTCTTTTAGCAAGAGATTCAGTATTCCCATGAAACCATTTACCTTTTCTAATAAAACTCAATGCGATATCTTTACAAAAAGTGGCATGTAGTGATATCATCTACTGAAGAATAAGAAGGTAGGATTTTCATGAGTTTAAACCATCCGTCGTAGAGTTCCAAAGCAACTTCATTTACATTAGCTTGCCTTAGCATTATGTGGTTTAGGCCTTTTTCTAAAGATTTTCGTAAAAGAGAACTCCTAACAATACTACAACCAGTACAAACGACATGGCCAAATTTTTCCAAACTAAAATTTTTGAAACGATTGAAAGAGTAACATTGACATGGATGAGGGTTATCTATATCAAATTGGACATCATAAGAAAATTACCATTTATATTTAACACTTGGTAGGTAAGACCAGCCGAAAGTAATCTCATAAAAAAATTCATCCACAGTACCAAAAAGTCTGCGTAAAATGTGAGCGTAAAAGTGCTTCACATGATAGACTTAAAAACTCTATTTCAGTAACATAAATGTAGAAAAAGTCTATCTGTATTGCTAGAGGTGGAAAATTGGAAATGCCCGGTTGCCAAAATATTCATTTGCCTTCTAACAGTTCCTTCTTCATCCTGCACAACGATTAGGATCTATAAAATTTCAGTTTCTTAATGGCATTCGATTTATTGGCTACACACACTAAACAAATTCAATTAGTGACGTATATAAATTGAGAAATATTATAATAAAAAACAATCATGTAAAGTTAAAAAACCTCAATGTCTTCCAAATTTGATGGTTGACTCGCATCTTTTCACCCAAAGTTTCACGAATGATTTTCAAAAATGCGTCTTTCACACATCTTTTGCCCATCACACTTGACGCATAAGCACCATATTTTATCTTGAAAATAGTTTTTCTGTGAGAAACAAACATCAAGTACATGTCACTGTACCACAATATTTGAAATCATATTTAACCTATAGTAACAAAGTCTTTATGAACAAGAAAATATGCATGTATATTATTACCTTGTTGACTTGAGTAGTGTCTTCATCAGTAGATCGATCTAAATGTAATCCATATCTTTGGGATAAACTGCACATATGCACACAAGTACAAAACAAATTATTGTATGATTCTCATGTTTTGATTCTTATACGTTGTCACTTACATGATTCTTTTGCATCTAGTTGTAGGTTGTAAACGCATTCCTATACTCTCTTTTTTATTCACAAGTACGAAAGTTTAACTCCAATATGCATTAAAGTTTTGTCGTTGGTTTTCATTTTTTTTTTCATTTCAATATGCATTAAAATTTTGTCGTTGATTTTTTATTTTTTCTTCATTTCAATTTGTTAGGGTTTATTGTAATGTTTTGTATGTTTATGAATGTAGAAAACATGTCGGGATCTAGCAATGGTGAGAGCTCGGGAGACTATGTCTCAAATTTCTATGCATCGTTATCTTCTGAGCAAAGGAATAGTCGGATTTACACCACCAGGATGCAAGAGAGAGAGTTATAAGGCTGCACTTAGTTCCTCTTGACAAAGCAAGGCTGAAGCTCTTTGAAGCCTTTATTCATAATCCAGCAAGGTAAAATACAACTGAAAAGTAAAATATAGTACTAGAAAGCACCATAAAGCATAACCACTTTCAAGATGTCCAGCTGATACCTGCCACCATCCTATAAAACAAAATCGCTCAAGTTAGTTCAATGAGAAAGACTAGTGTCAGAGTTGAACGACAGTTGTTATTCATGTCCAAAAGAAATTATACTACTTAACAGCTTTGAATAGCATCATAAAACTTAGTCCAGTCTTCCCAAACATATGATGTTTTAGCAATAGGCCAAGCCATTAAATCACCATATCAGGGCGAGTGCCACACTAATCAACTTATGGTCAATTGGTCCGTATCAGTTCAATTTATGCTTATAAGAGTATGAAAAAGTATTAACCGTTTAAAGTTTTACTTAGCCAAAAGACTTGACACGTGTGCTGGTATCAGAGCAAATCCATGCTATACTAACCCAAGTGGACCTTACGGAGTAAGGTACGTCACGCATTACTGTCCATATTCCTAAGCACATCCATGCTTTCCAGTTGTATCTCACCAATTGTATCAAATAAACACTTGACAGGCCAAGTTAAGATGGTATCATGATTGTTATATGGGAATCACATAGCGACCATGAATATGGACGCTATTTTGGATAGACAGATTGGATTATTTAGTAAGTGATTTCCAATGTCTTTACTAGGTATTACGGCAGATCCGTGTCATATTAACCCTTCCGTAGAGACAACGTGTCTTACGCATTTTCATGCTGTCTAAGACCATCTTACTTGGAGTCCTTACCGTAAAAATTATTCAATAATATATTTTTTATGAGAGTCAACCCTTTTTTTTTTATCTATATAGAAAGAAAGACGCATTTTAAAGGATCGTAACCATGGTTAATGTATTTCTTTTGCAAATAAAACTTACTCGATTCGTATCTAAATTGATAACAAAAAGCTCATACATGAATGTTTGTAGATGAAATGTCCTGAGATGCTACCATAGTAGGTTTTCCATAGGAGTGCTATCTTTACACCATAGCGAGAAGTATTAGCATTTTGAGTACATAGTAAGAATAGAGACCATCCTACACTTTAAGACAGTAGAAGAAACGAGCTGTAGAGTACAATTCATAGTAGGATGATGAGCCGAAGGTTCATAATCCCACCGTATTATCATAAAAAGGCCTTAGTAGGAGTCCATTGCTGGATCTCCCTCATATTGCTCATAGTAAATATAAACAGAAGCAAGAGAGGGAGAGCTTGTTGTCCATCGTAGGACTCCCCACTCGTTTTATCCTAAAAACTTCCTTTACATGAGAGTATAAATGTATGCTATCCATCACTATACTTCTTATGTATTGTTAGCACAAAGTATAATCTCAAAAGAGACAGTTCAAGCATGTTAAACCATCGCTTGACCTTCTTCATAGATTTAGTGAGAAAACTACTTCCAAATGAGAGAGTGGATGCATGTAGTCCATCGTTGGACATCTTACTTAGCATTTATCAGAATCTTGATTTTAGAGGAGAGAATGGATGCATGTAGTCCATTGCTGGTCTTCACGCATATCATACTCCATAATTTATCCAGAGAAGTGAAAAAACAAGCAAGTTGTCCATCGTTGGAACGCTGCATGCTTATTATCAAAAAAGTTTTACTCTCACAAGAGAGCATAAGCATGTAGTCCATCACTCGACCTTCTTTATATACTTAGTAAAGAATCTACTCTGAAAAGAGAGAGTAGATGTATGTGGTTCATTGTTGGGCCTCTTACATAGCTTTTATCAAAAGCTTCTTCTCAAAATAGAGAATGAATGCATGTAGTCCATCGCTGGACTCTATGCATTACATACTCCATAAGCTATCACAAAATGTGAGAAAGATAGTAGGTTGTCCATCGCTGGACAGATGTGTGCTTATATCTCAAAAAGCTTATAAAAATAGCTGCACACAAGTTGTCAACTTATGGCTTATGCTTTAGTACTATCAAAAGAGATAGTAGACATTTTTCATTAACTATTGAAGGCCTCCATCACTGCCTTCTGGGTAGGATGTGCCTCAGTTTTCATAAAGAAGTTTTAAGTAATATCTATTTCTGGACAGCCACCATCGTTAGCCATAAAAACTTATGTAAAGAAGGCATCCCTTACGAAGCTTACGAAAAAGTAGGAGGAGAGCAACTATAGCAAGAGATTGAGAGCAAGAAAGCATACCATATAGATTTCTGTGAAAGATTGCCACCAATAGGACGCACTATTCGTGCGCAAGAAATCGAAGAAGCTCCTCTCAGTATTGTGAAGAGAAAGTGTCGAAAACTGCAGGTTTGTAGAGCCACATTTTGAAGTTTCTGGAAGGTGGTATGTCTTTAAAAAGAGGTGGGAACTCTATTTTCCCTCCTTTATAATAACAATTTAAAAAACCTTTGTAAAGTGTAGTCTTTTCTAAAACAAATTTTTTAGGAGTTTTCTTAACTTCATCAAGATAAGCTTATTAAGAGTTTTGAAGCTTGGGCAAGTAAAAAAAACCTTGTTAATTGAAGAGATTGTTTATTTGTAGTATTTTGTGCCTAAGACACGACAAATCCAGGTAAGGAAGAATCCATGAGAGAGAGAGAGAGAGAGAGAGAGAGAGAGAGAGAGAGAGAGCTCGGGGCACGCAACTAGTTCTAATGTAGTAGGTAATGGCCATTGGACAGGCCATTACCATGAATAATCCGGGATCTGGCAGTGAGTGGCAGAGGCCACGAGTTGTCCGGGGACCGGATTATTTTTTGTAGTGGTCCCCGACCAATGGACCATTACCTCACATAATCATCGTGCAGCCGATTTTTTTTAGGTGACTTTTCTCTCCCGTGCGCAAATTCTCTCTCTCTCTCTCTCTCTCTCTCTCTCTCTCTCTCTCTCTCTCTCTCTCTCTCTCTCTCTCTCTCTCTCTCTCTCTCTCTCTCTCTCTCTCTCTCTCTCTCTCTCTCTCTCTCTCTCTCTCTCTCTCTCCCTCCCTCCCTCCCTCCCTCCCTCCCTCCCTCCCTCCCTCCCTCCCTCCCTCTCTCTCTCTCTCTCTCTCTCTCTCTCTCTCTCTCTCTCTCTCTCTCTCTCTCTCTCTCTCTCTCTCTCTCTCTCTCTTTGGGCTGTATCTCGCGTGCACCCACGCGTAGAAAAAACACAAAAAGATAGCAAATTATCAAATTGTTACATAGAATGTGCTGAGTATGGTGACCAACAATAGTTGGTGGGTTAGAACTTGGAATAGGAGGCATGCTGCTATCACAAATAGCTATGAGTGCAAGGAGCATTCTTAACGGAGGCACTCTGAGCAGGAGACTCTTGAATTTTAGAAGCAACTGGATTTGAACTCCCATCCATCGTAGAGTTTGGTTATCATAATCCATACTCTATCCAATCTGAGCTTTCAAATTTTGTGGTGGCCAGAGCTAATATCCGCTCATTCTTGCAATTCAATTGAGATTGAGAGATGAGAAGAATGGATAGAAACTGCAATGGAAACAATTTTTTCTTTTGTTTTCTCCATCAATGGAAAGCATTCATCCATCTATCCATCGTTTATTACTTCCTTTGACATAGTTGACTGTTGTTTCCTTCCATGAGCAAGTATCCAAAACTGCTACAAGAAATATGTTGACCTCTCTCTCTCTCTCTCTCTCTCTCTCTCTCTCTCTCTCTCTCTCTCTCTCTCTCTCTCTCTCTCTCTCTCTCTCTCTCTCTCTCTCTCTCTCTCTCTCATGGATGCTCCTTTGTTTAGTTTCACCCTACTTCACAAACAGACACGTGGAAAACTTTAGTGAAATCGCCTCTCCAACATCCTACTCCTTCACATAATGAAGTTCTGCCTTTAACTTAGTGGGTCTCCCACTTTAAAACTATTCAAAGTACTCCATAAGACTTTTTAAATGTTAAATTCCCTTATTGGAGGGAAACTGATTTTCCCTCTCTCAATCACACCTTCCAGGATGCTATCTAGATTGACACTATAAAATCATGCTTTTTTTGAAGGTTTGTCTCTACAACACCAGAGAGTGGGTTCTCTCCTATCATCTGCTGAGAGTGCACCCTATTGATTCATGGATCATCACTTCACTATCATACGGTACGTATTCAATCTCTCTTTGGCTTGGATTCATTCCCATGGTAATGATGCTTTGATAACTGCAAGCTACTATTTATGTTCATTTATCACATAAGTGAAGCAAATGTGCTTTCGTAGGATGGAGATACATGGCTTTCCAACAATGAACACCACTCCTTATGCATGAAAACACTTCCATCCTACCTCAATAGGTAGCGATGGATAGTTACTTTCATTTGGCCACTTCTTTAGCAAAAAGCAACTCATACATACTTCGCTTGACAACGATGGAAGGATAGCCTCATTCATTGAGTTACTGAGCACTTTTCTACATAATAGAAGGTTGTTGTCCAGATGGCTCTTCACTTTTTTTTTCAATTCATTGAGTAATGAAGTCGTTGTCCAGCAATGGACATCATACTCTTTTCTATGATAAAATGCATTGATCAAGGAGGTCACTATCCAGTGATGGATAGTTGACTCTCCATTACGTTCAAAATGTTTGATTCCAAGAGGTCGATGTCCCTAAGATCAAGCGATCAACCAACTGTCCATCCCCCTCCTTTGGCACTCATCGGTTTACAACTTTACACACTAAACATCCTACTGTCCAGTGATGGGGAGTACGAGTATTATTTTTTCATTTATTAACTACGCCTTGCTATCAGTGGTAGAATGAATCTGCTAAGAGTCTTCGTATATCCTTGTTCTTTCTATACGAAACTGATAACTGTTTTTGATGTAGCATCTTTATACTAAAGCATCTTCTTTGTATGTTTCGGTTCATATCTATACCAAAACATTAGCTATTTCAAAAAAAAAGGTATGGCACCAACTGATTTTACATAATGCAGGTTACCTCACTCATTCTGAATACAACTTAGATATGCTCCTCTCTACAACTTTTTACAAGCAAATATTTTCTAAAGAAATCTTGTTTTGGTTTTTCATGACCCAAAGAGAAAGAGTCATCACGAAGCAAAGGAAACAATGGCATCCTCTCAAGAAGCCACATCTGCAACTATTCATGTATACTTTTTAGAGTAAGTAAACACTTTATGGCTTCAGCAAGCACGGTATGTTCAATTCTATGCAAGTTATGCTTTTACTTCCTCTTTTCGAAAAAAGAAACAATACTAGAACACATTAAACCTGTATATGAATCAGATTAACACACCATAAGATGAAACCGTGTCATAAAAATACACAGTAAGAACTCCAACATTGCAATCTTAGACAATATGGATATGCATAAGATGCATGGTTTCTACGTAAGGAATAGAATGGCACGAATATGCCCTAATACCTAGTAGAAACATAAGCGGTCTCTTACTTTTTTAAAATTATATCTTTCCTACACAGTGTCCCTATACCATGATTGTTACGTTACTCAGATGTAACAACCATGGAAGCACTTAACTTTAACTTGTCTTTGTGTTATTCTAGACTCCTGGTGAGATATGACTGGAAAGCATGGATATGCTCAGGAGTATGGACAGTAATGCGTGACATACCTCACTGGGTCATTAGGGTCAGTATAGCATGGAATTGCTCTGATACCTGCACACGTGTCCACACCAGGTCTTTTGGCTAAGAAAAACTTTAAACGGTTAAAATTTTCATACTCCTCTATGTTTAAAATGAACTGATAGGGACCAATTGACCGTAAGCTGATCAGTATGGCACTCGTCCTGATATGGTGATATAACCACTTGGCCTATCGCTAATACACCGCTTGTTTGGGAAGATTGGACTAAGAGTTAAAATGCTATTTAAAACCGTTAAGTAATATAACTTCTTTTGAACATGAATAACAACTGTCGTTCAGCTATGACACCGGTCTTCCTCACTAAACTAACTTGAGCAGTTTTGTTTTGTGGGATGGTGGCAAGTTATCAGCTGGACGTCTTAAAAGTGGTTATGCTTTATAATGGTGCTTTATAGTACTGTATATTTCTTTTCAACTTTATGAATAAAGGCTTTAAAAGATTTCAGACCTGGTTTGTCAAGAGGAACTAAGTGCAGTTTTGTATCTCCCTCTATGCACCCTGGTGGTGTAAATCCTACTATTCCTTGTTTGGGATAGTGCTGAAATTTATGTTTTATGATTTAGTCCACATGTTGGTTTCAGGAAGCTGTTTCTTTGGGTTACGGGGAGCCCCTACCTCCACCTGGCTATTTTGTCCAGACTCTTATCTACTGTATGAAAAAGGCCATTGATTTGCGTAAGTATATCATTAACAATGATAGGGCTATTTGTTCTTCTGCTGGATTTGAGGATAAGATTTTCTATATGATTGACCTTCTTGAAACTCTTGACTGGGTAAAGATTTATCTTGAGTTTGTTAAGAAGAAACAGCCTCTGAGCCTTGTGGAAAATCTTCTTAGCCGTCTTAATGATTTTGTGGAAAAATTTGAAGAAGAGAAAAAGTTATGCAATTCACATATTAGAAAAGTTTTCATGTGCTTGGAATTGAAAATGGTGTTTCTCTTATTGTTACTACTCCTTCAGCTTCTGATGCTTCCCTTTCCCTGCAACCTCTTGTCTTCACTGATGACCTTGACAAAGACAGTGCCTCTCGACTTGAGATCTTCAATTGACACATTTATATCATATAACTATGGAGAAATGAAAAAGTGGATTTCAAGGTATGAAGAAGCCAAAAAGGAAATAAACATAACATTGAAACGAAGAAGAAATATCAATCGAAGAAGAAGGAAAGCATTGGAGAACGACAAACCTTTGGAGCCTTTACCTTCAAAATGCTCTTGTGAATGGGTTTTTGATATGATGCTAAAAGCATTCGAAAACGGAGAAAAAACCGAACTAGAATGGGAATTTGTTCGTCAATGTGGATGGAAGGTTAGTGTCGTATTGTTTTTGTGAAGTTTTGTTCTTGTACTACTCAATATATAGATAGTATTTTTAATTACACACATTTGTTTTTTTTTTGTGTTTTAGTATACATCATACATTTCCATGTGGGCATATGGACACCATTATCATGTTAAGAGAGTTGACAAGAAGCGACGTACATATGATTGTAGTATAATGGCCAACTTTCAACAAGAGAGTCATTCTAGTGTGAGGGACCCTAATATCATTTCGGACGACCTAGACTATGTCGGCACATTAGTGGAGTTTGGTGCGTTAGAAAGCACTTGACAAGCACTTTCCAATGATATTTTAGATGACATACTTCTAAGCTATGGTTAAAAAGTTATGGCAAGTCAAAAGTATGGGGATTTCATTAATCATAATTTTTTGAGTCCACATTAAAAATGACATAACTTTTTAGTGGTAAGTCCAATTTCAGTGGAGTTTGGTACATTAGAAAGCGCTTTTGGCGAGTGCTTTCCAATAATATATTACATTACATACTTCCGAAGTACAGCTAAAAAGTTATTGCAAGTCAAAAGTATTAGTTAAAAATAGTGTATAATAATACAAAAGTGCATTTCTACCCAAAAAAGGTAGTGTCCTTGAAAGTCCATGTTATACTACCAAACCATGCTTTTAGCCAAATGTCCATCACCATTGGCTTGGGTGCAACAAGCCAAATGTCCATCACCATTGGCTTGTGTGCAACATCCACAACCAATAAATACTCATGTATATCGGCCAAAGGTAAAAGTCTATCAATGGGATGTACACAATGATGAAATCTTGAACACCATTGACGAAGACTTAGTTCAAGAAAAATCACAAAAAAATCCATGCATGTCTACTACTACAAATCCACAAATACCCTGCATGCTTGATGTACGATTGACTGATAAGCAATTCCAAATGCGTGAAAAGCTGAAACAGCCAATCAAACCTTTGATACAAAATCAAAAAATCCTAGCCAAGCTTCATCATCTACAAGCCCACCTATAGAGGACATTCCTAAGATCCCATCTGAAATCGTTGATGATCCACTATATGATGTTTCCCAGCACTTTAAGAATTACATGATTGATGATGTCATCATCAGTATGATAAAGCCAAAACGGGTGCCTCAACCACCATCAACTTCTTTTGAGGGACCTGCAAAGGCAATATCTCTTAATCTGAAGGATGATGATGACGACATATCATATTGTACACGTAGGAGCCCACCTGAGTCCAACTCAATTATGGGATTTGGAAAAGCTATTGCGCAAATACGGAGATGTGTTTGCGTGGAGTTATAAAGAAATGAAGGGGGTTCCTCCTGACGTTGCAGTCCACACAATTCCAATATAGGATGGTGCCATACCTATAAGAGCCAAACCTTATCGCACCAATCCTACCTATCGCGAGAAGATACGAAAAGATATTCAGGAGCTTCTTGATGTTGGTTTCATTTATGAAATCGAGCATACAAGTTGGGTATCACCAATTGTGGTGGTACCAAAGAAAAATGGTAAACTCTATATCTGCGTGGATTTGAAGAAACTTAATGATCAAACAGAGAAAGATCACTTCCCATTACCTTTGACCACACAACTTCTCGAAGATATGGCAGGAGCAGAAGCTTTTAGCTTCCTGGATGATTTTAGTGGCTATTTCTTAGTCCAAATTGCTCTTGAAGATCGTTTCAAAATGACATTTGTTACAGAGTTTGGCACCTTCACGTATAAAGTTATGCCATTCGGTCTATGTAATGCCCCGTCCACATTTCAAAGGGTGATGCAACAAGCTTTCAAAGATCTATTACACAAAAATCTAGAGATTTATTGGGCTGGTAAGAAACGGGAAGGACCTCATGGAACATTTTGTACTTCTGGTGTGCAGAAAGTATTGTTGTTTGTTGCTCTTTGGTGCTTTTGATAGTTTTGGTAGTTCTCAAACGTTTCTTCAATCTGTTGTTTGCAACATTTTGGTACTTTTTGATCTACTAGCATTTAGCTATTTGGTGCTTTTAAATATTTTGGAACTTTTGGTACTTGTAATATTTCAGGTGTTTTCAAAAGTACTGTTTTGTACTTTGAGACTTGTAGTAGTTTTTGCACAACTGATTATTTTATCTGTGGTACTTTGGTATTTTAAAAAGCTTATAAACAGCTATTCAACGTGCAACAACAAGAAAATTATGTTCGACTGCATTTTGACATTTTTTGAAACCCTCGACTACCAAAGTTTGATAGTATTCATACTTGCTGGTACATGTTGGTCTGCATTTTTGTTTTAAGATTGAAGTCTCAAAGTCATTTGCCACTGATTTGTACTAATGAAGCAATATTTGTATTGAATGTTTGTAATGAAGCAATATTTGTATTGAATGTTTGTATATGAATGTTTGAATATTTGTCTTGAATGTTTGTATTGGTACTACTGGAACTTATCGTGTAATAATTTTGATAAACAGACTACCAAAATAGGTTCTTTAATACCTCGTGTCTCATTTTCATTCTAAAATCATCCAAATTGGTCTACTGAGATTTATAGTGTGTACCATTTTTATTTTAGAATCTACAGCATTTGATTCTATTTTTTTATATTTCGTCGTATTTGCATATTGCACATGACCGACGCGATCTTTTTGGTACTGCTTTAGTGTTGTTACACCAATTGGCAGTATTACTCCAGTAGTCGGGCACTAACTTTACAAATTTTGTACTTTTTTTTTGTTGGTAAAACTCTTGAATACAAAAGAATGGTACTACAATAACTTATCGAGTACCAATCTGATCCTCCCAACTACCAAATTAAATTCTTTTATAGTAAGTGTCTCATTTTTATTTTGAAATCCACCAAATTGGTACTATTTAGACTTCTCGTGATCATATTTTACCCATAAAACTATAAAATTGGGTACTTTTTTCTTTATATTTATTTGTGTTCGTAGTTCACATACAATTCGTTGTGGTCTTTTTGGTACTATTTTAGTGTTGTTTACCAAGTGGTGGAATCTAAGCTTTAGTTACTACCAATTTTACAAGATTTATACTTAGATTTTTGTAATATTTACGTGTTCCTTAAACTTTTGAGTACCAAAGATTGGTACTATTTGAACCTATCGTGTAACAATTTTGGCCTCCACACTACCAATTAAGGTTCTTGTACTTTCTACATATTAGATATTTTGGTACTATAAGATGCTTTGGTACTTTGGTATTACCTGTATATGATGCTTTGGTACTACTTGTTGCTACTTTCTACCATTCTAGTACTACCTATGTATGATAATTTGGTACTACATGTATATGATGCTACTTTATTTCACACGTGTGGATCCAGATATAACAAATATAGATCATTCTACACAGAATTGCAAGCATTCACAAGTATAGTGCACCAATGGATACTAGAATGCAAGAGAACCATGTATAAGCATGAAATGAGATAGAGAAGAGAGAAGATTAGCCTCTCCATGAGTTAAATTCTTTTATAGCATGTCCAAACCCTATTTGGCCACTTGGCTTTCCCTCCAAAATGTAAACCCTATTATTTTTGGGTCTAGATTCAATGTACCCAACATTTAAATTTGGATATACTCGAACTCGACTTCTAACTTTCCCACACTTTCAAGAAGTGTTTATTCAAATGAAATTTAGACTAATGAACGTTAAAAAGTCAAACCCTAAGTCTATTATAAAGTTGGCCTCAATTTGCCAAACATAGAAATGTAACAAATATGACTAAACTGATTGAATCTTTCACACTCCCTCTTCAACTTAGCATAGACTTTGATAACACTCCAAATGTCCTATGCTTCATGAACAAGTCTTTTCCCAATGCTTTGGTGAAAATATCAGCTACACATTCCCTTGAGGACACATGTTGAATCTCCACCTCCTTTGCAATGACTTGCTCCCTCACAAAGTGATATTGCACCTCAATATGCTTGCTCCTAGCATGAAAGATAGGATTGGTTGCCAACCTTTGGGCTAATTGATTTTCACAAAAGATGATTGGGCTCTCTGAAAAATCCAGCAAGTGAAGATCCTTGATCATCCTCTTCATCCATACCATCTCCTTTGTGCAATGTGTAAGAGCTTTGTACTCGGCCTTACTAGATGACAATGAGATAGGGGCTTGTTTCTTTGACATCCATGATATAGCTCCATCACCTATGAAGATACAATGAGCACTAATGGATTTTATATCCATTACATCTCTAGCATAGTTTGAATCTGAAAATCCAAAAAGATTAGATGATGATCCCTCATACAAAATATGCCAAAGTCTCGAGTTCCAATGATGTACCTCAAAACTTGTTTTCCTAGCTTCCAATGCTCCTCACTAGGATCTTGCATGAATCGACTAAATCTTTCAACACAATAGCTTAAATCAGGTCTAGTAATGGGTAGATAGATGAGTGAACCAACTAGCTTCCTATAGAGAGTAATGTCCTTGAAGGATCTTTCATTACCTCTTATAGTTAGCTTTACATGAGACTCCATAGGTGTATCACTAGCTTTTGCATCTACCATATGAAATCTTTCTAGAATAGAATTAGCATACTATTCTTGACAAATGAAAGTAGATTGAGAAGATCTAATGACTTCTATTCCCAAAATTTAATGCAAGTTACCAAGATCATGCACCTCAAATTCCTTCTTAGGAGCACTCTTGATATCATCCACATCTTTAGTGTCTCCACCATTCAAGATGATATCATCCACATAGGTTAGCAAGATGGTAACATCATTTTCAGCAAACCTATAATAAAGTGAATGCTCGTATTCACTCATAACAAACTTGAGAGAGTAAAAAAATATTAAGCTTAGCATACCAACTCCTTGGTGCTTGCTTAAGGCCATACAAACTCTTTTGTAGTAGATACACATGATTTGGCTTTGTTGATGAAATGTAGCTCTCAAGTTGATCCATGTATGCTTCCTCCTCAAGATCATCATTCAAGAATGCATTTGTAATATCCATTTACCATAGATCCCATCCATAAAGTGTAGCAAGTGAGATGATGACTCGGATGCTTACCATCTGCCACAGGTGCAAAGGTCTCATCATAGTCAATCCCTTGTTCTTGAGCATATCCTTTTTCCACTAAACTTGCCTTGTACTTGTTGATAGATCCATCTTGGTTTCTCTTCACCTCCAATAGCTTTCTTGTCCTTAGACAACTCCTTCAATCTCCATGTTCCATTCTTCATAAGAGCTTAATAGTCAAGATCCATTGCTTGGATCCACTCCTCTTCTTTCCTTGCTTCATCTACACTTGTAGGTTCATCAAAAGAGGTTAGGAAAGCAATATAATTTCTAGAAACTATTTTCTTACCCTTTTCATCATATGTGAGCCTTGAAAGTACTTGTCTTTCCCTTTATGTTCTCCTTGGATTTGACTTGATGAAGGTCCATCATCATCAACATCAAGAATCTTAGATCCATCCACATCAACATCAATAGTACTTGAAGACACTTTTGGAATGTTCTCCTCAAAATGACATCTCTACCAACAATCACTTTGTTAGTAGTAGGAATGTAAACCTTGTAGGCTTTACTCACCTCACTATATCCAACAAAAATACTTCTCTTTGAAGATGGATCCTCCTTGGTCCTATCATCAAGAGTAGTGTTGACATAGCATGTGCATCCAAAAGTTCTTAGAAAGTTGACGCTCAGTCTCCTCTTGAATAGCATCTCAAAAGGTGTCTTTCCATCCAAAATAGCAACTGGCCACCTATTGCACAAGAAATTGGCACACAACAAAGCTTGTTCCCAAAATGGCTTATCAAGATTAGCACTTAATCTCATGGCTTTAGCACTTTCACATAAAGTCCTATTCTTCCTTTCAGCCACTCCATTTTGTTGTGGAGTCCTTGATGTTGTATACTCCCTCTTGATCCCATGCTCATCACAAAAGGCTATTGCGATGAATATAAAAAAATATGAGTGCAAGTGAATTTAAGTATTAATAATCATAGATCATTTGATGATGTGAGCTACCCTCATATTCAATCTCCTCTTCTTCTAATTCTATCTCATCCAAACGTGGGGGCCTCAAATTACCCCCAATAATCGGAATTACCACTGAAAAGTTATGTCATTTTAAATGTGGACTCAAAACAATTATGAGTAATAAAATCTCCAAAAGTGAAATGTACTACCAAAAGGTACAATGAAAAATGGGTTATTTTTTTGTACCACTAAACCATGCTTTTAGCCATTTAATCTCTCTCAAAATAAGACGTTTTTCTAATCGCTCAGGATCCAGCAAGTGAATAAGCTGGTCGTCAGATAAGTCATGTCCTCCCACAGTGAGAATGTCATCCTCACTGGTGGATATTCAGGTATCCACTCAATAGGAAGTGCATCATCTATCATGTACAAGGGCAGAATGGGAGTGTTGATATCGATGGAGTTTATGGTGATTTTGATTGGTGCCTCTTCTTGAACCTCGCATTCACAAAGAGTGGCATTGACACAATCGATGGTCGCTAAAGCATGGTCCAAATTGATGATATCGGTACTCTGCACGTAATGAACCTTTACGGTGGAATCGATACTGTCGGGGTCATCATAGGTAGTTGAAGACCAATCATCTTCAATTCATGCAGGCTTTGTCTTCCCGATGGCATCGATAGAGATTCTCTTGTCTCTATTGCCAAAAACTATTTTGTTTTTCTTCCAATCTTGAATCACTCCTGCCCATTTTAACCAAGGCATTCCAAGAAGGAATTGATAGATGTGCAGTTCATCAGAAAAATCTAGTACTACACACTCTATGGTGAAAATCAAACCGACAATTTTGATCGACAAATTGCTTATGTGACCGACAGGTGTCATCATTCGTTGGTCAGCCATACATAACTTGTACTTAGGCTTTTCCAATGTGGATATTCCATGTGCCTTTGCTAAGGACAGGGCGATAATATTTATGCCAGACCATTATCGAGAATGGCTTGCACGGACAGGTAAGATTTGTAGTGCACTGGTAAAGTGATGATGTTACCTTTAGCAACACCTATATTCAGTAAACTCATATCAACATTATGAACAG
This sequence comes from Diphasiastrum complanatum, assembly GCA_029204225.1. Lineage (NCBI taxonomy): Eukaryota > Viridiplantae > Streptophyta > Lycopodiopsida > Lycopodiales > Lycopodiaceae > Diphasiastrum > Diphasiastrum complanatum. Next base: position 4,935,303 of record CM055107.1, on the reverse strand, counting down.
ATCCTCTTGGACCTGTGAGTGCCAATTGTTGTTGCAGTGCAGGTGGTTGTTGTCTAGGCAATTTCGGGGACTTGGACTAGACTCATATAACGGGGGTTATATGGTGCTTGTGGTTGTCCTCGTGGTGCATATTGTTGTGGTTGAGAGTATTGCGTATTTCGTGGGTTGTACCTACAGCTTGAAGTGGTATGAGTGGTTATATCACAGAGTATACAATGTTGTGTTTCATAAGGTCGGTGTAATAGACACTCATTACCGGTATGTGCGCCATGACATTGTGGGCACCATGTATCTTCTCGCCTATGGATAGCATTACCAAATGGCAATTGCCTTGGCAACTGACTCTAAAAAGATTTTAAGGCTTGTTGAAACTCTTTGTTGAGTTTCTCCATCTATTCAGTGATTCGTCAACTCAAATTGAGACTTCCAGACTTGGTCTGAATCTCAAGGCTCACTTGGATGATTATCAAGGTAAGCACGGTGAGCTCTTTTCTCTTTCTAGTCCTCATCATCAGACCCTTCATCTTCTTCACGAATGGCATCGGACATAGCAGACTCAAGAGTAAAATACTCTTCGCTAGATTTAAGCTCTTTCCGGATGCGTCCTTTCTCTACCATGGTCATTGAAAAAAGTTGGACTTTTGCATTGTCAGTATAGTCTCCATATACATCGCATGCACTCTCAAAGACTTCTAAAAATCTGAGGGTCCACATTACCATCGAACTTTGGTAATTCCAATTGAGGTGTTCGTTTGTCGGATCGTGCAGTATGGTGAGCATATTGAACAGGGTGATCGAAGACTCTGCCACATGAACTCAATGGCACTTTACCAGGAAACCCATCATGGAGCGATAACAGGGTCAGCATCTCGAACCCAAACTAATGAATTGAAGTTCTTTAACCAACACACCTGATCAAACTAATTCCAACCTTTTAAAAGCTATTGAGAAATCAATAGACGATATTGTAGCCTTTGCGCACATGTCAATTTTTGTTGTGTCTGATCTCGAATGCAAATGCATCTGCTGTTAATTGTGTGTCTAAGATTTTTCTTATTCATTTGAATTCTGCACTCTGGTTGAAACTATATTGAATGATGTATTAATTTTATAAGCGTAGATCAACAGTGTCTGACTAGCATTGCTCTCATTGAAAAGAAGCTCCCAAATCTCATAAGAGAAAGTTTCAATTTAGCAAATGTAAAATAGTCAAGATTAGTTGTACATCTGGATGGTCCAGGATCTTGATTTACCTGAGATCTAAGGCGATAGGGCTTGTTCTCATCAAAAAATAAATAATTATAATACAATATTAATAGCTAACCCACCATACAAAGCATGTATGAACAATCCATTCAATTATTCTTTCCAGAAACATTTGATGGATATGATAATGATAATTGTCTCAATGAAGTGTTGTGGACATATCTGGAGAGAATGAAAATGGTCACTTGTGATGTTCAAACATACATCAAACAATATCATATCAGTCAAGAACATGTTATTGAGAATCACTCACTTTATGGGTATTTGAGATTAGACATTGTAGTATCAGAAGGCCAAGACAATGTCCAATCCATATACAAGGAACTTGATGCCGAACAAATAGAGCTACTATACAGTATTGGATTGACTTATCCTTACTGGAAGTCAAAGATAATGTCAAGAGGTGAAGCATTTACTTTTGCCATGCATTTAGGTTTGAAGAAAGAGCACTTTTCTAAGAAAGATACAAGAGATTATATCAAATCTCTTGTGTTGTGGAAAAAAGAAAAGAGAATTTGATTTTTATTGTCAAAGTCACAACCAATGATTTGCATTACTTGCAATGTACAATATTTATTGTTTTTGAATAAAAATTTCAGTTTTTATATGCAAAGTGTTCAAAAATATTATTTTCTTTTTATAGATCAATTAAATCTATGTTTTATTAAAGCATTAATTAACATGATCGATCTTCCATGAAAAAAAATACAATAAATACACCACTTGTTCTTTAGATATAAGAATTTTGTTTTATAATATTGTTAAACTTGAATATGTTGGAAGCTATCTCTTAAATACCAATTTGCATGGACTATGATTTGTTATAAGATTTATGATTTTATTTTTTTAACAATAAGTGGTGTAAAAAAAAGACAAAAAATTACATCCAATGCCAGAAAAAACAATACAAGAAAATGACATTTTTCATAAAAATTAATTTAGAAAAAATAATGTAGTATCACACAAATATATATAATAATGCACCATCTTTGCATGTATTTTAAACTACAAAATAGTATAAAAACTATCTATATTTAAAGTCTTTCAAAGGACTAGAAAAAAAACTGAGACTAAAACGAGTCTCATTTTTATTAAACATGTCTTAAATTGTGAAATAGTGATCTGCTCGGCATAATTCTTGATACAAATCATAAAAATGTCCCCTGAATAAAGGCGAGGGGGTTTACGGCGATGCAAACTGAACGAGGAATCGTGGGAGGCCATAATAGCAGTGACTTTAGATTGCTCTAAGAATTTTAAAAACTTTAAAATTTTTTGGCATGAACTCGAGAGCAGCAATCTAAAATGAATTCGTGGAGAGAAGGGTAGAGATCTATATATAGACTTTATTTGTCAAGAATTCGCAACTTCACTCAGCAATCGTCCTCAATGTTCACGATTTGGTAATGATGGTCGTGAATTTTGAGGCAACGTTCTGAAGGCCCATGAATTCTTGTAAGTGACTTTTTTATGCCAAAAGCGAAAAAAAATGTCTGACAGTGCAAAACTTTCTCTGATCAGAATTCCCAAAGATAGCATAGAAATCGTAGAAATCATTTTGAGCTTCAGCTAATTGTCTGTGAATTCTAATAGTGGATATTTAATGAAAAAAATGAACTTTTCCTATTTTTTAATTTTTTTGTCTCTGATACAGAATTTGCGGAGGCCAAAAATGGATCGTGCACTGTAAAAAAGAGGTCAGGGAAATTCTATCTGAGATGGTGTGAGACAATTCTTCTGAAACTAATGGCTTTTGTGGTTTTCTCATAGAAGACTGTTGGTATACCTGATTTGATAGTATCTTGATGGTTTGAACAAGAAAGCATAGCAAAAAATTTGTCAAAATGACAGGCAAGCAATAAGAAAAATAAAGAAGAACAGTAGGAAAGACATTAGAGAAACTTAGAGCCCGACGAGGGCCTTTGAAAAAGATTTTTTTTTTTTTCTTATTTTCGTTGCCATGTGGACCAATTGAAACCTTAGCTTCGGGGTTCTACGTAACGTAGAATTTTTCAAATATAAATAAAATAAAAAAATTTTAAATATATTGTTATTTCGTCGGGCAGCATGTGGAAATGCTATTGGTTGATGAGGCCTGCCCTTCCAGCTCATCACTGTCCGAAGAGACCCAAAAATATTGAAAATGAATATGACAGATGGTTGAGATGAGAAAATTGATATATCATTAATGTATATGCATTGTCAAACCACGGTTAACAGGGATAACCGGAGTTAATTTGTGACGCCAAATAGATCAGTGTTTCAAATTTTCACCAACACTTTTTTTCAGATTCATGGCTTTTTGTCTATGCAAATTTTCAGATTCATAGTTCATTGTTTCAGATTTTTACATGCAAATTACGAATGGCGCCATCAAGGAAGTCGTGCTCCTCAATCGACTTTGTGCTTCTATTCAACGAAACAGATGATAATGGATTATTGGTGCCAAAAAAATATTCAAAAAAACTCTTGGGTTTTGATGCATCCATCATCGAGAGGAGCATTTTGAAAAAGGAAAATGTCAAAATTATCATTTCGATCTTATTGGAAGGCCAGAATTTTGGAATTCAGAACATCATCAGGAGAAAAATCTATTTCTGAAATTCTAGTCCAACATGTATATATGCATTCAAAGATAAATGTGCAAGGATTCAACCGTCAAGATCACAAAAAAAGCAACTGTGAGTATTGATATTTTTGATACTTTGATTTTTGTCATTCATAAATATCTAATAGTAAACTTGCCAATCTGATCATTTTTCTCTTGCAGATCTATATTCATCCAACATAAATGAATGGGATCCGAGTGGATCTTTAGCAGGTGTGTTAGATGTAATTCACACTGATATTGGACAGCTGCAATATTGAGGTAGAACTGCAAAATATCTAACTGATGGTGGAATTTTTTTTTTATGAATCAATGTACATTCTTGATACAAAAAAAAAATTTGGACAAATAGTTTCAATTTCATTACCTAGCTCTGAAAGTGATGAATGGATTGCACCAGATGCTACAGTTTCAGAATCATTTTGTTGCAAGATATATAATGATGTAAAAAATTCATTAAAAATGAGCACGGGATCAAAAACAGTCAGATTGAGTTGGTTTATTTCCTTGAATATATTTGTGAATTTCTTTGCAAGTGTCAATGTACGCAGAACCCCAACGATGTTTGTATGCAAAAATTTATCAAATAGTTTATTATTTGAACTTATGGATGAAGGCTGAGACAAAACATCAGATGGAGAAATAGAAGGCAGAATTAAAATGTCTTCCATGTGCTTCCGTTATCAAATTGAAAAACAAATGTTGAGCTTATGCTTCCATTATCAAAGATTGAAAAAAATAAAGGTAAATGAGTGCCACTCGATCAAGACTTGGAAGCCAGTGGACATTTAAAACAGAAAAAAATTGAAATTATATACAATGATGTCGTTTTGACATGTGTTGAGGTGGAAGAAGATTGGAGTCTAAACTACATCTGGCGGGAACTATTGCTCCTACAAGATGATGTACTTTTAGACTTCAGATTCATTTTTAATGGTAAACTCATAAGTAACTATAAACACTCCATCTTTTATGAATATTTTCAATCAAAATTTTCTAATACAAACTCTGTACTAATTCTAACTAACTTTGTATTGATTTTATGCAGATACGTAAAAGACATGAGCTCGAGATCAAATACAGAAATATTGGCGAAACAATCCAACTTATGGAAGAACATTGAGATTCACTATCAGCAAATACATGTCAATGTCTTTTAATTATTATAGAAAAATTGCATTCCATTATTAGACTATGGACACAAGCTGATTGTAAGAATCTATTGTGATATCAATAAAAAAAATCCATAAACGGGTTGTTTACAAGTAAAATGATTGTATCTTTTATTTTTATGTCTCTCTATTTACAAATAGTTCTCTATTCAATCAATTTTTTTATATTTTCTATGGAACTGATAAAGCAACAGCTCCTTCTATAATCTCGTCCTTCTCTATTTCGGGAAGGGCCTCAATGCCCTTTAAGACAAGAGGAATATCTGCTACAAAATTGCCTTCCTCTGTATTAGGAAGGACTTTTATTTCTTTTTTATCATATAAAATAAGATCTGCATTCTGAACAACCTGAAAGGCTATTAAAGTAGGAGCAGCTTCCTTTTGAAGGCCCCGATTGCAAGTGCAACGCTTACACCGTACTGGGCAAAGGTTTTGATCAACTCTTTTCGAAATCTATATACATCATCAGGAGTATACGGCTCAAGAGTGAACTATCATCACAAAATATGAGAATCAACAAATTACAAACAATGATAGTAATAAAATATGAATCAGAATGAAATGAACTACAAATGAATAGAATATTACCTTTTCAATATCTACATCCGTTTGTAAATTATACCATTCAAAAAATAGCTTCGTATTGTACAAGACAAACCATGCACAACTAAAAACGTCATTTTGTTGTTCACGCTGCATATATAGAACGAAAATTAGTAATATTATGATAGAAATTTTATTTATGCTATGACGATACATTTAATTAAAAAAAGAATATATGCATATCAGAGATAAATTGAATATACCTTGAGAGATTTAATGGTTATATCTCCAATTGAAGTTGCCGTTGTTGGTATTTCCCGAACGGCATCATGAAGTAAATAATCAAATTCTCTATGTGTATTTGCAGCTGAGTTTAATTTTACACATAGAAAATTTGATACTCTCTCCTTATTTATCTTTACAAAAAGAATGTTTAGGCTCCAATGCCAACTGCAACAACCAAGAAACAAATATTGTTAAATTCATATTTATGAAAAAATTTCGTTCTTATTAAAGCAATGAGACATGCAACAATCTAGATTAAAGCAACAAAAAAAAAAAAAGCAATCCTTACTTATTTTCATATGGAATCAAATAAATTTTGCCATAGGACTACACTCGATAAAATAGACAGCCTTCTCAAAATTGGCTTCTTTCGCCTTTACCGCTCCCATGAAAAATGGACTAACTACAAAAATTGTACCATGGAAATCGAAACTAATACTATTCTGCAAAAAAAAAACTCTAGCCTCTACTATTGCATCTGAAATTTCTGAGGTCTTATCTTTTAGCTCGGCACAAAATTTGGGACCTAATCTAAAGCTTCTATGTGTATTTGGAAGAAAAAAATCAAAAAAGTTGTCGAGAAGATCAATTTTCTTAGCTAGGTAGGCCTCGTATTGATTATAATGGTCAGAATAAAAAAAAACCTGGGCTGGATCGTATGGAATTCTCACAAAAACATTATGTATAGGAGCAGAAACAGAAGTGGAAAGAATATTTACAGATTTCTCTGTTATTCTGTCTAGCTCCTCTTGGGTAATCAACACTTTTGGTGATAAAACCTGTAGAGGAGCTGGACGAATAACAGGAGGAGGACTGGGTGAAGATTCTTGATCTGAGTCAGATTCTCTAGCATCTGACTTAGAGCTCAGGAAGACACGGGGTCTCTTGGTCAGGATACGTCTAGGAGGAAGGGAAGCAGTTGGCCTTCGAGATCTAGGCTTCTTGGGGACAGTCTGCTTTATCTTCCTTCTAGAGGTAGTAGGCACGTTGGTTCTATCCAGAGGCTTGGATCTCAATCTCTTTTCTAGAACTCTCAATTTAAGCCAATCTATGTCAAATTCTACAAAAGATTTGCATAGATGCTCTATATGCACTAGAAACTCTCAAAGGTTTCACTTGGAGGACAGATCCAAGGATGTTTTATAGCAAATTGATGCTTCTAAACTTGACCCTATCACTCTTGAACAAATCTAGAGTGATGGTACAATAATGGTGACATGCTTACCATGCACTGCCAAAAGACAAGTATCCTCAAAAAACTGGGACAGAAAATCTTCTACAGCACCCTGCAAGGCCTGCATGGCTGTCACGGCAAAACAAACATCCAGTCCAAGAGACAGAGTGACATTCCGTACGGCCGAAAGGAGCTCTATGGATGATCTCTGGAGTTTTCCGATCTCCCTCAGCCACACCTGCTTCCTGCCATGCCTACGGCCAGTACCAAGGGGAACACGGGAATGGGATGGCTGTACAGTGGTGATGGCACGGGCAGTGGATTTGGTCTTGGCCATCATTCTCAGAAGAAGAAAATTAACAAAAAGAAATTTGAACAAAACAAAAGTGGATCAAAACAAAAAAATTTGCGATGAAAGGGCGCTTGAGATCAATACCAGCACTGAATATCGATATCGAGTGCAAGACCTACAGAGAATATTTGCAGAAAAGAGATGCGTGTTCGAAAGCGATATTGCACAGCAGGTGGTATCAGACTCGAGTGCACTGTGAGAGGGCGAAAGCTTGAAAGATGAAAGAGCGTGCTTGAGAGCGATATCGGAACCTAAAAGCGAAAATTTTACAGAAAAAAATGAAAATTCCGAGGACTTATATATACAAAATTTTTGCACGTGTGAAAAGACGGTCGAGACACATGTCGTCAGATGAATAGACCACGTGGAATGTCCGTACTGACAATGATGAGCCAATTATGAGGCCACGTGGGTTGAGACACATGTGCGAATCTCTAATCAACGTGTGTCATTCTCGCACGTGACAGATGTCAGATCAATCATACTAGGTACGGCGCATTTAATTTGGCTAATCACAAGTCGACACGTGTTCCTTCGCCAGTCCTCCACATGTGCAAAATTTTTTTTATAAATATGTCTTTTTGGGCTTGGATTTTCACGCAAATTTACGATTGCTTTGCCGGATATCGATTTCAAGCGCGCCGCTTGCCTCATTACATCTCATTGGCTAATATGCACTTGGATCCGATACTGCGTGGTCCGGTATTGCATTCGAGCGCGTCTTGCAAATCTTTTCTTTTCTGCTCGTTTTCCTTGCGCTCGGATCCGATACTCCAACTTCAAATATCTCTCTCGAGCGCACGTTGATTTGACGTGCTTGTCGGACCTGGGGTTTGGGCTTGAGAGCGATATTTGGAACTTCAGTTCTATTATTTTTGTTATAAATGTCTAATTTTGAATCCAGTTTACTTTCTTTTTTAATGAATTTTCGTAAATTTTTGCACGTGTGAAATAATGGCCTAGACACGTGTCATCAGCTGACTAGACCACGTGGAAATTTTGTTTTGATAATGATGACCCAATTATGGGCACACATGGGCTGAGACACGTGCGTGAATCCCTTATCGACGCATGTCATTCTCGCACGTGACAGATGTCAGATCAATCATTCAAGGTACAACGCATTTATTTTGGCCAATCACATGTCGACGTGTGTTCCTTCGCCACTCCTCCACACGTGCAAAAAATTTTATATAAATAGGTCTTTTCCAGTTCGGATTTTCACGCAAATTTACGATTGCTTTGCCGGATATCGATTTCAAGCATGCCACTTCCTCTCATAAAGTCTCGTTGACTATTATACGCCTGGATCCGATATGCGCCTGGATTCGATACTGCATCCTCCGGTATCGCATTCAAGCGTGTTTTGTATCCCTTTTCTTTCCTGCTCGTTGTTTCTGCGCTTGGATCCAATACTCCAGCTTCCAATATCTCTCTCGAGCGCACGTTGCCTTGACGTGCTTGTCTGACCTGGGGTTTGCACCTAGGAGCGATATTTGGAACTTCAGTTCTCTTATTTTTGTTTAACATGTCTAATTTTAAATCTAGTTTGCTTTCTTTTTTTAATGAATTTGGTATTACTGATAGGTTGGACTATTTCAAATCCCTTTTTTCTCCTTTTTTTTTTATTCTACCTTCTATAATTGAGGGCCCTGGTGTGGAGGCATTTTTTGGGATATATCTCAGATGTAAGTCCCTGCTCAGTATTCCATTATTCAGGTCTCAGAATAAAGACATGATTCATTATCACGACCTGGTGGCACTCGACAAGCATATCTACAAAGCTAAGTTTGACAAAATGTTTACCAAGTTATATAATGATTTCAAGTCTATAGATGAGTGCCCAATTCACAATAAAAAATGTAGATTTGTTGATTTTCAGTCTGCTTTTGTTTTTTTTTCTTTTGTTAAATATTTCTGACGATTCAGACTCTATGCCCTCCACTTCTGAAGCAGCTTCTTCTAGTGGTACAAAGTCTGAAAAGTCAAAGATTGTAGATATAGATAACTTTTTTATTGACACGAGTGTCCATTTAGATGATTGTTCTGATTTTGATCCTGTTCGAAATAGGCTACTTTTATAGGCCCTAGAACACCCACTACCCTTTCTCCTTTTGATAAATCTTTGATCACTTTGCCTACTTATATTATAGATAATAATTCCTTTTGAACAATATCAGATATATCGGATCTTTTTTACTTCACTGAAGCTGAGACTCTTTGCATTTTGAGCAAAGAGCTTGATAAATTTTTGGATATAATTGATTTTGATGCTGATGATCTTCTCCTTGGTGTTGACGATGTACATAATGATAAGTTTTATTCAAGGAAAGATTGCTTGAAAATGGCTGTGGAGGAAATGCGCAACAAAGAAGATGATCTACCTTCTGAGGAGGAGTTTCTTAGAATCCAAAGTCAACTTGGTTTTCCACAGCCAACTGCCTATTCACCAACAATATTGACATCGAAAGGTGGACATAATATTGATGGAGAGACAGTAATCAGAAAAGACAAAGCCGAATGCGTAAGTTTTTGTCTCTTATCAAGTACTAGTAGATTTGTTATGTCAGATTATATACTGGAGCTTACTTTGTTTTTTATCATTTCAGGAAACAATTTTCCTTGATGATTTCGCAATTCGTCGAGGAGAACAGAGATCTTCTACGGGAGAATTTTCAAGAGATCATGCACTCGGGCACTATCTAAAGTCCTTCAAGAATAATGAGATAAGTGTTGTCCATTCAAAGTTTCATCAACATGGTGAAACTATGATTATGGCAATCAAGGCACTGTCTCATTTTCTTGGAGGACATAATTTTAATAAGGTGCATAGAATAATTTTTGTAAAGAAAACTATTGCGGTTAAAATTTTAGGATATGGACCAGTGAATTCCATGCTCAGATCATCTCATTTTGCAGTGTATGCTGCTTACGTTGATCTGAGTAAGCATGAAAACTATGAGCTCTTGAATCCATACGAAAGAAGAAAATTGTTGCATAATTCTAAGTTGCAACTTCCAATGGAAAAAATATCGGAAGCAGATTAGATATTGTTGAAGTGTACTTTGTAAATATTTTTATTTAATATACAGAATTTTGTTGTGTGTCTATAGCCTACTGGCTTGTATAAATTTGCATGCTTTTTGAAATTTTTTATAATCTGTCGATTTTGTATTATGACGAATTTGGATTCTTCTGTAAAACCATTGGAAAAGTTGCAGTATATAGCTATTTTTTGTGCTAGTCCTGCCATGTTGTGTACTTTTATGAAATGTCGCTCTTGCTTGCCAATGAGATTTTTTCATTCCTTGCGATGACCATATGCTAAGACTTCCACTATTTCTTGCAAAGAATGTCGAATGATGTCGTAATATGTGTTGCATGTCATAAAAACAAAATCTAAATCAGTACCAAAAGTATCTAATTTAATTACTCACCAAAAGTGCATAATTGTGACTCAAAATATATAAATTTCCTTCTCTGTGTGCAAAGAGGATTACATTCGAATTCTTATCAAGAATGATACATCGACTAGAAGTAAACAAAGATCTATAGCCTTGATCAGTGATCTTGCTTATAGACAATAAATTATTTGTATGGTTCGGGTACATAGAGTACACCATCAAGCTGTCTAGTGATACCATCTGGGAATTGAAGTCGAATAGAGCCTTCACTTTCGACTTTGTGTGATCTCCAAAGAATATGTGCTTTGATTCAGTTGCTGTAAGATTCAAAAATAGGTTGCTGAGAAGCACCTAGATCTAGATACCATTCATAGGCATCTTTACATGGTTGATCTTGTATCATCATCACCTTTTCTTCTTCTTGGAAATGTCTGACGGAGTCAAGGCCTCCTTCTTGGTGTTGTTGCATCTTTTTCTTCGTTTCATTATGCTTGAGAATTCGATAGTCTTTGATGTCATGATTGCTTCTCTTGCAATATTTGCAAAAGAGTTTGGTCTTGGTAGTTTGTTGTCGACTGTGTTGTTGCTGTTGTGTTGAATCTGCCTGTTCGGCCTTTGTCTTCTTATCCTTGAAGTTCTTCTTCTTGGATTGTTGCTTATTGGAGTACAAGACCATTTTTTTTGTTACTTGTCGTAGATAAGCTTTTTCTCCTTACTTCTTCTTGTAGTAAACTTGTTGTTAGCTTTTGGAGTGATAGCCCAGGAGTATTGCTCAAAAGCAATACTAGATTGTCGTAGGAGGAAGGAAGATGGCAAGAAGAGACATAGTGGAATCTTCTTCGGAGATAGGCAAACCTATTGTAGCTAATTGATTCAACAATTGTTTTAACTCATTCAAATGATCATTGACTGAGGTGCCTTCGCTCATTTTGAGGGTAAGGACCTTCTTTTGTAGAAAGAGATGAGTTGATACATCTAATGTTTCATAAATGCTTGTCAAAGTATACCATGCTTTTTTTGAAGTGGAACAATTTGATACATGAGCTATCTGAGTATCTTTCAAATTTAAGGATACAATGGCAAGCACTTTGCCATCTTCTGCTTCCCATACGAGTAGCAGCTCTGGTTTAGTTGGTTTGGCTATTGAACCATTAACGTATCTGCATAGCTCCTTTTTTATCAGTATCATCCTCATCTTGAATTTCCAAAGGTGAAAATCATCTCCATTGAACTTATTGATCAATCGGATTTATGTGATTGATCCTTCCATGAAGATCGAAGAACAGAGATTGAAGACAAATTAAATATCAACTAGCTCTGAAAATATGAACCGATTTAGATTTTTTTGATTTTAAGACACTAGTGTATCAAACCTATGGCTCTGATACCAATATGATAGGATTTTATCAACTCTGATACCACTCTGATAAAAATCACAATGGGGTTTAGGCCCAGCGAAGAAGGTCATTATCCCAACAAACAAAAACAATGATGAAATAAAACGAGCGAAGAAGGTCATTATCCCAGCAAACAAAAACAATGATGAAATAAAACGATTGTAGGATCTTGATTTACTAGAGAATCGAAGAGTAGAGCTATTTGCGTTGACAATGAATGTCAATGTAGGTGTTGTAGACAACCATAAAGAACTGCAAAATAATTAGGCGTCTGAGACACCATTTTGAGTGAGCCCTTGTCAAGATTTCTCAAAATGGTGCCTCTTGTCTACTTATAGACAATCCCTTGTCTATAAGTAGACAAGAGGCACCATTCGAGAAATCTTTTGGCACATTTGAAAATGAGAGAGTTAGCCTCCTCTTTGTGAATGTGAGCCTTGGGAACAGAGCTTGCTAGGTCTCATGTGCCCAATCCACATGAATCCACTCCCATTTTGTATTCAATTTGCTTCTACCCCTTTTATTCTACTTGATGAATTCTTGGAGCTCTATATGTGCTTTGCATTTATGGCTATATCAACATGAATGTTGTATTGTTTTCTTGATCTTAGCTTTAGTTTGACTATTGCTATTTCATTGGATTCGGCACATGACAGATTATGTTATGATTTAGTTGCATATTTTAATAGTAACTAAGATAAACAATTTGTTCAAAAGCACACTAAGTCTTCTTGTTAAAGAGCATTATATAATGGAAAGATTTTGATTTCTCAAAAAAATACGCTTGGAGTCCATGTTGGTAAGAATGCGTGAATATAACATGGTCATCAAAGTTTGTTGGACATTTTATGAAAAGTGGAAACAACTTCAACTAATTTCATGGCATATTATGTTTGGGGGAACGGGGGGGAGGTGGGGGGTTGCACAACCCAAAGGTAGGTCCTGACCAATAAGAAAGACACAATAGCCATGGGCCTTCTCCTACATAATGTCATATGCAAAGTTTTTTTTTTTTGCGGTTTTGAAAAAAGATTGATTCTTTTTTCTCAATTTTTGCATCTTATTATAAAATTTTTAATAAGCTAGTATCAGACAGGGCTACCCACTAACTCAATAAAATGATACAAGGTCTTACTAAGAGGCTTGCCATCAAACAAGATAAAATGACCCCTTACAACTCGTAGGCAAATGGGCAAGTTGGAAACACTAACAAGAAGTTAGTGGATATTGTAAAAAAGATAGTCTCTGATGGCAAAAGGGATTGGGATTCAAAAGTACCTACACTTGTTTGGCCTACAATGCTATGCTTAAAATTGGTACTAGAAAGTCACCTTTTTATCTAGTGTATGGTGTTGAAAGTATGTTACCTATTGAGATAGAACTAGAGACATTGATATTCTCTAAAGATTGTAATTTGCCTTACGAGCCATATGTTGAAGCTGGCTAAGCTTGATGAAAAGTGTACCAGGGCATTGTTGTAGATGGAGCGAAAGAAGAAATGGATTAAGAAGCTACATGACTTGAAGGCTAAAAGATATCGATTTTGGGTTGGAAAATTGGTTCTGTTTTATGATGCACGAAGAGAACCGTTTCTCGATAAGCTGATTCCTATTCGGCTGGGTCCTTATGTTTTGAAAAAGGTTATTAAGAACAATACTATGATATTGTGTGACATGGAAGGTCATTACTTGGATACACCAATGAATATCAATAAGAACAAGCCATGTTATACATGATGATACATCCTACAAATGTGATGGTTCAATATACCATAAAATCTTATATGTGGTTTGATGGTGGAAGTAGAATTTATGGAACTATTGTAGTGGTTCTGAAAGATAGCACTGATATATTGATAACACAATTGGGAGTCTGTTTAGGTAAACGATATAATTTCAATTCAGCATAAACATCAAATACTTGGGTTAAAGAGAGCTAGCCAACAACAAATTACCCACCTATCGGTGTTCAATGATTCTGCTTTAATATGTAACGTAGGAACAAGTGTTTGGATTGCTAAAAATCATGTACTGACAATCTATGTTAATGAGATACACAGATTAATGAATTTGTCTTTATCAAGATATCTCATGTACAATGACAACTAACTAGTTGGCCAATCAAGCCTTTGACTATGATGTGTTCTATTACTGCATGCCAAAATTGGAAGATGTTGAATTCTATGTGAATGACCAAGATGTGTGAAAAACATTGAAGCCCTATGCACATTGCGGGGTACGTTGGTTGCAGAAAGCCATTGCTAGGTTGAATTGTTTAACTTCTAGAGCTGTTATGAAAGTTGTTCGGGTTGTGAGGACCTACCAGAAACTAACACCATTTTTTTCATTCAATTGGCCCTTCAGAGGAGAGTTTTTCCTGAATGATATGAATGCCAAATCAAGATTGATTCACTTGTTTACGCCATAGCCCAATGAAGATACAACAGTCTAGCCGTGAACCACAGATCTTGGATCCATCGGGTAGGACTGCCCTCCCCAGTTGAGTCACCACTAATAGAAGGGCAAATCTCCTCTCTTTTTATGCTTTTTAGAAACAAAACTTGCATGATAATGCAATCTATGTTGCTACCTTACCAGTTGTTTGATTGATAAACTAAGGGTTTTTGTTCGGGCTTCAACCCGATGTCCACAACACATGGCCCTTACTTTGCATTTTTTGGACTTTTCAAATTCGACATGAGAGTGGTGAAGTGCGAATTTTAAAGTCTATCGCATTCTTCGCACTTTTTGCATTCAAACAGAAGCGTGGAAGTGCGAATTCCAAAATAGTCATCATAGCTTTCGTATTTTTTGCATTCAAGAGGGAGTGTTGAACTGCAAATTCCAACTAGCCTTTGTAGTTTTCACATATTTTGCAAAATGAATTTCACAAATTCTAAAGTCGCACCGGCCCCATTAGACTCTTTAGGCTCATGTTTTCTTGTGTCATTTTGATGCCTATCCCGGTATGTGTAGAAAGCCATCTACCTTTGTGATTGGAAACATTGGATAAAGGCATAACTGTTGTAGACAGTTAGTGAGACAATGTCATTTTCCCCTCCTAAATGAGAGATGATATGGAGTGTATGTGCTCATTTTCACAAAAAGCATTACAGTAATAGCAACATAGCAGAGAGAGAGAGAGAGAGAGAGAGAGAGAGAGAGAGAGAGAGAGAGAGAGAGAGAGAGAGAGAGAGAGAGAGAGAGAGAGAGAGAGAGAGAGAGAGAGAGAGAGACAGAAGTATGCACGTTTTGTTCTCGGCCGGTTGATAAAGATTAGCTTTTGCATCTTGTCACAATCGTAGATCGGTATTTTGCTACTTTCCATTTCTTGTCATGAATATGTCAGTACTCTTCTTCAAACTTAACAGTCTAAGATTTATAGTTTAATACCCTATACAACGATATTGGAAATGGAGATTTATAAACTTCAAATGTGAAAGACTTGGCACTTTAGGATTGGCCATCCCCAAAGGTTGGCCCAAATTTTGAAGTTTGAACAGTGGGCCAAGTTGCCAACTATCACCTTCCTTCAACGTCCAACTTAGAATAGTCCATCTTCCACAAATGTTATAATTTAACTCCATTTTTTAACTTCCAAACTCTCAAAGTTTCAAACTTCAGACTTTTATGTTTCTATTATACTATGGACTTCATGAAAAGTAGAAAGAACTGGTAGGGCCCCAGGCCATGATCCATGTAGATTCTAGGAAAAAGGCTCCAATTCTATTTAGTAAATGCTTTACATGAAATTTATTATGAGAAATGTAAATACCTACAATCTTATATACTATTTACTAGGAAGTGAATACTAGGAATTTTAAAATAACGTTTGTATAAAAGTCCTATGCTTTGTAGAATGAAATAGACAAGATAAGTTTTATGTAAGAACTTCACACGAAGGCCATGAACATTTTGAAAACATCATGGAAATTATGCATGAAGGGCAACCTTGAAGGTCATATTTCAACACTCGTGTATGCCCCTAAGAAGGTTCTATTCTATTTATAAGACTGCTTATAACTAATTTTTGATGGAAACATGTGTTTTATTATGCACAAAGAGAACTGTTTCTCGATAAGATGATGCCTATGTGGCTGTCCTTATGTTTTGAAAAAGGTTTCCAAGAACAATACTATGATATTGTGTGACATGGAACTACATGGTAAGACTGGTCAATATCAATAAGAACAAACCATATTATACATGATGATACATTATACAAATGTGATGTCTCAATATACCAGAAAAGTTGATATGTGGTTTGAAGGTAGAAGTTGAATTTATGGAACTATTGGAGTGGGCCTACAATGTAGCAGTGTATGGTGCTAAAAGTGTGTTACCTATTGAGATTGAACTAGAGACATTGAGGTTCTCTAAAGATCATGATTTATCTTATGAGCCATTTGTTGAGCAAAGATTGTTGATGCTGGCTAAGCTTGATGAAAAGGGTACCAGGGCACTGTCATAGATGGAGTGAAAGAAGAAACATATATAAATAGCTACATGACTTGAAGGCTAAAAGATATCTGTTCCGAGTTGGACAGTTAGTTTTGTTTTATGATGCTTGGAGTGACCTGATTCTCGATAAGCTGATGCCTAATTGACTGGGTCCTTATGTTTTGAAAAAGTTTTCCAAGAATAATAATATGATATTGTGTGACATGGAAGGTCGTTACATGGATACACCAGTTAATATCAATAAGATCAAACCATATTATGCATGATGATACATCCTACAATGGTTCAACATACCAACATTGTCAAAGTTGATATATGGTTTGATGGTGCTTCGGAGGAGAGTTTTTCCTGAATGATATGAATGTCAGATCAAGATTGATTCACTTGTTTACTCCATAGCCCAATGGAGATACAACGGTCTAGTCGTGAACCAGAGATATTGGATCCATCGGGTAGGGACAGCCCTCTCCAGTTGAGTCACCAAATCATCATTTATAGATTCTGTGACTTTCTCGGCTGATACTATCGTGGATAAATGGTCAGCAAGAAAATGTTGCTTACCTTTTCTAACGATGGTTGCTAACACATGTCCCCAATCGAAGATATCGGTAGATTGTGTGTAATGTGGTAGAGGAACATTCATCTTCATACCGCACTGGTTCTGCTTTACCAATAGTGTAAGCTATTGATATTCTTTGATCTCTATTACCAAAAATGATTTGTTGTTTCTTCCAATCTTGGATCACTTCGACATTTGTCAACCATGTGGCTCCTAATAAAAATTTATAGGCGGACTTTTCTTGTGGGAGATCTAGTACCACCCAATCAACTATAAAATTAAGACCTGCGATCTTAATGGATACGACATTAATATGTTCATATGGCTTTGGTCACCTAAATTCAGTTGATATTTGGGTGGAACAATAGGCCTGACACCCCATTGCTTAGCAAGTGATAGCGATATGATATTCACTCCTGACCCACTATAAATGATAGTTGGTATAGTAGCTTGATCTTTATGGCTCACAGGTAAGGTGATGCAGCCTCCTTCCTGCCTTCCTTGTTTAAAACAAGGTAGCATCAACCTATTGGGTCAGCCTTGGAATCTCCGGTTGATGAGGTATTTTGATATCCTCATCAGAGTCATGTAGCTCTTGGGTTATGATCTTGTGTTCAGATAGCTTCAGAACAGTATGGAAAGGTAATGTGATTTGAGACTGCAGAAGATTGGATATGATCTCTATTCCTGTGGGTCGTGGCAAGTGTTTTTGTTTAGTTTCCTTGAGTAATGGAATAGGTTCATTTTTGTACTCGCAGAGTAGCTCATCTTGAACTTTTGTCGAGAATATCTACTAAAGAGCAAAGATGAGGTGTTTGACGTCTTTTTCAAGTTCAGAATTTCAAGGGAGGTTCAGTTTTCTACAAAGATCAAGTGCTTGAGGAGTGACAATGGTGGTGAGTATATTTCTACCAAGTTCAAGGCTTTTTGTGATGAGCATGGGATCAAGAGGGAGTACACAAGCCCAAGGACACCACAACAAAATGGAGTGGCCAAGAGGAAGAATAGAACTTTGTGTGAAGGTGCCAGAGCTATGAGGTTAGGTGCTAATCTTTCTAAATCTTTTTGAGATCAAGCTTTGGTTAAAGTGGCTCTCATCACACGCTTTAAACCCAGAAAGTTTCTGGAAAGTCCGTTTCTCCTGCTGAGCAAAGTAAAGATGGAAAAATGAGAAAGGGTCAGAGACTATATGAAACGGGTCAAACATCTAAGATCCGAGTGCAATGCAGCCCTAACTCCCGATCATGCAGTTATTATGTGGTTCCTCGCAGGGTTACCATGTAGTATCCGAAGAGAGCTTAAATGACAAGAGTAGTATGCTACATTGCAAGCAGCAATGGAAGATGCCATCAGGGAAGAGGATGAGGGTTCAGACGATGAATCTTATCCAACCACTCACACTCAAACTCCTTTGGTAGCATCATCAACGCAACCAATTTGTCCACCGAGCTGTTGATGGGACAAATGACAAAGCTACACAAGCAGCAGATGGAACAACTAACGACTCAATTCTCGATCAGAAACTGAAGGCCTTGCTATAAAGACCCTGAAGGACAACCTCTAAGATGAGGATAGGAGAACAATATTAACCAAGGAAAATCGTTATTCTTAGTTTGACTTCCATATCAAACAAGTACTTAGAGATAAACCTATTTCCAATCGTTAATCTCTGTTCTGGAGTACGACTCAAGTTTTAAAAGTACACTAAGCAATCAATTTCTCAACTAATTTACACTCAACACAAGTTAGTAATATCACCTTCATGTAAAACACTTACATGAACCACTGAGTGAAATATTTCCTAACTTAGGAGATTAAAGTTAAAAAAAATAATAATAATTACAATTACAGTCTAAAATTATCCACAACTCTGACAGATAATTCATAAGCTTTCAAATACAAATATCCTTAGAATCCAAATTCTAAGATATGATAATTCATTCAATTAGAATCTCTAGGATAATCATTAAGATATAGAATGATTAAAACTCAACTCTGAGTATCCCAGATACTCTTTTGAGTTAAATGCTCTTGTTTCTAGCACCAAATACAAGAAAATAGCATTCATTCATCTTAGTAGACGTGTATGTCTCCTATGATAACTATAGATCCAATCTAATGAAGAATTGTACTCAAGCATCTGCAGACCATAAACTGTAGCGGAATAACATCCACTATATAAATTAAATTCTCCACTAAGAAATACTCTATCCCAAGAATACTGTATATCCAATGCACATAATTTTAATTGATGAACCCAAATGATTCACTAATCATGCGTCTTACAAGCAATATAATTCAAAAACCATCAGTTCTTGGTGAATCCTCTTCACACTGATCGTTTTACCAATTAATTTCATCTTGGAGTTATCAACTATTCAAGTTAATTGCCAATGATTTAGAAATCTCAAATGTCTAGGTGAAGAAATCAATTATACTAGTATGACACCACATTCAGATTCTTACCCAAATCATTTATAAGTTAATCCATAAATCTTCTATACAAAGGTTTGTTAACTCTGCAAGTATGTATCAAAACAATACTTGATCATATGCTTATGTTCACCGACTAGGTTAAGTGCACCAAATAACTCTAGTAACTACTCACATATCTCACTGAGATCTTGTAACTCAGCTACAAAAGATTTTCTATTTCTCATGAGTAGATAACATATCCGAAAAATCTCTTAGACGAATAACATTCACTCTCACCAGTTTCCCAATCCAACTTACCTCTAATCACGTAATTTCTTCTACTCCATCAACTCCTCTCTGATCCTAGTATTAAACTAAGATTAGGCTGACCCAATATAGAACTCTCAGCCTTAAATTCTGATCAAACTTACTTCTATTCCAATCAAAATGGAATTAGTAACCCTTGGACTTCTACCTACTTATAGTAAGTGATTCAAATTTCAAACATGTTCTAGATCTAGAGTGTCCACACAATCCCTAGAGAATTCCTCTTTTTCGAAAAGTTCCAATTAGGTATCTTACTCTGAATCTATCCGAATTTACTTTTTGACCAAATCTCATTTCTCTTCCAAAAACTATGCAGCCTACAAATTCCCAAATAGAATTTTATCCCACCACTTCACCTCTCCTTTTAATGAAATTATAAATTTCAATAAAAGTTAACTGAAAAGATGATATATGAAAATATTTAAATCCTAGAAAAGTCAGTAATAAGTGCTTCCACTAAAAGATTCACACTATTACAAACAAAACTTTTCTTTCAAATATTTTCAACCCGAGTGATAGAAACTACCACTCCATCGAAATCCATTTATACAAAGAGATATTCTAGGTTTAAGAAATCCAAACACTTCAATCTTAGAATTTATCTGAATTCCAAGTCTATTCACACAAGTAGTAATTTATATGACATAACAGTCTTTCAAAAGAATAACTTCATGCTGGAAAGAATCATATAACCCAGTCTAATATCTATATTCGAGAAATTACTAAGAAGTAAAGGATTAATTAAGAAAACAAGAAATAGATTTGGGGGCCTCTGATTTTGTAAATAATGAGATACCACATTGGGATCTAGATTAAACCTCAAAATTTTCTAAAATACCCCACATTTGATCAAACAATTTTATTTTTTCCATATCGCGACTAGGTACTAAAACACACCATTCACCATCAGATCTTTACAATCCTAGAATTCCATTTCCAAAATTATTGATGTCTCATACCATCAGCTTTTCCTTCCAGAAAACTCTTAACCACTTTGTCTGATATTCTAGAGATCCATTGATCATGTAGTTGTCCTATAATCACTATAGGATATTATTTCTTGATCCCAAACACTGAAGAATTCATTTATTTGGATGGCTGGCATGCCCACCAGATGGATACCACAAATCCACACCTGATTCTGTGATTTAGACAGAAGAATTAACATGGTTCAATATTACATTTTGATCCTTACAGGCTAATGATAAACTTCGAATCCCCATGGATCCAAGAGTTAACTCTAGGGACAAGCTTCTATCAATTGACAGATCCAATGTAATCCATGTATCAAATTCTACTTCTAACATCACAATTGACATCCAAATTGCGGATACCTCAATGGTTACAAAGATATAAGTTATGAATTCAACTACATGAATTCAGAAAATCAATAACCAATATTAAGCGATTATTTACTGGGAATCCTAACTACGAAATACATTTCTCAATCACACTTACAACCATTGATGTCCATTCTTCTTCCCTCCTTAGAATTTTCAGTTCCTTGAAAATCCTTCATCAAGAAGACGTAATGACATTAGTAAATGTTTAAAAAATTAATTATTGTAGGAAAAAGTCGGAAACAATTTCATTTCTATCCTATATCTGGGCTGAATAACTGACACATTAAAAATCATCAACTAGTATGAAAAACACCACTAGTCTGATCTTTTGAATATAATTCGCCATAGGATTTTACTGGAAATGAAATTAGTGTTTTTTTTTTTACTAATTCCTATTATTACGATTTTCCAATAAAATTGGACTGTTCTCTCTTTTCACTTACTGGCTTAAGGAATTACTTCGTTAAAGTCATCTGTAATTAATGAAAAATTCATAAAATTTGGATTCAGGTACTTTCTATCCTGTATTCTCATAAATAATTTTGTCGAATAAAAAATTCTCCCCAAATACTATGATCTTTATTCCATTACTTATTTAACAAGTATTTCAAAAGCTTTGGTTTGTTCAATTTTAATGATAAAAAAGCATCAGAACCACAATAACCAATTGATCGGTGTTCTACCGATTTGAAAAGGAAAAAACTGAAAGAAAAAAAAAACACACACACAATTTGGGAGTATCACTACACCTGAATGTCTTAAATAACATCATACCAAGGAATCGAAATTCCTATACTGGGAATATGCCTGAGAACTGTACCACTCTTTCGTTCCATCAAGATCGGTTTCGGAATAATTCCCATCGAAAATCGATTAATACTGTTTGACCACGAATAATGGTACTCAAGTTCAAAAAACCGGCTTAGCCTAAAATGTCAAAGTGATAAAGCTAAAAACATGCATATTGTTCCTAGAGAAAGGAAATCCCAATTTCTTTAACTCCTGTTGCGAGAAACAATACAAAATTGAAGGCTAAATTTTGACTATCAAACACCAAGAAATTGAATTTTCTTTGTCCGAGTGTTAGTAACTTGTATTTCCGGAGTTGTTCTAGAAAACCAATTCTAAACCAACTCAAAGCTACCAATTGTCTAAAATTCTCTCCAAGCCTTGATCCACTGGCATGTAACCACATTGATTCAAATAGTCAGCCAATTCCTCCCCTCCAAATTGCCAACCATTCATCACACTCATGAAACTAGCTCAAGACACTTTCCACAAGCGTGCTAAAAGCCCAAACCAAAAGGTTTTAAACATAAAAGGCCATAGGTCCTCACAAAAACACAAACCCTATCTTCTTCAAAGTAAAGAAAACTTAGGCCCGGCATCCGAGAGGGAGAGAGATTCAACCAGCCGCAACTTACATCACAGAAGGCTTCTCAGCCGCAGGCCTCATCGATGAGAGAAGCATGATAGGAGGCTGAATTGCACTTCCACCATCGCGTCAGGGAGAAAAAGAGGAAACAGGATCAGTCTCGTCCTTCCCCACAACAAGGTATCTGGGCTTTATGGCCAATATTCACATCTTCTGCTATCCACGGAGAATCCGAACCCCTGTTCCTACCAGGTTTCCAGTCATCTTCCATTCCAGCGGCTTTCAAACTTCTCAAAAAATCAGGTCACAGCCTATCTCAAGGTCGTTCAAATGTCTCTTACTGCTCTTACTCCAGGCTCTTCCCTCCATTAAGAATGTCCTCACGTTCTTATGGCATATAGCTAAAAGATACATGATTATTCATTAAGGATAATCCTGCAGATGCATCTTTAAGAACCCAACAACCGATTATGGAGTAGATTGGACTTACTAGGAAGGTCGAGTAGCAGTTCCTTGTTCTCAGAAATCAAAGATCAGCCACAGCTCTTTCGACTCTGAGCAGGCTAAAACTAGCTGTCTCACGACTTCCAACAGCTTTCAGGGTTTCATATCCTCAAAACCGAGTCTGAAAGGAGACCAACGAGTATTTTATGACAGAGTTACTACATCAATATTCAACCTCTGACTTACTAGCTTAACATAGCTTCCATTCTGCTAAATTTTAACATAATTGCTCATCCACCTATTTCCATCATGCATGTTCTCAGGAGAGTTATGATTGTAAAATAACAAGTCTTAATCCTCAACATGCAATCAGTAGAATCATGTCCCAAACTGCCAACAGTCCCCACAAACTGGATAGATCGATGTAGTATCAATCTATCCATAAAAACTAGCATACATGACTCAGAATATTATGGTCCAGCATTTTAATATTTAACCAAACAGAAAACCAGCTGATGAGCAAATCATTCACACCTTTGAAAGTTTCCTCAACTAAAACAGAGAATTAAGAATGAATTCACACAATTTCTTAGCATCTATTACCAAAACTGACCATGTAGAAGAGCACTCTACCGTCATATTGGCCAAGCATGCTTTGTGAATTCAACTCCATAATTTCTTGGAGAAAATAGCACTCCAACTGGGATGTAAATCCAAGTGCTCCAAACTTCCAAACCAATGTAGAGCTTGTCTCCATCCTATCCAAGACCGCATCTTAGCCAAGCTCTGATACCAATATAAAGACCCTGAAGGACAACCCCTAAGATGAGGATAGGAGAACACAATAAGAGAGACAATGGAGCCAAACTGCCCAACCAATCCTAGATCAAGCCCCCAAGCCATGCCATGTGAAGCAAGAGGAGAAGAGAAAAACTGGTAACCTAAACCCAATATGTCGACGGGAGAATCCCTACCTCATTATATAGAGAGTAACCCAACGGGGTTGGCTCAGTTGGTTGGCTTGGCATCCAAAGTTTCTTTGGTCCCAAGTTCGAGCCTCCCCTTGGAAACCAAGAAGCATTATATAGAGAGTAGAGTCCTATGCATGAAACCATGCAACCCCCATGCAGGTCAACTATAAATAGATCACACTTCTTCATGCAGTCCTTTTGCCTATATTCGTCACACAGACATGCAATACTCCATATGTCTCAATTACAATGTCTGGGTCCTCTCAAGGTTATTAGTCACAAACTAGCCTTGACATGGAATTAAATCATGGCGTGACCAACAATCTCAAATACCGGAGGGCCGGTCTACCATATTAGGACTATTCCAGGTCCTTAACTGAATATGGCCATAACACGACACTATATCCAAACCCACTGGAGCAGAACCAGCTGCAGTATCTTCGCCGAGAAAATGTATGGTACTCAGTTTGCACTCAGAACCATACAGTTAATGAGTGTCCAGTTTTAAAACAAAACCTAAGACTGACGCAAATATTCTACCATCTGTGCAACGCATCCGCGCACGAGACGGCATTTTGCCCATTTAACCCCCGGATCATACAACAGAAGAGGAGTCCTTATCAGACCTCTTATCCATATCATCAAGGGGCACCCAATGTGACACCGAGGTATGGCCCAAACAATCAGCAACGCATGGCCATACCTGCACCACCAGGGCCAGCTAACAACCAAGTGGCTCATGTGAATTTGGCAGCAGTGGAACAAGAAGTACCAGCACCACCTCAACTTGAGCAACAACAATGGTATGGGCCGGACGAGATGTTTGTGGATCCAGCCATTAATGAATATTACGCGACCTATGTGGCTCCACCTCAACGTCAAGGTGGCAGAAACTATGGCTACTACATATGCGGCGAAGGTCATAGAATCGCAGAATGTCCTTAGAAGGGACAATACACATTCTTTTGTCGAGAATGCGGTTATGGACACTAGTACAAGAATTGTCTATTAAGACCTGGAACGAGTGCACCACTGAACCTAATCACAGTACAACTTGTTTCTCCTCTTATTGATCCTACAACTTCTGCCTCTGTTCCCACATCTTCCACACCTTCTCTCGTCATTCCCGTTTCGACTCCAGTTTCCATTACCATCGCTTCTTCCATTCCCCTTGCTACTGCCACTACCACTATTTCTACTCCACCTGCCGCCATCAACCCTCTTGATTCCCAATTGTCCCCTGGCACCCTAGCATGGCTCAACCAAATCAACTTCACACCTCCTACCTCTCCTACATCTCAATCCATCCTCCAAACAACTATCTAATTTCCCTCTGTTCCTCTCGTTTTTTCGTTTGAACAATCTGTTCTTAATCTCGTTGCCACTTCCGCTCCTCTCACACCCTCCACTTCTCCAGTAAAGGTTGTCGAGGGTGACCAACCATTGCCCGATGACACATTTGTACAGACAACTTTTATGTCCTCACCCTCCGTGTTGATCCCACCACACCAGAGGGTATGGTGCCGCCAAAAATATTGATTGAAGATTACGACACTGGCGTGCAAGCCATCCGGGCTACAACTCAGATAGCCCCAACAAGTGCCACACTACAATGGGCGTAGTATTAAAGGTGGTAATGTTAGTGTAAAAAGTAGAGATCAACTAAAAGTAGCATCTAAGCTAGGTTAGGTTCCTATCCAAGTGTTCCAACCCTCTTTGACAGGCAGAAGGACTGCTCACCGACTATTCTACACACCCTACAAGAACCAAGAAGGATCCATCTTCAAAGAAAGGTGTGTTTTTTGGCTATAGTGAGGTAAGCAAGGTTTACAAAGTTTACATTCCTTCAATAAGGAAAGTGGTCATTGGAAGAGATGTCATTTTTTATGAAGGAAACTTTCCAAAAGTTTCTTCAAGTGGTGGTGTGGACATTGAGATTGATGATACTTTGGATGTTGATGTTGCCAAGGAGGACATCAAGACAAAGGCAACAACCTTTGAGGCTCACTTATGTTGAAAAAGGTACGAAAGTTGTTGGTGATACAAACTATGATTTCCTAACCTCTTTTGATGACCCTACATGTGTAGATGAATCAAGGAACAAAGAGTGGATCCAGGCAATGGATCTTGAGTATCAAGCTCTTATGAAGAATGAAACATGGAGATTGGTTGAACTTCCAAAGGACAAAAAGCCTATTGGATGCAAATGGATCTTCAAAGTGAACACAAACCAAGATGGATCAATCAACAAGTACAAGGCAATGTTGTTGGCAAAAGGATATGCACAAGAACATGGTATTGACTTTGAGGAGACCTTTGCACTCGTGGCAAAGATGGTAAGCATTCGAGTCATCATATCACTTGCAACACTTTTTGGATGGGGTCTATGGAAATTGGATATTACGAATGCAATCTTGAATGGGGATCTTAAAGAGGAAGTATTTATGGAGCAACCCGAGGGCTACATTTCACATGGCAATCCAAATCATGTTAGTTTGTATGGTCTTAAGCAAGCACGAAGGATGGTATGCTAAGCTTAACTCTTTATTACTTTCTCAAAATTTCATGATGAGTGAGTATGATCATTCACTTTACTATAGATTTGTTGGAAATCATGTTAATATTCTTCTAATCTATGTAGATGACCTCATTTTGAGTGGAGGCAACAAGCAAGATATTGATGATATCAAGTTTGCACTCTAAAAAGAGTTTGAGGTGCATGATCTTGGTCTTTTACATTATATCTTGGGAATAGAGGTATTTAAAACTTCTCAATTTACATTCATATTTCAAGAGAAGTATGCTAATTCTATTCTAAATAGATTTCATATGGTAGATGCTAAATCTTGTAATACACCAATGGAGTCAAATGTAAAGCTAATTATAAGAGGTCATGAAAGATCCTTCGAGTACATTACTCTCTATAGGAAGCTACTTGGTTTACTCATATATCTAACCATCACAAGACCTGATCTTAGCTATTGTGTTGGTAGATTCTTGAGCCGAGGTGCAAGCACCTACCTACTTAAGAAGTTCATTTGCTACATTCATTTATACAATGGAGGATAATCAAGTTGTCAGAAATCAGTGGGAATGAGCGGAAGCTAATGAGCGAGCTTAGTGTGTAGGATCGGAAACACAACAAACAACATCAGAATATTCAAATTGAATGATTCAGACAAATGCTCAATGAAACAAGACAATAGTGAGACTGAGAATTTGCACTCTGATGAATATCAAAATAGTGAGCACAATACTTGAAGTGATTACTTCAGCTTACAATCGTGAGTGTGATAACGCTGGCTACAGAAAACTCGAATAATCCGAAGAAGTTTTTCTAATGAAGATTCTAGGATTGATATCCTACAAAATATCTACAACTACCTTTTGTTGCAATTATTACAACCGCCTCATTACAGTTGATGCATGTACAAAGTGGATGAACTGTCAATGCAAAGTCGTTGGGTCGGGGATTTTAAACCAACAGTAAGTATCAAAAAATGTACAATGACTCAAAAAACATAAAAAATTTCGAGTCGATCCAGTATCAAAAAATTCTACAAAATTCGATCATAAATTTTTAGATCCTCTTCTCAAAAATTCAAGCCTTTTGTTTCAAGTTTTTCAGGATGCTCATTATTGAATGGATTTGAGGCTGAGCATTGAATTCCAACACTCCTCCTCAATGTGGATTCTGAAAATGTTTGATTTTCAGATTCAACACCTCGTTGAATCTGAGGTGGTGCTCCTTTGACAGAACCTTTGTGAAGTAATCTGCTGTCATTGATTCTGTCATGCAGTAGACTAATGATACTCCCTTGCTTTGCACTTTCTCTCTCAAATAGTGATATCTAATTTTGATTATGCTTGCTTCGAGAATGAATTCTCGGGTTGAGAGAGAGAACTTTGGTGCTTTGGTTGTCACAAAAGATGGTTGTTGGATGTGACTATGCAAGGTCAATTTCTGCTAGCAGGTGCCTCTGACAAATTGCCTCCTTGGTAGCATTCGTGGCAGCAATGTATTTTGATTCAGTTGATGACAATGCTACCGAGGTCTGCTTTCGGCTGTTCCAAAAAATTGGGCCTGGATTATATAAAAATACAAATCTAGAAGTAGATCTTCTGGTATCAAAATCTGCATCTATGTAGCCTTCGAGAATATTTGTAGATTGGCTGCCTCTATAACAGGTGCTCTTTGCCACTTCGCGAAAGGTAAAGTTTTGGTAATATTCTTAACTTCTTATGAAAACTTTATGCTTGCTAAGGTTTGATGGGGGGGGGGGGGGGCTCCTTGGCCTTGACTTGCATTTCTCATTTATCGTTCAGTACTTGTTGTGTCCACATTTTAATTCCCATATTCGAGTGCCCGATTTCCGTTCCTCTTTTCCCTAGGGTCTTGAACCATTGTAAATCATCATCATTTTGATTCTTCTGCAATTTCTATTTTTCTCCATTCAGAGTGATCAATTGTTTCATTCTCTGAATTGCCAAACTTTTCCAGGTGACAAACTAGAGCAATTCTAGACCGAGGCTCACCATCTCTGAAAAACAAAGATTTTTTCTATTAGTCAGAATATTTTTGAGTACATCAAAATTGACCTCGGCATTGCCAACAGCTTACTTTCGGGGCCAATTCTAACGTCATAAAAAACTTTGAATGGTGATTTTGCGGTCAAAGCAGATGTGTACTTTCAATATGTTCTGTCATAGTACCCAAGAACTCACATGATCAATATCTAAAAAAAGATCAATAGTTTCTAATAATTAGTTAAGACTTCTAAAACCAATTATTGCTAAAGCAGGGCCAATCAGTTTAAAACTAAAGACTGCCTATCATACCAAAATTGAAGAATTGA
>CM055107.1:4577078-4896352 GCA_029204225.1 Diphasiastrum complanatum | reverse complement strand
ATTGATTTGTTCACTCATCAAATCTCACTTGGACACTTGTTAGTAGCCTAACTAGCTCGAGGTACATCATAATTGACTTTTGGCCTAATGATGACAAAACATGTCTACTTGAATATTTGACCTCTAAAGCCAAAATTGGCCCTATCTACTAATGACACCAAGATGCTTTATGGACAAAACTTTGTCAAACTCCTAAAGTCAAGATAGATAACGCTTTTATATTTTCACAGATCTAACAATCCATTAAGTATGTTTTGGATCTGAAATTTTCACATGGTATCAAAGCAGGTTGCAGACTAAAGTTGGTGGATTTGCCAAATCTAGAGGTGGATTTGAGGGTGCCATCAATTCTATGTGGAGTTGGAGTGGTTTCTATCTTAAATCAAGCATTTTCAAGTGTAGAAAGTGGATCTTTGAGATCCTAGCATCATTTTAGGTCAATTCATTTCGAGTAGGCCAATTTTGAATCCACTTACTGGAATGTGAAGACAAAAATTGTCCATGATTGTGGATGTTGCATTCTATTAGTAGATGTATTAAGATTCTAGCTTTTGCACATAGCTTTTGTTTGATTCAATATTTTGCATTCTTGTAAAAACCCTAGAGTTGATAGTATCACATGATTTTGAAGTTAATGGTGTTTTGAAGAGTGTATTTCAATCTTAGGAGAGTTCAAAAGTTGGGTAGATAAAGTGTGATCAAGATATCATGATCGTGCCTTAATAGCAAAATCGAGAATTAAGCAGTGATAATAATTGGCATGTCCTAGGAATGAATATACATATGTGCTAGATTTGCTAGAAGAGAGAAAACTTGGCTAGATCCAAATCTTTGTGATTTCTTCTTGTCATCATTTGTTTATTTTCAAGATAGTGCTAGGTGCATTGGAACAGGTTTAAAGAAGAAGATCAATCATTGCAACATGGCTACAAATGGAGGCTTCATGTTAAAAAGAAATGATAGGCTTACCTCAAGCAACTGTTCAACTTGGAAAGTGAGGATGGAGTCTTTGCTAGAGATGAATGAGTTGATGGATATTGTTGTAGGTGTGGAGGTGAGATCTTTGGCACCTCAAGAGCAAATGAGGTATGGTAGGAGGGCAAAGAAAGCTCTTCATGTGATCAAGATGAATGTGACTAATGAACTTCTCAAGGAAGTTGGTAAGTGCATTTCATCTAGTGAATCTTAGAAAGTTTATGAATCCAAGTCTACATCTAGCAAGCACAAAGTCTGATGACTATTAGTTCTGGAAGAAGGCAGATAGTTTGGACAAAACTATAGGAGAGCAATCAAACAGAATGATAAAGCAGAGTAGCATAACATTCAAGTTGACATTATTTTGAATACAATAAGATAATAAATTGATTCATAAAGTAAATAGAGTACAAGTTAGGTGAATGACAAGCACAAAACAATTGCGGGAATAACCACATACTCGAAACTAGCTCTTAGTTCTATAATGGCTATGATGATGTGAAGATCATTCAATAGCTTATTCTTACTCGTTGTATAAATTTAATCGATGTGATACATCTATAGTGTCTGCTAATTAATTACAATGATCATCTGATTTTGAATGCTTATTTGCTTGATACAACATCTTTTATCAGATGGTTACACACACACACACACACACATATACCACACATATATACATATATATACATACACAAATGTATAAAGATGTTGAGCTTTGTTGTCTAAGGAGGATCTTGGCGGCAATTATGGCTATTGCAGTTCCAGATGAGGGACAGTCATGGCTGATGTTCTTCTAGATGATTGACAATTGTGGCTATCGATATTCTAGGTGAGAGACAGTCATGGTTGTCGCTATTTGGATAGGTGGTGATCGTGGCTATTGTCATTGTCAAAATAGTTGCATAGTGTAGTATCTAGCTAGTATACATGACTAGCTATGTTTAGAGTGGTACATGTCAGCAGTTCAATCGACAGTTTGTTGATTCGAGTTGAAGTTGGATTGGCCGGAGTCGAGGATAACAATGATTTGAATGTTTGATTCAATAGTTATTCAAATCGAACTGTCGATAGTTGGTTAAATACTCCATAGATAATTTGACTGCCTTCGATAGTTTGACTGTTGTGTAAATAGCATGTCTTCGATTCTTGTGCATTTCTAAAAACTATGCGTCTATGCGAGTAGATATGCAGCAACATGAATGAATCTAGATTAACCGTTGGGATTTAGAATGAGAAAGAAAAATCCAACAGAATGAAGAATGTAGGTCAATCATCAAGAACAACATATGGGATTTGGTGGAGCTCCCAAAGAGCAAAAAGACAATATGCACAATCTGGGTATACAAAGTGGAACACAAAGCAAATGGATTTTTGGATAAGTCCAAAGGCAAGACTGGTAGCCAAGGGCTATGTTAGAAGAAAGACATTGACTTCAAGGAGACATCTAATAACTTGTGGTGGATCTCTTGTCATTAATATTGCTTGCCAATCAACATCTACAAAACCTTTCAACTTAGGCAAATCAGAGTGTTTTTCGTACATCAAACCATAAATAGCCGTGTCTTTAACATAGCAAGAATTCTTTTTGCGATTTTCCAATGTGTGTCTCTAAGTGTTGCCATAAATTGACTCACTCGACTAACAACTAATGTTAGAGAGTGTAGTAGTGAGGTAAATCAAACACCCAACTAGTTGAAAAAATATTATTGCTCACTTGACAACTTCAATAGCAATAGAGATTGATTTTCTATCACTCATTCTAAAGCATTCAAGCATCTCAGCACGTACTCAGTTTGAGTGAGTGCAATACCTTTTTCCTTTTTCCAAATCTCAACTGCAAGGCAATAGTGCATAAGCCCCAAATCTGTCATATCAAAGCTGGTTGACAAATCTTCTAGACATTACCTTCATTGGCCTGTAAAAATTTGAATGCACTAATTCTAACACCCACTTAGCTCTTGTTGTCTCTTTTTTATTGAGGTTGTCCCATTGTGATTTGCCTAGAACATGCCCTTTGCAAATGAACTCTTCTTTGTCATCCAAATTGGGTAGACCTGTCACTATCTTGAGTTGGTAAAGCAGTCTCAAGCTTTTGAAGTTCAGATGCTGAAGTGTCTATGCCACAAATCACTTTGAGATATCGACATTGATGCCAACGCATTGCACTTTGGAACTACAATATTTAACTTGTACAAACCACAAGTCTTATCACAAAAGCCATCGGCAATCACCTTAAATTTCTATTTCACATCCTTGGTTTTACTATTGAATTCTACTTTCTGTAGACTAGGAACATACAAGACAATTTTTATTACCTTCACTTGCCCATCAAGAAATTGAATAAATATCATGCCAACCCCATTGATTTGACACTCATCACCATTCGCATTTGCAACTCTATCTCCATCATAGGTTAGCTTTAGCTTCTTGAACCAAGATTTGTTGTTTGTCATATTATGTCTCGTCACTCCCGAATCCACAAACCAATGCATGGTATTAATAGAATTAATAGAATGGTGTGATGCCAATGCCGTAGCAAATGATGTACTTTGATCTCCATTGTTGCTATCAAGATCTTCTTCAACAAGCTTAGTCAACTCCTTCACTTTGCCCTCTTGATATTGGCCTTTTTTTTTGCGACAGTCTCTAGCCCAATGTCTAGATTTTTTGCAATAAAAGCACTTGTCTTTCTTCTTCTTGCCTGATGAGGATCCTTGATCATTATCATCATATTCAAATTCTTTGAAAAAAATGTGAACATGGTGCTTCCCTTTGGCTAAAATTGCTTGATCTTTTGATGAGGATTGTCGAGATTTTATCTTTAGCTCCAGTCCTTCCTATACTAGGATGTCGTGAAGATCCTCAAATGTAGAAAGCCTCTCCGTTGAGGCAATGTTGCTTACAGACATATGGAAATCTTGGATAGAACCATTCATTGTTGTGTGAACTAACGCCACAACAATTGTGGTCAACTAGTCTCACAATTTTTTGATTCGTGTAAAAAATTCCCCTTCATTTTCCTCAATGTGAATGCCAATCAACTTGGTTCTCAAAAACATCATTTATTGAAGGTGCCTCTTGTAATCACAACTTCACTAATGTGGGCAATGTCATGATCCTTCAAAGCAAATTGATCAATGATAATAAGGCATTTTGAGCCCTCTTGTCAAATGAGTGAATATTGGCTGGAGTTGTATTTAGGCATTGTTCCACCCCAATGACGATGTCCCAAAGCTCCTTATCGATTAGAATTTTTAAACTTCCAAATGTATAATTGGATAACTCGTCCAATTTGTTGGCTTCTCCAAGCACGAATTCATTCAAACCCACTATGTTGCCTAAATATCATATAAGCGGCATAGATTATCAAAGGCCCAGCTAGGTACAATATTCATGACACTTACACAATATTATTGCTATTATGTGGATGTACAAACTATGACCACTTGAAATCATGATAAACATCTGCATTTGTCGACATTGGAATTTTTTTTGTTTATACTTGCTCATTCAAATTCCTTAACTATTGTTGCTGCTAGAACTCATTACTCAAGTTTTTCTTTGTTGTCATGGAATATTCCATTGGACAGTCCATTGCACCTTCTATTGGGCACTGGGTGGGAACCACGTACACGTTTTATATAGTTTCGAGTAAATAAGGTTTGAGCACGTTGGCGCCCTGCATGTGTAAGTTCAACTCAATGAGCACGCCAATATCTCATTTTATAGTTAGAAATATAAGCACTTTTTGAGCGGTTGTGGAATTACATCAATTAGAGGCCTAAAAGTCAAGTTAGAAGTGTGGTTTACCTATTTTGAAGTTTGAAAGTTTAGGGAGATAGAAATGGAAGAAGGGTATATTGCCATTGCTTGATCTAGAAGGTAGGGTTTAAAGGAAGTTGAAGATACCAACTACACCTTGTAAGGATCCGCATAGCAATTTTTGAGTGCACAAATTTCTAGGTGCCCACTCTTACAATAATTATAATTGAAGTTGCACATTTGTGCACAAAATCTAGTTCTTATCTATCTTGTCTACAACAGAAAATGTCACATTTTCAAATAATTGTAATCATTCCAAAATTCTCAAATTAATGAGTAAGTTCAAAAATTTGAATTTTTTTTATCAAGCGTGATAGTGTCCAATTAGGCCATTATGGGTCATGCCAACATGACCCATGGTCCTATAGTTGATTCTACAGTACCTATAATGACTCCAAACATGATCATTTGATTTATAATGCAATTATATCTAGCTACAAATATTTTAGTACGGATAATATTGGAATGGAGTCCCTATGATGGTTGTGGTTATGTATTTCTAGTGCAAGAGAAGCTCACTCCAAACAAGACAAAGCTTGCTTCCCCACCAAACTGACCTATTGATGTCTGAATTTCCTTGATTTTGTATTCTTCACTTTTCTAGTTTGGCCAAAATATATAAATTTTATAATACTACAATGCCTCTCACTTGGACACTTGGACTATTTCTAAACATGCAATATTTAGAATAATACTTTCGCATTTTTATTCTCATTTTTTTTTTCAAATGTTAGTACTACTGCTTCTAATACTAATGGTGAAACTATATGTATCATGACTTTAACTTGACATCTCATTTCATTGTTATATGTATCAAAATGCATCTTGGTTTCCAAGGGGGATTTGAACCTACTACCAAAGAAACTTTGGATGCCAAGTTAATCCACTGAATCAACCCTTGGATCTTACGTATCTTAATGTGTGACCACGGAGCATGGTTTTAAAGCTAAAAGCATTACAAAATCTATCCAAATTACATTTATAATTGATGTATTGAACTTAGTTGATTTCAATCTCTCCCATTGTTCGCTTTAATGGAGCACTTATCTTTTCCAAAGTTTAGTTGAGATAGTGAGTTAGTCGAAGTTGCCTACTCTATCCCTAATGTTTTCTATTTTAATTAAACCCTTAGTTGTGGCCACTCTGTTGATAACGATGGAAGCTACAAGCCACTCTGTTCACCTAATGATGTTGCATGCTATCAATCTTGTGTGGACAACAACATGACTCTTATCATCTCTTTAACAAAGTCCAATCAAAGTAACCCAAGACATCATGGATATATTTACCTCAATTAATGCTCCATCATCAACAAAAGAAATATAAACAAAATTTTCTATTCCACACTTCTCCTAGGGTGATTCCTCATGGTTGATTCCTAGGGTGATTTCACGCTTCTCCTAGGGTGATTCCTCATGGTTGCATTAGCTATACACTAGATATTGGCCAAATATTCTCCATGGTGTTTTCAATATTTCCAAGCCAACATCTCTCTGGTTTGTTAATCAATAGAAAAATTGTCAAATGAAATTTCTAAATTATTTCTTTTATGCTATTTATATTAAGCACATATTGTCCAAAGATTTCAACAAAAAATGCCTAGTGCATTATCTTGCCATAGAAAAGTAAATTTTCAAAGCTACAACTTTTGTAAACTTGGAATTTTGCTCTATATTATAGAGTCTAATTTCTTAGTATTTTCTACATTCGAACTACCAATTATTTGGAAGATTGTTTACAAGAGTTGGTCACTGTTTGCACACTCATGGAGTTTTTAAACACGGCACTTGCCATAGATTGGCAATCAAGATTTTTTAAATTTTTAGGAAGATCTTGGACAATAAATAAATAGATACGGTCTAGTGCTATGCATTGGAATAAAATTATATTTGAACTATTAACTTTAGTTTCCAAGTAAAATATTAACTTTAGTAAACTTGGAAACTAGCTCTGGGGAACACAATCTAATTTTTCCTAATTTATTTCTATTTTTATTTAAATATGTTTATTTGTGCATATAATATATTTGACTTAGATTCTACTACTATAAACAAGGGGATTAATTATCGTGAAAAGCCTTACTTGATGTAGGGTGTTCAAATTGTTGAAAATTTCAAAAAACAAAGTATGCATTTTAGAAGAGTTAAAAAGAGAGAAAATCCATTCTTACGCTCAAACTCACATGGGAGTAACACCTCAAATTTTAACAAACTATCACAACAACTTACCGTTATCTCAACAAAGCTTGAAGTATCACATTTTCCATTTACCAAGCAAGGTTCACATTTATGTTTACCCATGAACACAAACATAATTGTTCATTTTATATACTAATTAGCCACAAGTTTATGCTCAAATCAAGGCAAAATACACAACATACCTTCTCACTTGACAAAGGGGTTTCAAAAATCTTTCCTTACCATTTATTTATATTACATAATTTGAATAATTTTGTACTCACAATGATTAGCAATACATTTTCCTCATTGATGTTTGGCTTCCACAAAACACAATTTTTTTCTTCTTTTGTTGTCCTCATTTGTGCAAAACATTTTTTCCTGTTGTATGTCTGTGTCAGTAAAACCGTTTCCTCTCCACGAGGAAAGGAGATTTACGCAATTGACTACTTATTGGGAACTCAACAACATTCATTTTACATATTGACTTGGCACACATTTATGCCGAATCAAGGTAAAAAACACACCATATATAACTTATGACTTCCTACAAAGGTTTTTGCTCATAATACATGATACATCTACCTTGTCTAATTATAATAAGAGAATCATTTTCTTAGCTAGCTATCAACTTAATAAAGAGTTACCACACAAAATGAATTAAGAAATGTGTTGGGTTGTTAGAAAGGAAAGCACCCACTAGGAACTCTCCCGCTCTTTTTGATAATCTCGGCTTCTTCAACAACTTTAGCCACTTTTTCTTGTCTCTTGGCATAAGCAGCAGCCTTTTGATTCTCTGCTTTCTTGTGAACGCGTGCAATCTCGTTTTGCATTTTTTCTACAGCTCTTGCCCTCTTCTGCTCCAACTTCATCTGCACATTAGTTTCCAAAGTTAGCTAAAAGCAGCAGCAAACGAACGCATACCTGATTGAATTAGCTTCAGTATTTGCGACAGTGGTGCAAAAAAGGAACTCAAAATAAAAATTTTGCAAGAACATTTAACTAAAATTTTACTGTCATACCTCTGCTTCCTTTAAAATTATGCTTGCTTTTGCTTTCTGATGATCCTCCCATGCGTATATTTTGGACTCTTCGCGCTTGTACCTGCACATTTCGGTTTATATATGTCCGTTTAGACAATAGGCTTCGTATATATCATAGACATGGGCAATCATTAGCTTGCAAGAGCACATAAGGGAGAGATTTGGCAGACAATTGGTCAATTCTGCAATCAATGACCAATTTTATACCTGTTGTCAATTTTGGATGTTATTGCCTCCTGCCATGCTGAAGCTTTCGCAAGTAGTTTCTCTCTTCTAATTCTTGCAAGTGTCACTCGTTTTGGAGGGGGCTTTTCTTGACCTGTATTATTTCCAGATGAAGAGATTGGCGCTTGCTCTACACTTCGATCGCCCATCCAAGGAACAATTGCTCCGACATTTGCTGCTGATCTGTCTTGTAAGGCACTCTCACTAGTGCGCGCTATAGATCCTGTGCCAGTTTCACCTCTTCTCGAATCAATCGAAGAGCGCGCTAGCATGCTGTCACTATTTTCCACCCTTCTTGAGCTACTGAGTGATTGTAATGGTACATTTTCAGATTGTTGTTCCCTCCGCGAGCTGCTGTGTGCACGAGAACTAGGAGCAAGGATCGAAGTTTCAGAATGTTGTCCTGGTTCCTCTCGATTAATTCTTTGGCCATTTGTATCCCTTCCCACTGTATCAATCTCTGCAATGAGAGCATCAAACATACCATCAAGTTACATCTGCAGTACAACAAAAACATTCTCTTGAAATAACCATTCCCGTCCCTTAGCATATAGTCGCATGATACCTTGCAAATTCATCAATCGAGCTGGTGGCCCATTTAACGTCATAACAGTTGATGATGATCCAGGGACATGATGATGTTTGCTGATCCCTCTACCCCTCAAATCCCCCTCATCAGCATCTGGAAGCGTTTCGTGCGCATTTGTAAAGTGGCCATGAGTGTTTGACTCTTCCTCAATGCCTGCAAGGCGTGGAGTAGATCTTTCATCATTGATCTCACCGCCACCAGAGGAATTTCGTACTCCAGCCGCAACTGCTGCAGCCAGAACTGCATCAAACTCCATGCTCATACTGCCTAGCTCGCTTTCTGAGCCCATAGAACTATAATCTTCAGACGATGTGTTTGAAGCCCTTTGCCTGGTAGGAATGGTCCTTTCCCTTTGTATATCTATGGTTTTTAGCACTTCTGCGGGGAGGTTCAAACGATTGTTCTGATCAACTGCCACATTTACATCATTCCTTTCTTGAAACCCTGCAAACAGAAACGAAATAACGAGCATGCAATTTAATAATAAGGTTGATGTCGCAAAACAGGTCTAATATCAATTGTTACAGCCAACAATAGAGAGAATTAAATATAACAATAAGATAGTAGTCCAGCTGGCACAACCAACATAACACTATCACGCAGGTGACACTCTTATAATGGCAATTCAAGAAATACTATTAGGCAAATAACACCATCAAAATAACATTTCGAGAATGTAATGCTGGTCAGTAGAATTCTTTCCAGAGAGACATGAGACAGCAAAATGTGATGCTGTTGAGAAGAATGCTTTTGTAATAGAGAAATGAGCTTCCTCACCTCTCGATTCAATGGAAGGTCTTCTATCTCCAGACGGAAACATTGCGTTTGTAAATGCTGCGAGAACTCCAGCGTTTGAGCTCGCTGAAACAGATTCATGTTGGCTTTGAGGCCCGTCCATCTGAAATTAGCCCAAAGTCATTAATAATCCTGTGTTGCTAGCCAAATAGATTCCCCACTTAAAAGCAAATAACCTCTGCTGCTAAA
Organism: Diphasiastrum complanatum; assembly: GCA_029204225.1. Lineage (NCBI taxonomy): Eukaryota > Viridiplantae > Streptophyta > Lycopodiopsida > Lycopodiales > Lycopodiaceae > Diphasiastrum > Diphasiastrum complanatum. The sequence goes on along the minus strand of CM055107.1, from coordinate 4,886,534 downwards.
TCAAAACCCCTTATTCTAGTTGTTCGTAACGTTGTAGAGATACACGAATTTCACTGGGGAACACTAGAGAACAAGTGCGAGACATTTCCCCTACCGAAGAAAGATAGAAGCATATGTAAGCAGACTCTCTAATTACCTTGTCAGTTGAATCTGGAAAAGCATCAGAGACCCCGTTCCTGGCAGACCTGTGTTGCATATGAACCTCAGTTCCCGACTGCGGAGCAGACCTCACGGGGGAGAATGACGGAGGACTTCTACCGTCGTTAGATTCTAGCACAGAAGTTGGACTCGAAGAATTTTCCGTTTGTTTTGTGTAGGCTTCGTCGTCATCCCTCGGCTCAATAGTTGCACTATCTTTCCAACTCACATGATTGCCTCGAACACGTTCGGGTGTTTTACTCCGGCGAGAAGAGGTACTAGCGGAGTAATAATTATCCTGAGTAAGCCCCGAAGACTGTACCGCCTTCTTGCGAAGCGACATGGTTAAAGAGTATTTCCTGAAATAAAAGATAAATATTTGAGCAGAGTAGTTTACCACTCAGGCTGTCGAATTCTGAAAAATTGTGGCCCTTAAAAGAGTCTAAAACAGGAAACGAGAGTTTAAAGAGATATAGATATATCACTGATGCTCTCTGCGCTTGGAATTCAGGAAGAAAAAAGATGCAAAGATGCTCTCTGCTCTTGGAATTAAGGAAGAAAAAAGATGCAAAGAACTAGTTCGGCACACAAACTGAAATTATGCTCATAGTTCTGCTTCACAGAAAGAAACCAAGCGAAGTTGGAGCTGCTAAAGCGCGACCTCGGATCTACTCAAAGTGCTACATTACCACTCATGAATGTCATCTCAGGTCCGGCAAATAGCATTGAACACGCAAATTCGATTCTAAGCTGAGCGTGCTCAAGTACTAAAATCTCTGAAGCCAAACAAAATGCCTCCAACTAGCAAATCTAGCAATCTCAATCAAATTGAAGAAAACCATCAATTATCAGGAAGAACGCTGTTACAGACAGACGGTCCGATCCACAAATGCAAATCCGAACAGTAATTGTTTCTTGTAAAGAAATCTCACTGTCGAGAAGCAAAGATCAACAACTCCTTCCCACCATCATTGATCTGCAAGACAATTCAGATCCTTTACATTTCTGAGTACTGACAGGCGAGATCACAAAGAATTTGCAGCGAAACGAACGAGGTAGCAGAGCCTGATTCTGGATATTATTTTCTCAGGCTCACGATAATTTATTTCAAACCAACAAGAACGAACCACGATACGTCCTTTTCAGGTAGCAATGACGGCGAAGGCCCCTTCTCGCCATTCTTAGCCGCGTGTCAGTGAAGTCCTCTAGCTATTAGCCACGTTGATGACTAATAAGTGGGGCCAAGACAAGGGCCTGGCCCCAAACCAAGAACTGACACGTAGCTGCATATAAAAAACTTTCGACGCGTTGGAAAGGTCAGCCAATAATATCTAGAAACTACCTGTCACAATAAGCCACGTGGAGAATGAAATATAGCCTTTTATCAAGTGTAAACTATTGGAAATGTCCTCACTCACGTTGTGTATACACTATTTGGCATGTTGTAGGGTGGGAGGCCCCTCCGGACCAAGGTAGCATGTAAGGTGTTTGTTGTGACCCTATGTAAAGGCTGCCCAACCATAAAGTTGTTCCTCTGTAGCAGTTGTGAACTCCTACCAAACACATGGCATATTGTGGTTGGCCAAGAGGAGCCTAAATTCAGGCCATAGCAGGGCCTCACAAAAAAGGTTTAATCTAAGCCATCCATATGCAACTGCTACGTCATCCCATGGATGGCTATCGTCCTATAGTAGGTTTCGTCACTCCAGCGGCCCAACTTGCTATTGCCGGTATGGCTCCACATAATTGTAGCACCTTGGCGCGTCAGGGTGCGCCAGCCAGGGGCTAGCCAAAAAGGCGCAGGCGGGCGTCGTGGCGCCAGGGCGGGTGCACCAGGGGGCAGGCAGCGCCAAGGTGGCGCCGGGCAGGGGCACCGGCGCCAGGTGGGCGGCGCCGGGCAGGCATGAGGGCGGCACCGGGCAGGCAACGCCCAGGTGGCACCGGGCAGGGGCACCAGCGCCAGGTGGGTGGCGCCGGGCAGGCCCAGGTGGCACCGGGAACCGGGCAGGTGGCACTGGGCAGCTTCACACCCACCTGCACACATGTGAGTAAGTAGGTGGGTTCAGTTATATATAGGTACTGGTTTATCTCAGAGATTTGCTTATGGGATAAACCCTGGTGCCCGACACATGGCACCAGGGCAAGCAGTAAAAAAAAAAAAAACCTCCCTACCTGGCCCACCTTGACGCGTGCGCAGGGTGCTAAAAATAAGAGGAGCCTTGCCGGTATAGCCAACCTCCTCATGAAGGATACCTAGTACATAATGATTAATTGTCCTAACTCTCGTATATCCTTTTAAGGAAAGAACATTTCACACTAACATAAAAGATGTTTTGCCTTGATGGCTACTTTGTCATGATCCTATTGTTATGCTCCACCTTAACATTGCACGACACAAAGTTCATCCTAACCCTAAAGTTGCTTGTCGCCAATTTGCCCTTATATTACAATGCCCTAACATTGTATCTCCTTAATATGGCAATGACCTAACACAGCTCCTTCCTGCTACTACACTACCATGACACTACTTTGCCCTAACATTGTGATGCCCTAACAATGGTTTACCTTAATAGTCCAATTTTAAGCAAGCACTCCACGCGAGATAGTGTACATCCTAGAGAGAGAGTGTGTACATCCTAGAGAGACATTGAAGAATGCTGTATAAGATGGGACACGAGTAGTAGTTGTTGCTATTTGTAGCCCTAGCCATGTCATAGACGTCATTGGGCCAAGGCCATTATTTTTAACCACATTGTCGACGAGCTCCTACTTTTAAAAAGCTTTTTTTCTTTTTGGAAAATGAGCCATTTCACAATATTACAAAGTTTCCGTATCCTTGATACTAGTCAAATGTTAAAAATACATTGTATATGAGCAACAAATTAGTATTGATTGGATTGGTAGTGCAAGAGTTATAGAATCGAGTCATCAATTACTTGGTACGAATATACATATGGTTAAAAGACACTTTTTAAAAAGTAATTTGCAAGTTTTAGAATGCATGACCTTTTCAAATCTAAGATGCCTTTGATTTGAGAAGCCCATAGTTGATTACGATGTACTTGGGGTACCGTGAATGAAATGTCTTTTATATTATAATCTTACTTACAAGGGCGAAACATGGTATTGCAGGGACCATTTAATCTAGGTTTGACACATGTATTGACAAAGCCAATATGGGGCAAGGGAGGTGGATCTTTCAAGTCTATTTTATTACAAACACATGTACTACCTAAGTTTCATACTTGAGATTATGAAGGTCGTGTTGGAAATTAATTCACAAGTCGGCTTTTTTCACTTTTTTCGACCAATCAAACTACATGACCGAAGTCAAAATTAGGTTTCTAAATTATTCACATTTTTCTTACGACCACTGTCTCTGGATAAATGAACGAAAATTCTCAACAAGCTTTAATGTTTGCATAAATGAACAAGATTTTTGGCATGTTCTACTTTTCATGTCCCGATATATGCTTCATCTCCACTTCATTGTACGCTTAGCTTAACAGTCTTTGAGAACAACCTCCAAGTACATTTAGTAGTGTTGAGATGACCATCATTAAATTTGTTCATTTATCTTCAATCTTGTGAGAGCCGAAGTCTCCAAGATAAATGAAATTGGATGAGAGAGAGAGAGAGAGAGAGAGAGAGAGAGAGGGAGGGAGAGAAGTCCTTAAACCATTCTCGTCTTGGTCATTTATGCAAACATTAAAGCTTGTTGAGAAAGTTATTCTGACATATACTTGCCAAACAACATCAGATAGCTACAAATACTCGATTGATACTTCAATTTTGAAACGTTAGAAAAAATGAAACCTATGTGCATTAAAGCTCAAGTTGTAGTCCCAGTCTCTCAAACCTAGTTTTTTTTACTCAAGAACCTACTACAAAAGAACAAACTTGTAAAACTACAAGCGATTCTTCACATGGTTGGCTTTTTCACATTTCCTTGGTCTTAGTCGCATTTGTCAGATTATGCAATTCTTATAGTCTGAAGGGAGTAGTTGCACTCCAAAGTATGCAACTACCTTAGATTTAAGGCAAACGACGATGCATTTGTCACATTTGTCTGATTCTAGTGACTAGTGACTACCTTAAATTCCAAAACTTGATGCAAAAGTCAAACTTTAAGTTTTCGTTGGTCAACCACTATTCTTAGTCACACACAAAACATCAACAAGACAAAATTGAATCAAGAATATCTAAAAAAGATTTCATCTTATTAAGACCTTTTATCACCATACCATACAATAAGTATAATACCTACTCTACCTTTTCGAGCACTGAACGACAAAAATTATGGTGCCAATTTATAACTAAAAATCATGGATTAACACAAAACTTTGACTACTTGAATCTAGCTCATGGTAGTAATGGTAAGCATGAGGTATTTTATCAACATGGACCCACCCAAAAGAGGCTATCTATCTCGTATACTCATTGGCTCTCTCATTAGTTCCTCTCTCATTTATTACAATATTATTCTAGTTGTAACATTCAAGTAAACAAATGCAACACACATTCTATCATCATACAATGATCTTTGAGCTAGTCTTTGTCATTTTGAGCTAACTCTCTTCTATCATCTTTTTCAAATGGTGTGCTATGACTCTTCTTGTGTCTATTTATTGCCTTTATCATTTTATTCAATCATACTTTGTGCAAGAGTGGTGTTTGATTTCATTGCCCAACAAGTAGAGTCCTTCGCCATTGGTCCATTCAAGAAAAGAATCAAAGCTCTTTCCTTTTCATACTTACTTTGAGTTGACATATAGCAAATCAATTCATGTTTCACAAAATATATTGGTTTCCTTGGTAATAAGTGAGAAGGTATTAATTAGATCCCAAAATTTGTTGTCTTCACTTTCTTATAATATGGGTCTTAGGCCATTTCACTAAGTTGCTTAAGAAAATCCTTGGTTTCCAAGTTGGAGTCCCATCAAAAGACCTAGGAACCCCACCAAACCACAAAAAATGGTAGTAAGTGGAAAGGTAAAATTTATTGTTGTTAGTTACTTATAGTATGGTTTTAGACCACAACACAAAAAGGTGAATAAAATCTTTATTGGCAAGCAAGGGTTCCCACTCTACAACTTTGGAGAGTCTCTTGTGAGATAGAGTCTTCTCCCAAGCCCTTGACATCTCATCTCTTACCCTTACATGTACAATATGGGTGGTGCTAGTCGGGAGAGAATCATCCGTACTATATGATCGACGACTGGAGGTCCTAAGGTTTTAGGAGGCGTGGGGAGGCTCGTCTCGAGTGAAAGACTCCTTCAATTGCAATCAAGATCCTTCGTGTCATCAAAGAGGCCCGTAATGGGACAATGTCCCACCTCTGGAAGGTTGTCACAAACGTTTTTTCCCCTTAAAAAAAGAGAGAATAGAAAGCAAAGAACGGTAAGCTAGCAAAGAGGCCTTCCACGAATAGAAGGCTAATTGTGCTGGATTTTGTTCTCTCTCTCTCTCTCTCTCTCTCTCTCTCTCTCTCTCTCTCTCTCTCTCTCTCTCTCTCTCTCTCTCTCTCTCTCTCTCTCTCTCTCTCTCTCTCTCTCTCTCTCTCTCTCTCTCTCTCTCTCCAATAGTGAATCTAGATTCATTCATTTGCTAGAATGTAACCAGTCAAGCTAGTTACAACATATTTATTACTTGCATTGTCGAAGAGTCAATAGAAATACACTAGATTTGTAATAGGTATCTACTTGACAATATTCGAACAAGATTCAAAGGGGGGTCTTGAATTTGTTCAACTCCACAACTATCAAGGGAGTCTCGATTCCGTTTAAACTATCGAAAGAGGGTCTCGAATAGGCTCATGTAAAAAACTACAATCATCCTTCTATTTGCATGGTAGAACACAAACATTGCATTTTGATATGCAAATTACAACTTCATAATTTTTTGTAGCTGTACAACTTTTTTGGACGTTTTGTGGTGAATTTCACTCTCCCAACTACTTAAAAATTTCGCATCCTCGAAAAATAGGATTTGTTGTTATTAAAAATAGAAATATTATAGAAGTAATGAGTCTTCAAAAATGTCAAACATGTTAAGTCAATGAATTTTCATTCTATTGTGCTGAAACCTAAGATCAAACGGAAAAAATATGGGAGTTCAAAAAAAATAGAAAATAAAATAAGAGTATAGCAACTTAGAAAAGGGGGTGAAGTTATTTTTTAAAACTAAATATTGATTACTAAACTACAAATAATTGCTCAATGGCAGACTCGTCAAACTGATCATTTTTGCTTTTGACTGCACTAAAACCCTAGGTCAAAGAAGAGAGATTTTAGGGTTCAAATTGTAATTAAAGAAATTGGAAATGAATAAACTTAGGAAAGGGGATCTTGAAAACATTATGAACCAAATTTAATAAAGTTCGGATTCTATGAAACATTGGCTCGTGAAAGGTAAACAATTTGAAATTTTGACCGTAATTTTTTTCTAGGTCATCTTAATGAAACATATGTGATCATAAAAAAGAAACATAAGTAATCGCAAAAAATAAAAACAAGATTTGGTTTTCAAGAAAAGGATGGGAAAAGCAAGGCAAAAAAGGGAGGGGGTGTTTGCTCGATCAAAACCACGTGTATGTTTTTTAATTAAAAAATTAATTTCTTACTCACACAAATTTGCCCAATGTTTCTACACAAGCTTAGGTGATTAACATATGTTATTTGTTCCCATAAGCATTTTACAATACTTAAAACTTTTACATGTATATTAAAATAAGACTATTGTTGTCAAAATATAGGTGCATGAGTGGATTTGGAGACACCACCTAACAAAAATTCATGGTGCTCATGTGAAGCGGCACATGGCTAGATTGCTTTGAAAGCTGCCAAAAAACAAAAACTTGGCACATGCTCAACGCGAGCTTGCCTGCGTGCTCTCTCTCCTACGCTCGAAACTGCAAAATAAAAAACTTTTGAACACAACAAAAATTATAGACATCTAAAAATCAAAGTGTTTTAAAGCCCACCATAGATCTACAAAATTTGGTGCTACCCTTGCCAATGCATTGGTGTGCTGGTAGCAGAATATTGGGGCCAAATGCAAGCGCAGTGCCTCTATGGGCCAACAAGAAGGGGGAGGAGGAGGGGGGGGGGGGGGGGGGGGGGGGGGGGGGGGGTTTGTGGGGGCATGGAGACTCCAGAGAGAGAGAGAGAGAGAGAGAGAGAGAGGGTGGCCGAGATTTTTTTTTCCTTAAAGAGAAACTTCCACACCACCACATATGTGAGGGTTTTATTATCAAAATATCAAAAAAAATAAGAAACAATAAAAAATGTCTAAAAGGCTTGCAAGAGCTATAACCACCAATGCTACAAGCCCTTTTTCCTTTTAGAATGAAACTTCAATTTGAAAGGCCCAATTTCTTGTTCAAGGCCACATCCCAGTAGAGCCCGATCTTTACTTGAAAAGATCCTTGTACATAAAGAGAATCATGAACTTGACGTACCTAATAAGTTAAAAACTCGATGGGTGACGTTTCTATTGAGTTGCCTCAACCGAAACGCGACCCAACAAGTGAATCATCTTCGTTTGATGGACCAGCTAAAATGTTCCTCTAAATTTAAAGGATCCAGATGAAAAAGAAGATAGATTTGTGCATATAGGAGTGCATCTTGATAGACGACAACGCATAAATTTAGAAAAGCTCTTAAGGAAGTACCATGATGTCTTTGCATGGAGCTATAAAGAGATGAATTGTATACCGCCTCATATAGCAGTACACTCCATTCTGTTAGAAAATGATGCAAAGTCATTCCAAGCAAAGCCTTACCGTTGTAATCCGCTTTATAGAGAGAAAATTAAAGAAGATGTACAAGGATTACTAGCTGCAGGTTTCATTAAAGTAATTGAACATACAACATGGTTATTGCCCATAATGGTGGTTCCCAAGAAGAATGGTAATTTACGGATATGCGTGGACCTACCATAATTGAATAAAGTCACAAAAAATGATCGCTTCCCTTTACCATTAACTGATGCCATATTAGAAGAGATGGCAGGAGCAGAGGCAATGAGTTTTTTGGATGGCTTTAGCGGTTATTTTCTTATTCGATTACATCCTAAAGACATTCGTAAGACTGCATTTGCCACAAAGTTTGGTACATATGCATATCAGGTAATGCCATTTGGACTCTGTAACGCTCCATCAACATTTCAAAGAGTAATGCAATTTGCGTGTAAAGATCTACTGCATAAGTTTCTAGAGATATATCTTGATGATATCAGTGTTAAGTTTAAAAATTATGACCATCTTGATTGTCTTGAAAAAGTTTTGATCCAATGCAAGAAGTATGGAAATTCACTGAATCCACAGAAATGTCAGATTTGGGTAACACATGGTGTTGTCTTAGGACATATCATATCCAAAGATGGTATCTCAACGGATCCGGCTAAGGTGAAAGTTATCCAAGAAATGCCGCTACCGGCCACGGTAAAAGAGATCTATATCTTCGTAGTCCATTGTAATTATTATCGCATATTTATTCTTGATTTTGCAGGAAAAGCCAGATCAATTTATGAAGTTATTACGAATCCCAAATGGACCAAAGAAAAAATATAAGCCGTTGAGGATTTGAAGCACGCACTTGTTACTACACCCATTCTCCGAGCATCAAACTACCAATTAGAATTCCATGTTCATACTGACGCTAGTAAGTATGCTATTGGAGTCATCCTAACACAGCCATGAGAATTCGAGAAAGACTACCTGATTCGTTTCCTCAACCGACAACTAGTCCACGCTGAAGTAAATTATTCCATGACCAAAAGGGAGGCTTTAGCAATGATATATGTTGTACAAAAGTTACAACATTATTTATTAGAAAATCAATTTAAATTCTATTGATCATCAAACTTTGCTATATCTGTTGAATAAACCATGCAACATTGGTCATAGAGTTTGACTTTAAAAATATTGTTAGAAAAGGTAAGCAACATTTATCCGTGTCCCGGTGACGCCCTAACGTAGGGGTCTGGGGGACTGCGTTGGCCCCCAGCACTAAACGATATGACTTGTATGTGATTGAGCGGGTGATTGGCATGTCAAGTCACTAGCCGATGAGACAATTTTTTTAAAATTTTTGAATTTTTTTGAGTATTGATCGTCCTGATCTAAGATTCATTCACTTAGTTCAGTCTAGGGATGTTGGATCTTGATGGATGTTGTGACTGCAACATAGATCTGATCAGTTTCAGTTGGCTAATAGTGTGGTTTTTTGTCGTTTTTCACAGTTTTTTCTTGATATCTCTCTAATCCTAGCTTTGATTGGCCTAAAATTTTCATTACAAATAGGTCTGACCTATTGATCATTTTTGTGAAGGTTACTGAGTGTGAGGGTTTGCCTTGCGAGGGTTTTTTGTACTGTTTTGCAGTCAAAAAATCACATTTCTTGCAATCTACTGGGAATTTACTCTTGCCCTCTTAATTGTAGATGGATCTGGGTTGGTGGATCTAGCTTATATCAAGTTGGTGAAGGTCAACTCTCACATAGGCGGTAGTTATTTGCAACAACTTCATCAAAACTTCATATAAACTCTCGCCGACTTGGTCCTAGATGGAAAATATCATTCTGAGCACAATGGACCATGTTACGAAGGTTAGGTCTACGAGGGTTCACAGATAAGACAAAAATTCTTGTATTGGGAACTCTCGCCTGGCTTATTGTTGTATTAAGAACTCTCACCGATGTAAGCTACTCTTAGTGTGAGCAAGCTTTGGCAGAAGGGACGAAGGTTAGTTGCAACAGAAACTTAAAAATTTGGGGTGGGAACTCTCGCAGACTCGTCTGTGAGCTTGTCTCCGTGAGAACTAGCTACAAGAGGTCTGGCGAAAGTTACAGAGCAGTATTTTTTGTTTTTCTAAGATTTTTTGGAATTTTTTGGCTATTTTAGAAAAAGGCTGAGAACTAACTTTCGCCCTCTCTACAATAGGTTTTGTTGATGTGGCAGAAGGTACTTCCAGGTCGGCAAAAGTTAGTTTGGAAGGTTCAAAAAGTTATTCAGCCTGATAGGTGTTCTTTGGCCATTTTATGCTCATTTTGCACGAAATAGAGGTATTATCTATTTTTTTTTTTTTTGAGTTTTATGGGTTTATGGAAGTGATTGGATGCTTGGATTTGATACCTCCCACCTCTCTATCTCTCCCCACAGTTCATACAAAAAACAAATAACAAAAAGATGCAAAAACTAACACTAAAGAGCCACAAAATTTGATGTTTTTATGAGATGAAAGGGTGAGAGAGAAGAAGAGGGAGAGAAAGAAAAAGAGAAGTGTTATGCGGCAAGGCAAGTGATGGCTCTCCTGGGTGATGACACCAATGTAGTATCATATATGTAGTATATGAAGAAACAAAGTGTTTCCGAATACAAAGCCTTGCTAGCTTACGGCCCCTCGCCTGACGAACATGTTCGCGAACTCGAACATCTGAAGACACAAAACACAAAGAGTTTCGCGAACACGAAAGTCAACGAAGACGAAGACCAATGGTTCGCGAACACGAACGATCCACGAACGAGATTCCCTTGCGGTCCTATACGAGAGAAAGGTGGACGAGGTAAACGAAACCAATGGTGGAAACGATACCCGTTCTGTCCTCACGCCCCAAGGAGTACCACCAGAGACCACGCAAGTACCAGAAGTACAGAGATCTAACCTGATGGCATGACGTTAGCAGATACTCCCTAGGTCGTGGCTAAACTGCTACTCTTTTTATTCTTTGGTTAGTTGTAGATGGTTAATCACTCCAATCTTAGATTTGCATAGAGAGACTGTACTTACTGAATAATACTTGCATATATCAATAGGATACACAGTGTGTAACCAAGCAAGAAGAACAAGAAGTAGTCTGATGCAAGTAAGCAATCAAGACGAACACAGACAGAAGCTCCGCCTGCGTGCGAGAAGATAATTTTGTCTAGGATCAGAAGATCCAATTGTCTGCTAGTGAAGCGAGACTACTACTCGTGAGAGATCCGTGCTTCTCTCATGCCAACGCACTGCGTGGATCCGCATGCAGCGCCCTGAAGAAATAAAAGAAAATCAATATAGATCATTTTTCTAGTTGTGTCTGATCTTGGATGTCGAATGCTTATGCTGTTTACTTTAATATGTCTGAGTTTTCTTGTTCCCTTTGAATTTTGCACCTTGGTTGAAATGAAGTCGAATGCTATATTAATTTTATGAACATAGATCAGTAGTACCTGACTACCCTCTGGAGGATTGTAGGAGTGTTTCAGCTGGCAGTGCCCAGCGAACGCATCTGAACTCCATCCGAATCTCGAAAGAGAGTCACATTTTTCATGAATTTTTCTTCTCACGATTCTCAACAATCGTATCGGAGCACCGCTCGACTCACAACAGTGGTATAAGAGCCACCCTGTCATATTCTAACATAGCCGAGAAGCTAGTAGATCAAGGAGGCCAAGCATTCAGACAATCAACCAAACGACAAGAAAAATAGACTTCAAGAGGCAATGGCTTCAATCAGCAGCATGCAGAACAAGATCTACACTATACTTAATTCTTCAGGATCTAACTTTCTAGCCTAGAAAGTGAAGACATCTTTGATACTCAAGGGGGAAGGGCTCTTTCCCTGGGTGGATGGCATAGAAGAAATGCCTACGACAACAAGAAAGGAGCTACGTGAATGGAGGGAGAAAAACGACAAGGCAGTAGCCTTGCTATCATCTTCCATCGAAGATAGCCTTACACTTGACCTAGCTACACTCTCCAAAGCTAAGGAGATGTGGGATACACTGCTCACAAGATTTCAGACGAAATCAAGAAGTCAGATTATGATGCTGGAAGATCAGCTGACGAATCTGCAGTGGGATGGAAAAGACCTCACCTCTTTCGTGAGAAAGATGAAGGATCTATTTCTATCACTACACAACTCAGGAGCAGAGAATGCAGTATTAGCTGAGAAGCAGCTCACATATCTGTTGAGAGCCTTATCCAGATCTTTCCAGACGACATGAACCCTGCTCCCGAAAGATCCTACCATGAACCTCGAAAAGGTGATTGTCGAGATTTGAGAGGAAGTCGAGGCCAGGGAGCATCTTGATCACAAAGATGGTTCTGACCAGGCACTCTACGACAACAGAGAAAAATCAAAGAAAAAATTCAAGCCTAAGAGGGAGTCGAATCAGGGCAGGATCGTGACCAACAAGCAGAGGGGACCAGCAAAAGCAACTGGTAGACCAAAGGGAGGTCGAAACGACAAGATGCCGACAAGATGACCTGCACGAGATGCAGAAGAGACGGGCATACAGTAGATACCTGCTGGCTCAATCCCAAGATTGAGTGTATACATTGCCATAAGAAGGGTCATGCAGCCATGGATTGCCGCCAGAACCCAAGAAACAGATCAAGCAATACACCTCACGAAGGATCCCATGTTCCATTCCAAGACGAAGCACATTGCGATCAAGTATCACTTAATCAGGAATCTGATTGAGAAGATGATGCAGACCACCTTCATCGAAACGAAAGATATGGTTGCTGACATCTTCACAAAGGCTCTGGACAAAGGACTCTTTGAGAGGCAGAGGAGCAGTCTCGGGATCACAAAGCTACCATGCTTTGAGAGGGAGCTGAAGAAACAAAGTGTTTCTGAATACAGAGCCTTGCTAGCTTACGGCCCCTCGCCTGACGAACATGTTCGCGAACTCGAACATTTGAAGACACGAAACACAAAGACTTCTGTGAACACGAAAGTCAACAAAGACAAAGACCAATGGTTCGTGAACACGAACGATCCACGAACGAGATTCCCTTGTGATCCTATACGAGAGAAAGACGGACGAGGTAAACGAAACCAATGGTGGAAATGATACCCATTCTATCCCCACGCCCCAAGGAGTACCACCAGAGATCACGCAAGTACCAGAAGTACAGAGATCTGACTTGATGACATGACGTCAGCAGATACTCCCTAGGTCGTGGCTAAACTACCACTCTTGTAATTCTCTGGTTAATTGTAGATGGTTAATAGCTCTAATCTTAGATTTGCATAGACTATACTTACTGAATAATACTTGACATATATCAATAGGATACATAGTGTGTAACCAAGCAAGAAGAACAAAAAGTAGTCTGATGCAAGTAAGCAATCAAGACAAACACAGACAGAAGCTCCGCCTACGTGCGAGAAGATAATTCTGTCTAGGATCAGAAGATTTAATTGTCCGCTAGTGAAGCGAGACTACTACTCGTGAGAGAGCCGTGCTTCTCTCACGCCAACGCACTACATGGATTCGCATACAGTGCCCTGAAGAAATAAGAGGAAATCAATATAGATTATTTTTCTAGTTGTGTCTGATCTTGGATGTCGAATGCTTATGGTGTTTATTTTAATATGTTTGAGTTTTCTTGTTCCCTTTGAATTCCACACCTTGGTTGAAATGAAGTCGAATGCTATATTAATTTTATGAACGTAGATCAGTAGTACCTGACTACCCTCTGGAGGATTGTAGGAGTGTTTCAGTTGGCAGTGCCCAGCGAACGCATTTGAACTCCATCTGAATCTCGAAAGAGAATCGCGAATGTTTTGCGAAATTTTCTTCTCATGATTCTCAACAGTCGTATCGGAGCACCGCTCGACTCACAACAGTATAGAGGTTTGTTGCTAGGAGTGGCAACTTCTCCTCAACCTGCATAGCACAACGAGAGAGAGAGAGAGAGAGAGAGAGAGAGAGAGAGAGAGAGAGAGAGAGAGAGAGAGAGAGAGAGAGAGAGAGAGAGAGAGAGAGAGAGAGAGAGATGGAAAACCGACAGAGTATCCTCTTGGAATTGAAAATGTCCAATGAGTACAAATGGTGTCCTTTTATTCTTGGAGAGGCCCTTGCTGTGAAGAATTGCCAAAAAATTGCAAATCTAGCTTGATTAAATATCATGTAAAATGTACATAAGTGGGTCCCACATGTGTGAGGCCATGGAGCCACGTGGGAAACCTACCCTACTATAGGTTAGATCAAGTGTAATGAGTTGCTCAAGGCAATTTGGTAGTGATTCCTAGTTTATAGGACCTACATCCTATATTTAAGGTGAAAATTGACCAACTTGGCATGACTCTAGGAAATAGGCTAGGGTTGCAAATTAGGGAAAGAAGCCAAGTTAACTTCCTTATACACACTGGAAATTCAACTAACTTTACAAAGGAAGTCACTTTTGCTATGTATTCCATATCTCCATAGTGAGAAGATAGATTTTTTTTGGAGCTCATTGGTAATCTCGAGCTACTCCACTATGTACACTGTGATTTTGTGATCCAAATGAAACCAAACTAATTTCTACTTCGTTCTCAGTCTATAGGCCATACAACAGGTTGTGGTTTACACGTGTGGGCTCGAATTTCAGTTTATGATCAATGATTTGATTGCCATTGCTTGTTGTTTGTCAAATTGCCAATCTAGTTCAACATTTTTGGGACTAGTTTTTTGATAGATTGTTAAGCAAGCGACCGATCAATCTTGTGGATCTTTTTAAGATCCATTTATGGTCCTAAATTATAGTACTTTCACATGGTATCAGAGCCAAGTACAAGAGCACAAATTCTTGATCTAGTGCAAATCCATTTTTAGCAAGTTTTGGTGCTAAAAACTAGTATTGAGAGGGCGAGCTAGAATCTCAACTTTGGTGAGAAGATTTGATTCCAAACTTGGTAGGGATCCAAATCCGTACTGTCCACACGTGTGGGCATCTCTGAACCTGCATTTAACACATGATATTCATTCGATCCATAAAAATCCATACTATGTGTTCTTGATGAGATTATTGGTGCTAATCCTATGAAAAGCTACCAAGATTGAGTGCCATTAATTAGATTTGAATTTGGTCCATCAATCGATCTAATTAATCTAGGCTGAAATCAAGTCCTTTAAAAGTGATTTATAGGTCTTGAAAGTACATCAAGAAGTGTGAGGGAGATTGAGTCATGTTTTTTGTTCAAAAATGGTGAAGATTGATAGGATTTGATAAGTCTTTGATAGAATCTCATCAACATTGAAGTAGCAGAAGAACCTTCCTCTTCAATATTCTTACCTTAGATCTAGCGTCATTTATATTTTTTTTGTTGCAATTGGGCTCTTGTCATCACCCAAATTCCTTGTTCTTGGACATGCCTAGTGGGAGTTCTTCGTTCAAACGCAGGTGATCTTCATCTAGGAGATAATCTAATAGGTAGATCATCATATCTCCCTTCATAATGATTAGCTCTATTCCTTGGGTCATGAATGACGGATCTTAATTGTGAAATGATTGTATTGCAAGTAATTACAAGTGCCACAAAAGACATGATTATGTAGCATTTTAAATTATTGTTTTTCTCTTTTGTCCACATAGGAGAAATGTAACAAGCTCATCCAACACACCACACCTTGGGTTGATAAAATAAAGATGGATCTAGGATGAGCATGGTCAACTACTCGCAAGAAGTTGTAAAGTCCAACAACCATTAGGTTGATTTCAGCTAAAATCCAACTTCAAAGTCCAAATTTTACTAAGAGATTGAAGATCGAAAGAAAGAATCGGCCATGTTGAGATATGGGAGGAAAATAACTTGTTCTCTAGGGCCTGCATCTTGTTGCGAATATATGTTTTTGTGCATGTTTCCCCAATTTAAATGCCTCATCTATGGCACACCCCACTCGCAACGATCTTTCAATTTGGCAGCCACCACCCATAGAAATCTCCCTCTCAAGATGGCAACAATACTTTTCAAAGACACAAACCATAATCTGCAAATGGAAGTCAAGGGCAAAGAGCAACTCCAACTCTAGACGATTCATTTCCTGAGTTGTCACACCGCCCACCTTGGCATAATAAGCATTGTTGTAATGCCTGTAAAAAATAATACAGTCAACTTCAGTGCAAAAGTCGAGATCGATTGCATGAAGGAGCATATTTCTTATGTGGTTCAATGCATGATAAAATTCACTACACATGATGCCTTAGTATTGGTATACTAGCAAAAATGACCATGTCACATCACAATTGCAGAAGAACACCAAAACACTGTAGCTTGGCACAAAAGTTCTTTGCTTATATGTTTCCAAACGCGCCACAAGTTTCAAATATATCACACTCAATTTCTATAGAAGTTAAAAGAAAAAAGGATTATGGCGCTCTTGAATATTGTTGGCATTGATTTTTACTTCATATGGTTGGGGTGGCTTAAATCATGCGAAGAATTTCATTCCTCTGAAATTATGGTTTCACCTCTATGCATGAGTTGTTTTATAGTAGATTATCATTTGTGAAAGTGATATGTGAGATATTACCAATCTTGAAGTCCATAAACCTTTTCAAGAGCAATTTAGAGCTCATAAAATGTCCATAAAGGATTTGGGGCAACACATCACATCACATCACATAAAAAGTGAAAATCTATGGATTGTAATGTAAAATGCCAAGACAATCCTTTGGGCTTCCGAAAAGTCATAAGCATGAATTTTACCCTAGTTCAAATGTGGTTTAATTATGGCTCCACTTGAGGGCCTTGCCATAATTTCAAGACAACTTTACCAAGTGCAAAGGTCACTAAAAAAAACCAAAACCGAGTCACCATTGCATCAAGAGCTTAAAATGAATCAAAATAGAAATGAATGGAGATGCAATGGAAATGGAGATTCCTGTGTTCAATGCTCCATAGTTAAGTACTTGACATAGATTGCACAACAGATCACTTATTGAATGTGATGAAACAATACTTACGTATCATCCAGGACTTTAGCTGCCACCATGATGCTTGTAATGAGAAGGCGATGCACATTAAAATGAGTAATCAGCATGTCGGGCTGCTTCTCAAGGAAACGGTCAATGTAAGCGTAAGCGACCACAAAGCACGAAGGACTGCAGTCTGCGTACCTAAAGATCCTATCCAGGTAGTTTTCGATGCTGATCGCTGGAGCTCGAAGGCCATGGAAAAGAGTTAACTTTGGTGAGCTGATACAGACACTCGTAACCATCATTTGCATTTGATTTCTCACTACCACTCGGTCTAAAAGAGAAGAGAGAGCAGAAAGGATATGAGGCTTTTGGAATGAGAGCGTATCTTTGTCTTTGATCTCCAAAACGGTATGTAGATCTAAAGATAAGCATTTCTGACCAGAACCTTTGGTAGTCAATGCCATGAAGGCTTGAAAGAGATACTTTACAATCCAAATAAAACGATGTAAGCCAGATTCAAACTGTTGTTTCCTTAACCAGACACTTTGAGAAGGTGAGGATCTGCTTAATAATAGGAACATGATTCTCAAATCATGTTTTTGTTGAACCAGGTAAAGTTATTTGAAGATTTTGTACATGATTTTGTATAGGAGCTATAGTAAATCCCGCATGTGTAGCTAAACCTTGCTGATATAATTTGGCTCATAAGGCTCAATTTACAGCAAATGCACGGTTCTGGTGGAACTCCACAAACGCCTTACGTTTTTTGGAGGCTGAAATTCTGATCGGAGAAGTAACTTATAATATGCTTACTTCCTGCTCCGTGACTTATAATAATTGCCTTTTACGACCGAGAAACTCTGGATGCACTCTGTGGTCCAAGGTATTTGAAAGCGCATTATTTAGTAGCGCAGAATTTTCAGTTGGTTTGGGTGATGCTTAATGGCTTCACTTGAGTGTCGGACTGGAACACAACTTAAACTGAAATTGAATGTAGCACCTTTAGCCACCAACAACCGGCAGTGAACTGACTTTTACAAGGTCATTATCAGATCACCAGTATGTAATGTAGACTCGGTTCCAGAAAGAGGAACTGGGACGACTTTAAAAACAGTTGAGCAATTCTCGTTGGCCAGTTTTGAAGGTTCCTAGAATAACAAAGATGTGATTCCGTATTAACACGCTTGACAGTTACTCAAAATTGCTCAAAAAACTGATGCGCAAACTCTTAGCATCTCAATCACACATTCAAATCTTAAACAAAATCAGAAAGTACGCGTCTAGAAGCCACAATTCACCTTGAAGACGGATTATCCCGATTGGCGGTCATTCCAAATTGTTCAAGACTGATGAGCGAACTGTAGGCTACATCTCAAGAACCCACATAAATTTCAAACAAAGCCAGAAAATGCGAGTGCAGAAGCTTCAACATCGGATTCCGCACCAACACGCTTGGCGGTCATTCGCAATCGGTCAAAACCGATGAGCAAGCTCTAACTATCTCAATAAAACATCGAAATCTGAAACAGAATCAGAAAATAACGGTCCAAAAGCTTCAATCTATCTTGGAAGGCACGAATCCGATCAATGCTCATCCTCCACAAGCTTCCTGATCTTCTTCCACGCAACCCACAACCAGTTCAAACCCTGGATCCACAGCTCAGATCCATCGCTACCACCCAAAAAACCGAATTTATAGAACCCAATTATCGACTCTTCTGAAATCGTCGTGACGCTCGTACTCTCTCCTTTGTATTTCCACCCATTGTCGGTGCAACCGATGTCCACCCAATTAGCAACAACAACGACTATTATTTTGGTGTTGACTGGCTAACTAGCAAACTTTTGTTCCTCTTTATTTTGTCCCACTTTATTTAGGAGAAAATCCTGCTTATTTTTTTGGGTAACCATTTATTTTTTGATTTTTCAGTCGGTGGTCGGTTTATTCTGCAAAGTCCAAGGGAAAGGACTTCCGGGGGACCTTTGGGCCACCACCGACGGGAAGGCTAGCACTCGGGTTTTTTGGCCTTGAGTGCGTGGACAATGAAATTCTAGCAAAAGTTAACATTAAAGGCAATGCCATGATTTGTTATGCGGCAAAAACATAGCTTATGGTTATGATTTTGATTTTTGTACATTGATTATATTTGCGAGAAATAGTATGCAATATCTAAAAAATTCAATTAATTATGAGTTTTTTTTGCTGCTAAAGTCTTCCATCGAGATCTGAATTCTTAAATAGGCATTTTGGACAACATAAAAATGCTCTCTTTTTTAGTAGAACTCCACAAATTTGTTATATAGTACTCAGCTAAACGCTATTATAAAGTGGTTCTAGAATAGAACTATGACCATCTCTAGATAATGTTTGAGAGCAACTCCCAAGCTGCAAAAATTGACTAGAAACATTTGTAGCATCAAGTTTTGGTAGCCAACATTGTTTGCAAAGCCTTTTCTTTTGATAATTTGGAATGCATATCTAGAATCTCCACATTTCTTCCTACAGAAGACTTTGAGATAATGTCATAAAGATTGAAAGTTTGATCAATTGCAATCGTATCTTTGGAATCGTTTTCTTCCAGGAGTAGTAAACTCATCCATGTTGTTTCCTTTAATGCATGTGGTAGGATTATGCTAGTGCACAAGGGCTACAACTAGCCATGAGATGCATATCAACGATAAATTTAATATACCTTGAGAGATTTAATAGTTATCTCCCCAATAGAAGTTGCCCTTGTCGGTATTTCACGAACGACATCATGAAGTAGATAATCAAATTCTCTATGTGTATTTTCAGTTTACACATAGAAAATTTGATACTCCCTCCTTATTTATTTTTATAGAAAGAATATTCAGGCTCCAATGCCGACTGTAACAATCAAAATGAAAATTAGAATCAATTCTGACATGAGTACAATCATCAAAATAAAAGGCATCAACAACATATAGCAAACCTTACTTATTCTCATATGGAATCAAGTAGAATTTGGCCATAGGACGATGAAATATACAGCCCTTTCAAAAGTGGCCTCTTTTGCCTTCACAACACCCATGAAAAATGGACTAACCACAAAAACGACTCCCTTTGAATCCATACTAATACTATGCTGCAAAAATTTTTGGTCGCCTTCAACAATCACATCTGTAATTTCTGAAGTTTTATCTTTAAGCTGTGTACAAAATTTGGGATCTAACCTATAGCTTTTATTTGAACCTGAAAGAAAAAATCAAAATAATTGCCGAGCATATCAATTTTATTGCCTAAATAAGATTTGTATTGATTGTGATGGTCAAAATATAAAAAAGAAAATCTGATTGGGATCGTATGAGATTCTAACAAAAAGATTATGTACTGGTTTTGAATCAGATGCCGACACAATATTTACAAATATCTCAGTTATCTTGTACAACTCCTCTTGGGTTATCTCCACCTTTGGCGAAGAAACCTTCTGAGGAGGTGGACGAGTAATAGGAGGAGGAGAGGCTGATTCTGTTTCTGAATTAGAGCCTAATTCAGTGGACAGAACGATCCGGGGTGGGGATTATCCTAGGAGGAAGAGAAGCAGCTGGCCTACGAGATCCAGCTTTTTTAGGGACAACCTCCTTTCTTTTCTTCCATGAGGTAGTTAGAAAATCTGATCTATCCAGAGGCAAGTCTCTAGAGGTGCTGGCGTTATCCACATCCACTACCATTTCTCCTTATGATAAATCTCTAATCATATTGCCTACTTATAATATAAATAATAATTCTTTTTTGACACTAGCAGATATATCGGATCTTTTTTATATCACAGAAGTTGAGAATCTTTGCATTTTGAGCAAAGAGCTTCATGAATTTTCAGATATAATTGATTTTGATGTTGATGATCTTCTCCCTGGTGTTGAGGATGTAAATAAAAATGAGTTTTATTCATGGAAAGATTGTTTGAAAATGGCTGTGGAGGAAATGCGCCAAAAAGAATATGATGGGCTAAAGAGGAGTTTCTTAGATTTCAAAGTCAGCTTGGTTTTCCAAAACCATCTGTCTATTCACCAACCTTATTGACATCGAAAGGTGGACATAATATTGATGGAGAGATAGTAATCGAGGAAGACAAAGCCGAATGCGTAAGTTTTGTATCTTATTATGTACTAGTAGATCTGTTATGTCAGATTTTATATTGGAGCTTGCATTTTTTCATTTCAGGAAACAATTTTCCTTGATGATTTTGCAATTCGTTGAGGAGGGCATAGGTCTTCTGCTGGAGAATTTTCAAGAGATCATGCACTAGGGCATTATCTAAAGTTTTTCAAGAATAATGAGATAAGTGTTGCCCATTCGAAGTTCTATCAACATGGTGATACAATGATTATGGCAATCAATGCATTTTCTCATTTTCTTGGAGGACATAACTTTAATAGGGTGCATAAAATAATTTTTGTTAAGAAAACCATTGCACTTAAACTTTTAGGATATGGACCAGTGAATTCCATGTTCAGATCATCTCATTTTGCATTGCATGCAACCTACATTGATCTGAGTAAGTTAGATATTGGAGAATTATACTTTGTAAGAATTTCCATTTAATATAGAAAATCTCTCTGTATGTCTATTTCCTATTGGCTTGTATAAATTTGTATGTTTTTTGAAATTTTTTATACCGTCGGTTTTGTATTATGACAAATTTGGACTCTTTTGTGAAAACATTGGAAAAGTTGCAATATATAATTGTTCTTTGTGCTAGTCCCACCATGTTGTGTGCTTTTATAAAATGCCGCTCTTGCTTGCCAATGAGATTTTTCCATTCCTTGCGATGACCATATGCTAATACTTCCACTACTTCTTGCAAAGAATGTCGAATGATGCCGTAATATGTGCTGCACTTCATAAAAACAAAATCTAAATCAGTACCAAAAGCATCTAAATTAATTGCACATACTTGTCTATACTAGTGTAACATCAAAATCTTACCATATAATGTGTTATATGATCTACACCCCATGCACTTCGAACTGCATCCACAAATTCACTGGTTGTTTTCTATATCATTTGTACATCAGTATTTGAAAATTTATCTTTCTCAAGTATTTCACCATGTTGTCTAAAAATTTTCTCCAAACTTCTACTTTGTGTAGACGAGTAGAACCTTCTTTTTCAAAATCTTGAGTTGCATCTCTTTCCAAACCAAATATTGAATCTTGGATTCTTTGCCGGAATAATTTGATAAAAATCTACGAGCTTTGGATCCTCCAATTCTCGGCTTGAATGAAATATTTCCTATTTTACTTGATAGCTTGTCATCTTTTTTTATTTTAACATGGCCTTTATGTAAGCCTGATTTGGACAACACATCCTCTAATCTGAAAATAGCTTCATTCGCAGAGGCCTCTGGCTCGGAATTCCATGCAAACAAGATGTGAAGATATATTATTTTTTCTATTATACGCACCTCTGCATGCAATGTATAGATATGAACATTCTAAAGAAGAATTGATAGTACAAATTTCCAATTAGGATCTTCTCGAGATCTTGATATTCCTATACTCCTTGTCATGTCTTTTGTTGTCTGCATGCAGTACAAACACAAGTGTTTAGAGTTAGCGCCATGGGATACATTTTAATGTCTTCAGATCTCCTGCTAAATGTCATTCTATGTTAAAAGTGCCAATTCCAAGTGTCAAAGCCACGATACCCTACCCCCCCCCCCCTTTCTACTTTCCCTTCTCTCACCTCGGGCTGCTTCACGGGTCCTCCCTCACGCTCGCTACAGAATATCAAGAGGTATCCAGGCCCGAACCCGTGAGAGAGAGAGAGAGAGAGAGAGAGAGAGAGAGAGAGAGAGAGAGAGAGAGAGAGAGAGAGAGAGAGAGAGAGAGAGAGAGAGAGAGAGAGAGAGAGAGAGAGAGAGCATTCGGGTTAGGGTAAGGATGGATCAGCGCCCATCCTCCCCATCATTTCAGGTTTTAATTGTAGGCATTTGTGCGCTTTGGAGGATGGTTGCTGGCAACATTCTAGCACTATCTTTTAGGGCTTTAAAATACAGTTTTCCAAGCTTTTGATTGCAAGAAGCATCAAGGCACATACATCTGCTGTTCTTTGCAGATTACCTTGCTTTGCCAGCGATTTATAGTTGGTTTTACTTATAAACACAAGTTTTCAGCATAAGCAAAGTTTCTACCCAAGATTTGCAGGGTATTTCTGTCACTGTGCTTGAAAAACAACCGTTATGCTGCCAAAATTTTTCAGAAACCCTAGTTTTGCAAGTTATGACAACTACTATAACAAATAGTCATCAAATATGAACCCAACCATCCTCCAGAATGGCTGTACAAGCTCCTAACTCTGCAAACAGCTATTAGTTTTCCAAAAAAATGTAGCATAAGCCTGTGATTGCACAGTAAGCAGCCATGCAAACCTATCAAACATCACCAACACTCAATAGCCAACAGATTAAAGTATTCTTGCTTCTATTCCAGCCTATTCCCACCGTTTTAAAACCAAACCGGCTTCCAAACATGCAATAGACAGCATTAAAAATACAGTAATCATTCATAAGAAGAATAAGAGACTGTAAGGAAACATCCAGCAACCAATAAAGTAACTGTTGCTTTCACAAAAATGCTAACCACAGAGTAATCGGCAACAACAGAATTGACACAGAATTCCTTCCAAGAAACCAATTCGAAAAGCACAATAACCAACCAATTGTGAGCCTGGTAGTGCACATACCATACAATCGATTGCAATTCAAAAATTATTTCCAACGGGAAGAAAAATCCACAATTCCACCGTTTTGTTGCTTACTTCGTCGGATTCTCGAGAAAACGTCGAGATTTTCCCTCAGCACTTTTGATGGTAAATCCTGCTTAGACTGGCTCTGATACCAATGTAAAGTCCTCACAACAGGATTCTAGCCTAAGCGTACCATACAAAGCAACAACACATGGGAACCGGTGGAGGTTAAACCAACCCAACCAAACCTAGACCGTACGGATCTAGCCCCCAAGCTATGGATCAATCAGAGTCATGGAAAGAGGAGTCACACCAGCAGCATGTAGCTACTCATCACAAATCAAGCATACACTAGTGAGAGCCCAGCAGGTATACATATACCCTCCAAGGCCCATGCACCACTAGTAGTGCACTGTGACACCTTACTGGACACCTCTACAGCCTATTTGGGCCACGTCATCCAGTTCCCTAGTGACTCACTGATAGACCCATACCAACTCCACCACCATGTGTTTAGGCCTACAACCATTAATTATGACCATGTACACATAAGGGCCCCAATTCCCTTATAGTCACAATTAACTTACGGGTGTCATAAATGGTGAACTCTTGCAACTTTGTGGCAGCATGAACAAGACATGAAGGTCGAACAATTCGCGACAGTCAACATGACTTTGACTCGAAGCACGAACGAGAACAATTCTTAATAGTCAACGAGTCTTTGACTCGAAGCACAAACGATTCGCGAATCGCAAACACCCCTCCAGGATCGCAAAGCCAAAAAAGGGACGCGAAACAAAAATTACGAAAAGAACGAAAGCAAATGGGAGATTACGAAACAGACGAAGGAAAATCTTTCGCGCTACCAACTGGAAACGCAACGGGCTTCACGCCCAGCTGAAACGAGTAGCAACGACACAGACTAACTAACTAGTTGATTAGCGTTAACTAGTGATGTGATTCTATGTTAAGCTACCTTGTAAACTCCACATAGTGGAGGTATAAACGATCCTCTCTGGATCAAAAAGTTAGTAGTGAATACATAAGTGAATACAGAGATCTGGAGATAGGGAGAGACGTAGCGGATAGAGTAAGAAAGAAAAGACACCATAGTTGTGCATGAAAGTCTGCCAACGAGCAGGACACAATGAAAGAGTAGAATGTCATTCCGCCAACAAGTGAGACACTAACGAATTCACTCTAAACTAAAACTGATAATTCAGTCACTCTATTTTCGTGCATCTCGTCTTGTGATGTGGATCATGATTGCTAGAATAGAATATGTTTTGTGATGCGTAGTCGAGTGTCTGGGATCCTGTAAGGGCTTCCGCACAAAAGAAAATTAAAAGACAGAAAATTGTTCGCGATAAAGAAGACGAAGTGAGGATGAACACGAATTGGTCCCACGCACGAGCTCCCACGACATGGTATCAGAGCTGACAAATTGTCACTACTGATATCCCAGCAGTGATTCTTCCAGACAACATAATATGGCTACGACAACCCAGACCAGAGTAGCAATCAGTCTCGATGGCGCAAATTACAGAATCTGAAAATTCAAAATCAAAACACTCCTGAAGGGCGAAGGCATCTGGTCAGTGACCAACCTCTCAGAGGTGCAGCCTCCAGAGGGAGGCCCGAGGAGAGGTGAATGGATCAGAAAGGATGAGCGCGCAATGGCGATCGTCATTTCGTCCATAAATGAAGATCTACTCATGCAGATTGAAGACTGCGAAAGCAGCCATGCAGCATGGGAAGGATCAAAGCAGAAGTATGAAGTGAGGACTGTAGCTTCAGTCATGCACCTTCACAATCAGCTACAATCAATACGGTGGGATGGCAACCAGTTAGATCAACACGTTGAAAATATCAGAACGATCTTCACTCAACTTGCTGCATCAGGACAAGAGCACCAGGTCCCAACACCACAACAGTTGATGTACTTTATGAAATCTCTACCAACATCCTATCAGTCGTTGAGAATGCTCATACTGAGTCTACCAGATATGACAATCGACAAAGCAGTCAGTCTTGTCGCTGATGAGAGACTGATGAGAGACGAAGGAGAGGGAAGCAGTGATCAAGAGAAGGCTCTCTTCACGAAAGTTTGTGCTGTGGATCATAATTGCTAGAATAGAATATGTTCTGTGATGCGTAGTTGAGTGTCTGGGATCCTGTAAGGGCTTTCGCACAAAAGAAAATTAAAAGATAGAAACATGATAAAGAAGACGAAGTGATGACGAACACGAATCAGTCCCACGCATGTGCTCCCGCAACAACGGGTTGTTGGTCTACTAGTCCCTAGCATGAACACGCTACTCGAGGCCGATCATGGGCATGACAGCCATAAATATAAGAACCACTTGAGTCATTTAGATTTCGTGATCCTTTTTTCATAACGCCTTCCACTTGAGTCATTTAGTTCACAATTTATGCCGCCATAGTGAATCAATGCGTGACTTCATCCAAGGACCATCCATGTCTCATATTCGCGCGTTGACCGATATCAGGCTTTGTAGACTGTAGTATTGAATCGGCGCATGACTTTATTGAGGTTTCACGTCTGGTGACTTTCACGCACGCTGAACCGATATCGTTCAAGGTTGAAGGTCTTCAAGGTCACAGATATGACAAGTTCTTCAAGGTCCACAGACAATAATCTTAGGGTGGTTTTTGAAAGCCAATGACATTCCATCTGACAAATTTGAGTATTTTTTCTCTATATTTTTTGCACCTTTTGATATCGATAAGCTAGTTTGCGAGAATCGATTTAAATTTCTTGCTCTTCTTGATCATTTTTCTCAGAGTATTATTACTCCTGTTAGAGATATAGACAATTGTAGTTTCGTTCATTTTCATGACCTTGTATATTCTCAACCATCCGCTAAGCACAAACATGACAGAAAGTAAGCCAACCTCCATGAACACTTTAAGAGAAATACATATTGCGATATCCACAAGAGAAACTATCACCTTCTTATCAAAGGAATGACATTTGTCTTTTATATCTCTGACGAAATTTTAGATAATGAGTCTCTTGAATCTTCTGTTGTTCCCTTGATTGAAGCATCTGCATTTGTTCCAATCAAAGTAGATGAACTAGGTACTGATATAGGAGTTGAAACTGAAGCATCAATGGCTTCAGATTTTGAGCAACTCTCTCACGTTCTATAATCCTCTTTGATTCTCTTCCAACTTCAACTCCTATCAATACAATAACTATACTCAATGTTCTTGTATACTTTATAAATAATGACAGTTATATTTCTTTTAATGATATAGAAGTTTTTAATTTGAGAGAGGATGAAGTCTTCTCAATTTTTGGAAAACAGTTTTCAAAATTTTTTGACATTATTGATTATAGTTATAATGATCTCAAAAGTGAGATAGATTTTGATAAAGACGACAATTGGAAATCTGGCAAGTGTGAAAGTACTATACTTTAGGACCATAAATGTATCTACAAAAGATCCACAAGAGTAATTGGATGCTTGCTTAACAATCTATCAAAAAACTAGACACAAAAAAGTTGATCTAGATTGGCAATTTGTTGTAGTATGGCCTTCAAGCTAAGAAACAAGTAGAAATTGATTTGGTTGCATTTGGATCACAAAAACTCAATGTACATAGTGGAGTGCTTGAGATTGCCAATGAGCTCCAAAAATATTCTATCTTCTCACTATAGGAGCTTGGAATACATAGCAAATTCAACTTCCTTTGTGAAGTTAGGTGGATTTCCAGCATGTAATAAGGAAGTTGACTCAGTCTTTTTGCCCTAAGATGAGACCCTAGTCTATTTCCTAGAGTCATGCTTGGTAGATAGCTAGTTGGTCGATTTTCAATTACAACTTGCCTTGCTTGATCCATATGATTGAGCCTTGATGGCTGCATCTTCATACTCAAGGTTCTTCTTGGAGTCCTCGGGTATTGAGCTTGCTCCTCCACTTGACTTGACTCCAAACCATCAATGAATTGAATAAGATGTTGATCCAAAGGTGCTTCTTCAAGTCTACAAATCTTTCACTCTTGAAAGATCACATTTCCAACATTGACAACTTCTTTGATGGAAAACAAGTAGATTCTACAATCTCTACTTGAAGAGCAAAACACTACCATTATTCCTGTCATTGAAATAGTATAATTTGGTCCTTACATTGGAATTATCATGCTCAAAGCATGTGGACCTAAAGATTTCCAATACAGATTACATTTCATCTTTTATGACACTTTTCAAACTATTACAAAAATAGTTATCCAATGAAATTGCTTTATCAACAACAAAGGATTTATTAATTATCGAGAACTCATTGTGATCTATCACTTCCAAGGCAATATCATCACTAGAAACCCAATGAATGGCTTCATAAACACATAAAACCCCACTATAGTGTGTTGAACACTATTAAGCAACATACGAAAGTCCAGCAAGGAGAGAAACAACATTGCAAGATCGTTTTGATGAATCAGAAGAGTTGGTGAGTGATGATTCACATAATTCAATTCACTCAGTCATGGATTCAAGTACATCTACCGATCGTCATCAACCAATTGATCCTTGACGTGAAAGTTTTTCACATATTTGAAGAAGGTTCACTTGAATCCGATCAAATCCAAAAGAGCTATATTTATTGAGAATCTTGATTCTTCTGACATTGCAGAACCAGCTGAGGTAAATAAACAACAACTTGATGTTCAGGTAGATATGCCTACACGTTCTCAACTTGTTCAAACAACTACAAGACAAAGAAAAGATATAAGAGAGACTTGAAATCTTCATCTATTTTGACAAAATGTCAAAAACAATTGATTACAAAACAAGAGATTCAGAAGGTAGGATGCATTATTTGTTGTTCACCCTCTTGTTTATAGAAATTAAACAACAAGGAGATCGATAAATTGAGATCCAACTTTTTTTTGCAAAATAAAGGTGAAAAGAATTACTATTCGTGTGCAACAGTGAGACCTAACAAAAACTCGTATGCATATGTTTTAAATGCAACAGAGATTTGTCGAAAAATCTAGAAAGATGTTCATGCAATTGAAAATTCACGTCTTCAAAGAATACATGCATGACTTCAAAAAGATCTAACATTTCAAGGATCATTGTAGGGTAAAACTGTGTCTCCTGATGCTTTGAATGCTACAGCTAGGCTAAAGCATTTTGTGGATGTGCATGGAGAGAAATTACCAAATTCATTATATTTTTACTTGCTAGATAATTTTACAAAATTGGAAAAAAAAATTATGTATAAGGAGTTCGCTAAGACAAAATATGTTGCCTATTTAAGTTACTCATATTTTCTTAAGATTTGGAAGAGAGATTCTGGTTTGGTGAAGATTACTAAAAAATCACGAATGATAGTTTTTTCGACATGCGAGTTGTTAAAATCTGCCAAACAACTAGTAAAGACCAATGATAAGAAAGATAAAAACTAATTATTTTTCAATACTTTATTTTTTTCTTCTGATTTTTGAATTTTCAAATTATTAATACTATAATATTATCATAATGTTATTGAATATTTTAATTATTACATTTGTAGTGGATGCTACAAAAGTGTTTCAAGTGCACAGAGATCAACAAACAATTGAAAGACAAAAATTGGCGAAACATCAAAAGAAATGCTTGAAATGTCCACAAAAGTATCGGGGCCTTGTCATCGATGTTAAAAATCCATAAATCATAATATGGATGGACAGACTAGGATTCGAACCTAGGACCTCCCTCATATCGGATGGGATGCTCTACCATTGAGCTATCCGCCATGTTTGATAGTTCTCTCTAGAGTGTGGATTGATATTCCAACACCCCCCCTCAAGCCACACTTGGTTGCAGTCCTAGTTGTCACTTGTCCCACAACTTGGGCCACCTAACCATGGCTTTGACACCATGAACTGTTAGGTCTCTCCCATCACTTCCTGGTGATGCCGGGTGAATCATGGTAGCACCCCCCTCCAAAATTTCATCAATATCCATTTGCTTGCCAACTAAAAATGAAAACAACTTCGTTCGGTTTATGCATTCATTGCGAGTATAGTAATTGCTAAATTAAGCAATGTCTGCAAAAAAACTATTTTTTTAGACCATACGTGCTTTAATTTTCAAATTATACCAATGAATTGGCAAATGGGTACTTTTAGCAATAAAATTGAAATTAACCGTCAATGCAACGTAAATCTATTATCAACTTTTTAACTCATATGATACTGCAAAAATTTAAACATCAGTTCATAAAAATTGAAAAACCCATGTTGAGAAAAGAAATTCACAAGTAAAAAAACTCAAACCGTAAAAACTGACCCAAACCCTCCTCCATACCAACCCCAAATCCCCACCTACCATTTGCATGGCCCACTTAAGTTTCAAAAAAAGCAACTTGGATCTCCATCCATGTGATTTTTTATGGTGGCGAGATATGACATTCTATTAAATATCCATGAGAGAATGTCATGGTCTTCTATCATCACCTACAAGAGAAACAAAAAAATGATATAGAATAATATTAACACAGAGAAGATTTTTCAAATGAAATCCATATTAGATTATTTCTATTGAATATGTGAAAGAACTATTATACCTGAAAAGCTGCAAACCACCAAATATCATTTTCTGATTGAACACTGAAGTTGAGGCCTTCTGAGTCTTCTGAATTTGAAAGTGCTCCATTTATGATTGTAAGACTGACTCTCTCCATTTTTTGTCCTTTTATAATTTCAGACTCATCTACTTTGAGAACAACTATCAACTTGTTATTGACATTCTCATTTGTAATACCATAAAAATTTATGATGAATGTTAGTAATTGATTAATGTCAGTAAATAGATTGTTGGAATTGTTATTTGCTAGACATTCTCCTTTCGAGTAATACACTTCATTGATAGGAGATGGATTACCAACTATTGTCTACATACCTTGGTCTAACATGTCTCTTTTTTTAAAGATGAAATGGTCGTGGGATTGAAAACTTTTTAATACTTACCTGTGCAAATGCCTCCTTTATCATCTTAAACATTGTTGCATATGCTTCCCTACTGATGCTAGAAAAATCACATGCCCCTTGAACCAATATATTGTCCAATATTTTTCTAGCTTCATTCATAATGCTATCAGTAACTGAAGCCTTAATCTTCATTCATAATATTTTCAGTAACTGAAGCCTTAATCTTTTTCATTTTGTTATTGTTTAACATTGATTTTGTAGATTTAGAAGTCAAAATAGAACCTAGTGAGTTTCCAATGGAAATCTCATCGGCCAAATGGTCTTCAGCAACCAATGTTGATCTGCATTGCAAACATAATGTTTATAAAAATGTCAGTAGAGATAGGATGGTCATACTATTTACAACAACATAATAAACAAATCAACAAAAAGTTGAAATCAATAAACAACAAAACTAGGAATTATGATTGAATCAAAAAGTTCAAGCAATATTAAACCAAATAAGCTATAAGTTACTTGAACCAAAAGAAAAACAAGGTAAGCTTATGTAAGAAAAACTTAAAAAATGGCAACGACGCCAATGTTGGAAGTAAAACTATTGTGCGATGGCTAGGTCTACCTATGGTTCAGGTTGTAGTGTAGCAGCAGACTGGTCATCCACTTTCTAAGATCTACATAAAACTTACAACAAATGGAAAAGAGCATAAACAAATGGAAGAACACCAAGGCTTCCCAACTGGTGCTCGGAAACTAGGAACAATCTAGACTTGTTAAGGCTTCCCAATTAACAAGCTTTTGAGCTAAACTAGAGTTGCTAAGGCTTACCCAACTATAGCAACCCATTAATCTACACCTAATGAACACCCAAAGGGGAATGAGAATAGTAACACATTAGAGAATATATGGGCCCAAAGAGGGCCCTATAAGAAATGCCATGTAGGAGAGAGAAAAATCATTATCTCGAGGTAGATTTGAAGGTTCGACAATTGTAGTTGAAGTTCGTAGTTTATGAGCCCAATGAAATCCTTCAGTTGTTGATGTGTGTACGAGATTGAGCAAACTGATTTTTTGTTCCTCGAAAAAGTCCATCCACCATTGTTGATTAATCTCATCAAAAAATTGATAAGCTGCTTGAATACTTGATTCAAAAAAATTTAATGAGGAAAATGGGTCAACCTCATGATGTCTCTCTTTGTGCTTTTTGTTCTTCTAGCATGGACTTCAAGGGAGACAACGCAACAAGCTTGATTTGACCAGATAAAATATTGAGCAAAAACTGTACTCCTTCAATAGGTAACCATGAAACTGAACTTGAAAATTGTTTGCCCCATAGCAATGTGATGTCAGTTTCATTACATTTGATTTTGAACTGATGTTGAAAGCTACCCATCGAGCTTTTCGCCCCCGAAGATCATGTTGATTACAAAAATACTTAAGAGGCTGGTGATCTGTATACACTACAAACTTACTACTATACAAGTAGTGTCTCCAGGTTTTAAGTGCATGGATTACAGCAAACAATTCCTTTTCCTACGTAGTATAACGCAACTGAGGACCAGTGAATTTTTTGCTTTCAAACACTAGTAGCCTATCCATTTGTAATAGAACTGCTCCAACTGCAACATCACTTGCGTCTATTCTCACAACGTAAGGTAAATCTAGATTTGCAATTTGTAACACGGGAGCTGAAACAATCATTGTTTTAAGTTTCTCAAAACATTGATTCAATTTTTCGTTCCAAACAACAAGCGGCGGACTAGGTTGATTCCTCTTTTTCTTTTTATTAACAATTCTTTTTGTCAGATTATTAAGCGGTGCTGCTAACTTAGCATAATCCCCAATAAATCTCTTGAAGAAAAGTGTAAAACCTAAAAAAGACTTTACCTGCCTCACAGTTTTTGGAATTGGCCACTCAATCACAATCTTGATTTTATCCTCATCAATTTTGATCCAATTTACTGTGATCTTATGACCGAGATAAAGCAACTCTTGCTTAAAGAATTCACACTTGGACTCTTTAGCGTAGAGTAACTCCTGACGGAGCTTCATCAAGATGATCTTTAAGTGTTCTGCGTGCTCCACCAATAATTTACTGTGAACGAGAATGTCGTCTAAGAATACTACCACAAACTTTCCCAAACATGGACGAAATAAATCGCTCATCATTTGCTGGAATGTTGTTGGAGCATTCGTTAATCCAAATGGCAACACTAGAAATTCATAATGACCAAATCTAGAACGAAATCCTGTCTTTTGGATATCTTTTGACTTAATTCTTATTTGATGGTACCCTGTCCTGAGATCTATCTTGGTGAAATACCGTGCTCCACCCAAGCGATCTACAAGGTCATCCATCCTAGGTAATGGATATTTATTCTTTATAGTCACTTTATTAAGGCCCTTGTAATCCACACACATCCCAAAACCTCCATCTTTCTTCGCTTTAAGAAGAACAGGAGCGCCCCATGGTGATTTACTAGATTGTATATGTCTCATCCTCATATAGTTTTTTATATGATTTGAAATCTCTGTCTCCTCTTTCCGAGAGAACCTATAAGGTTGTCTAGAGACATGTTGGCTTCTTGGAATTAACTCAATCATGTGGTCTACTGACCTAGACGGTGGTAAACCATGAGGTAATTCAGATGGAAAAACATCTCTTAATTCATTTATGATCTGTTCTTTCACTACTTGTTCATGATCTAAATTTACCGAGTTAAGAATTGCTGAGAATTCACGACCATTTAGATTCATTTCAAGAACATCCACAATTGGAATAACATAAATTAAAAAGCTCATACTCAGAATAATCCAATGCTTCCATTTTATTAAATGTAGAAATCTGATCCAACGGACGTACAAAATTACTACCAAATCAAGCATGCATAATAGAAAAGTGAGCATCAACCATAAAGCAAAAACACTCACAACTCTCTCTCTTTCTCTCTCAAAGCATTCACAGAAGACACAAAATAGGATGGAACTCAACTCTTTGTAATTACTATAATGTTTTTGGTAAATAAAACTATTGAGCCATGCCACAAAAATCCCCTTTTGTGCTTCAAGGCACTTAACAAAAAATCAACGGTTTATTCTATTTACGCTTCAAAGCATGTGTACAATAATTTGTGCTTTGCATAGTACAAGTGCACCATTGGTGTCTAACTTTTATTTAAATACACGATTTTACAAAATGGAGTCCATATGAGCCCTTCTCATTATTTGTCCCATGCATTGGGCATGTACCATAAATGGCCAACATGACTCTCACACTAATTCGGCTCTAGTCCAATAGTCCCAAGATGGTGTGGTGTCGGTGGTGTGAAAAAATTAGATTCAAAACATCATAAATGAATCAATTGATCTTGAAACATGGTGACCAAAAAAAAAATGACATGGAGATCCATTTTTTGTAATTTGAAATTTTTTTCTTAAAATATGTCTATATTCAAAATGCTTTGCAAAATTTATATTATCATGCTAAAAAAATATCATCTTTTGCTAAAAACTAAAATCATACTAAAAAAATTAGATATAGAATTTTGACAATATATTCAATTTTACACATATTTTAAATTGATTAATAAAAAACAAAATCAGTAGATATAAAAATACTAAAATCAACAAGAAAAATAATTTTATTTATTTGAGAAATTATCTAGTAAATTTTTTTTTTAAAATATTAACACTTCTTTGTTTGAAATAATTTCTTTTAAGAATGTAATATAGATTCAAATTGATATTTTATTAAAAAAAAATTAATTTTTTAAATAATAATTTGTAGAGATTTAAAAAGATTTCTGTAATTTTGGTCTATAACATATAAACTCTATTTTTTTAAAAAAAATACTTAAATAAACATCTAAAACTACATGATTTTTGAAAAAATTTATTTTTTTAAAAGAGAATCCTATCCTTAGTATCAACATAACTAAGAACTTGAAATTTTATTAATAAATTTCAAAATTCTACCAAATAAAAAATATAACCAATTTTAATAATATTCATTAATTTTTTTGAGAATATGAACAAATTCAAAATTGTACTATCATTCCATAATAACATTCATTAAAATAAACATTTACTAATATATTAATTTATCTTAAAGACACAAAAGTTTGAAATTCATTTATAATTTTCAAAATTATAAAATAGTCATGTACCCTATTCCCAAAAATCATCAAGGTCATTGACATCTTTGGGCTTTTCTAGAGGAGCCTCAAAAGAGACAATGACAACCTCTTGCACAGTAACTGTTTACTCTACAGTCACAATATTGTAATCTTGAACTAGGACATTTGCAAAGCCTCCTCTGTCACCCACTTTCCCATGTGCTTACTCTTGGAATGAAACCTGAGATTGGCCGATAAAGCAATAGCACTGTGATTATCACAATAGACCGTTGTCGGAGCAAACTGCTAAACGTCCAATAGTAGCTTTCTTTGTTGCTTGAGAGGCGATGATATACTCTGATTTTGTAGACGATAGGGCTATTGGTGCTTGCTTGCAACTGTTCCATGAATTGGACCACCATTAAGGAAGAACGTAAATCTAGATGTGGATTTGTGTGAAGATGATCAATATTAGAATAGTTTTGATATGTTTTCTATCTTTAACTACCAAATAAAATATAGTATTGGGATAACTCATATTTCAAGAAAAAATCTAACAATTTGAGGAATATTCATGAAGTCCTGTAACTTTCTTGTGAAAAGAGATTTTAGAATGATTCTTATAAGATTGTGGTTCTTTCGACAATGGAATTATAGTTTCGTCATCTGTAAATTTTCCTATCTCAGTTACTTCATCTAACGAAATTGAAATAGATTTCATTCGTATGTTTACAAAATCTACTAAGATAGAATCTAAATCTACAACAACAACATGTGTGTCTTTTTTAACAACACATGCACTAGTAGTGCCTAAACAAATCTAATATCCAATCTGTTGGGTGTGAAAAAATTTCAATAAGATGATTGATTTATTGTTGTGGCTTTTGATAGAGACAAGCCACGGAACCCGTCATCGGCTTTTTTAATTTTTTTTGTTACTATTGAAAATTGGAATAAGTTCTCAAAGCTAGTCAACCCGACGATGTTGTAGTGCAACATAGAACATTTGACATCCAATGAATAATAACTAATGGCTATGTATTCAATCTCATTACACAACCGTGCACCACCAGAATTGCGAACATTGAGCTTGTACCTACAATATCAAAAAATGAGTGAGGGCTTCATTTCTATTGCTCAGAGGATAAAGTCTCTAACACTCCTCAGAATCTTGACAATTCAACCCTGTTACTAGAGATTCTTGAACTTTCATGAATAATTTATGTTCGAATTATAAAACAAATTAGTGATCATGAAAAAAAAAATTGCAATTAATATTAAAAACTGTTATTAAAAAACATAAAGAGAATCTTACCTTTGAAATTCCTATCCCATATCAACAAGGGAGAGCTGACCATCAACAACCCTCGAGAGCACACTGATTATTAGCTCGGAGGAATTGATTTCTAGCATATTCTTCCACTCAGAAATACCCATCTTTATTGGTATGAGTTTTAATGTCTGAGTGGTGGCTACAACCTTCGTTTTGGATTTTGAAGCTCCTTGAGTTGGTTGGTGTTATGTCCATGACCGGTACATAGGATACAATATACTCCTAGTCTTGGATACACGGTACTCCAATGAAACAAGTTGTTAGTTATGCCATGTCATACTGGACGTGACCCGAAAGTAACTAATATCCTTGTGAGCCCAGATGGATCTTTGAATGATCCACAAGGTGATTGTATGCTTGTTAAACAATCTATTAAAAACTAGTCATCAGAAAACAAGATCTAGTTTAGCAACTTGATAGGAAACAAGTAGAGACAATCAAAGCATTGATCAAATAGTATAATCCAACTCCACACGTGTGGAAATAAGGCTGTAGTACGGCCTGTAGACAGTGTTTACAAAGTGCCAAAGCTGGGTTTCATTGGAAATCAAGAGTAATCACCATACAATGAGAGGAAACTCGAGTTTCTCCTTGAGGCTCCAAAAAGTTTCTATCTTCTCACTATGGAGAATGGGAATACATAGTAAAACACACTTCCTTTGCAAAGTTAGGTGAAAATCCAGCATGTAATAAGAAAGTAGACTCCACTTTCTTGCCCTAATGTGAAAACCCTAGCCTAGATCCAAGAGTCATGCTTGGTAGGTGCATGGTAGGTACAAATCTCATCATAAATGATGGTCTAGATCCTACAAAGTAGGAATCACTACCAAATAGACACAACCACTCCTCTTGACTCGTGGTAACATACTTTAGGTGTGTATTTACAAGTGGCACATTGGCCATTCAAGTAACCAACAAACAATATTGACAAAATATACAATATTCTACATGGCTAGATTTGCCAATGTAGGGCCAAGCAAGCACGAGCATGTTATTCAAGCAACCCTTGACTTTAGAGAGTCGGTCCAAGAGTTCTTTACCTCCCAAGCCTTTGCCCACTTCGTGCAATAATCTGTCGCCACGATAATATATCTTGCCACTTCATCAGAGCAATAAACAAAGGGATAAACAAATGCAAAATCTATTTAATCAACTGCATGCAATTAACTCTAACAACTTGGGCTACCAACCGAAAATATTTTCCGGTGATAAAAAGTTTAAACTCTCGGAAGTTGTTGAAGACTGGTTAAATCGTTGGACAAGCTATTTTAGCTTGCACAACGTCCCAGAAGATAAACGAATATCATCGGTTCTATTGTTTCTGGAAGGCAAAGCCTCTTCTTGGTGGAGGGAACTTTCCACGATAGATTCCTGACGGAATTCCGAAAAGCTTTTGTCACGATAGAAGATTCTAAACTGTATATTCGCTTTATCAACTGCAAAATGGGCAGCCGAGAACTGGACGGTTATGTCCAAGAGTTCTTGGACTTTTTGGCTAAGGTGCCGCTTTTTTATCGTAAGTTAGCACAGTGGCAATTTATTGCCGGACTGCCAGCTAACTATCAAAATGAATGCAAACGAAATATCCTCAACTCACTAGAGGATGCTATCTGTGTGGCGAAAGCAGTTGTTGCATCACAGAAAAGCGTGCACGCCCAAACGGCCCCGAAATCAAAGCAAGAAAAATCTAACAAGCGTAAGAAGCAGTTTTTTGATGAGTTGGAAGCAGAAGCGTACCAACATTCAAAGAAAAAGAAGAATAAAAAAAAATTGGTGGTGAAAGACAAAGCACGATTGGCGGCGCTTAAACAGAATCTGTGTTTCCTCTGCTGTAAACCCGGGCACCGTGCTAAATAGTGTCCTGAACGGAAAGCAAAGTCGTCAAGTTTCATGACTATGGATTTACCGGCAGGTAAATTGGAAGTCAATTTGTTAAATAATTGTGACTGTACTTGTAACTTTAGTGCACTCTCTTTCAAGCCTAATGAATTGTTTCATGTAAGAGGCAATATTTTAGAAAAAGTCGTGCAGGTAGTACTCACAATTTTTTGAATGCTCGACTTGTGCATAAGCTCCGAGTGCCCACCATGGCCAGTGATCACCGTTACGTGGTCCATCTTGCCACAGGGTCGGACACTGAGAGTTGGGATGTCAAAGTCTTGAACTTAGAGCTTTGGATGCAGAACTATGTTGAGCTGTTGAATTTCCATGTCATAAATCTAGACCGGACTGATATAATTTTGGGCTATGAATGGTTTTTTGACAAGTCAGACTCTTTAGAGATAGATTTTAAAAATCATTCTATGGTATTTAAAGATAATTTTAATCAGATTGTCTCTATTTTTGGAGAGACCGATGTACTTCCATCGCCGATGATTTCCTCGGCTGAATTGATTGAGAAACTTCATGATTCTGAGTATGAACTCTTTCACTTGCTTTTGAAATCTCGTATGCATTGTGATGTTGGGGATGTGAATGTGTTTTCATGCTTTAACACCGAAAATTTGCATCAGGAACAACAGCTTTTGCAAGATTTAAAGCAAGAGTTTAATGAAGTTTTTCCGAAGCAACTACCTTATGGACTACCACCCGTTCGGTAGGTGGATCATAAGATAGATCTTTTGCCCGATAGCGATCCTATCTTCAGACAACCATATTGGTTTAGTCAGAAGGAAGAGGAGGAAGTGGCTAGGCAGATCGAGGAGTATCTCAGGATGGGACACATAAGACCTAGTAAATTTCCATGGGGAGCACCTGTCCTTCTTAAGAGTTCGGCTATGTGTAGATTACAAGGGTCTGAACAAACTAACAATTAAAATAAATACCCGTTGCCCAGGATGGACGATCTCATAGATCGATTGAATGGAGCTAAATACTTCACAAAAATTGATCTACGTACGGGATATTATCAGATTAGGATACATTCGGAAGATGTATCTAAAACCGGTTTTAGGACCAGGTTTGGCCACTACGAGTTTCTTGTATTGCCCTTTGGCTTGACAAATGCTCCGGCTACTTTCCAGCAAATGATGAACGATTTATTTTGTCCATATTTGGGAAAGCTCGTAGTAGTGTTTCTGGACGATATTTTGATCTATAGCAGAACACTCAAAGAGCATGCTAAGCATCTCCGTACTGTTTTACGTATCTTAAGACAAGAGAAGCTTTATGCAAAAGAATCAAAGTGCGAATTCTTTAAAAAGGAACTTTTTTACCTTGGTCATAAGATTACCTCCTTTGGAATCAAGATTGACGAAGAAAAGGTGAAGACGGTAGTGGAATGGCCAATTCCTAAAACGGTGCGTGAACTTAAGTCATTCTTAGGTTTCATTGTGTTTTTCCGTAGATTTGCAGAGGAGTATTCGAAGATTGCTGAACCTCTCAACAATATGTTGAAAGGAGTGAAAAGTCGCAAAGGTAGGCCAAGTCCTCCTATCAGATGGAATGAGAAATTAGATGAGAGTTTTCGCAAACTCAAGCTTCTAATCGTCTCAGTTCCAGTTTTGAGAATAGCGGATCCAGATTTGTCATTCGTCATTAACACTGACGCGAGTGATACGGCTATTGGAGCTATTCTCTTACAGGAGGGTCAGCCCGTTGCCTTTGAGAGTAAGAAACTAACCAATGCATAGGTCAGGTACACCACTCAAGAAAAAGAGCTTTTTGTTGTGATCCATGCTTTGAAATCATGAGAGCATTACTTGTATGGTAATAAATTCGTGGTTAATACGGATCATCAACCTTTACAGCATTTCTGTAATCAGAATGATTTGCGAGGTCGTAAGGCCAGATGGGCAGAACTCATGCAAGAATTTGACTTTGAAGTGCGGTATACCATAGGCTCATCTAATCAGGTGGCTGATGCACTTAGTCGAATTGGTGAAGTGAATGAAATTTCTTTCACTGAGATCAGTACGGACTTTTATCTCTCCCCGAGAGGTCTTTATGAGAAAGACCCACATTTTGGACCAATCTGAAATAGGGTTCTAGCAGTTTCATCAAGCAGGACTGATGATCATGGTGATCAATCTGGGGGGAAGGATATAAAGGGTACTGATGACTTCTCTATTCGTAATGGACTTTTGTTCAGGAAAGGGAAGGTTTGTGTGCCTGATATGGATGTTGTTAAGAATAAAATCCTTTATGAATGTCATGAGTCACCATGCGCAGGACATCCCGGCATACGAAGGGATTTTTATTGGCCAAAACTCAAGCCCTTTGTAGAATCTTATGTGGTCAAGTGTGACCAATGTCAGTTGAATAAAGTTGAACGCCATAAGGCGGGAGATTTGTTGCATCCACTGGATATCCCTGATAAGAGATGGGATAGTATTTCCATGGATTTCGTAGTTGGGTTACTGCGGACAAATAAACAACATAATGCAATTTGGGTTGTGGTTGATCGTCTTACCAAATTGGCTACATTTATTCCGGTAAAGACCACCGCGAAGGCTTCTGATTTAGCACATATATTTGTAGAGCGTCTGTTTAGGCTTTACGGATTTACCAAGTGATATTGTGAGCGATCGCGATCCGAAGTTCACCGGTCACTTTTGGTTGGCCGTATTCACTAAACTAGAGACGACACTGAGGTTGGGTTCTTCTGATCATCCTGAGACGGATGGACAGACGAAAAGAACAAATCAGACGATGGAACAAATGCTTCGGGCATATGTTTCTAGATGGCAATCTGATTGGGAAAAGTACCTTCCATTGAACGAGTTTGCCTATAATAGTAGTAAGCATTCGGCTATTGGTTATAGCCCGTTTATGCTTATGTACGGTTCAGGTTGCATTGAATCGCGGTTCGAACCGCCTTTTACGGTTCGAATTTGCCTATAATAGTAGTAAGCATTCGGCTACCAATTATAGCCCGTTTATGCTTATGTACGGTTCAAGGTTGCATCGAATCGCAGTTCGAACCGTCGTTTACAGTTCGAACCATCGAATCGTTCGGACCCGGTTCGAACCATCGAATCGTTCGGACCCGGTTCGAACCGTTCGAATCGTTCGAATCGTTCGAACTGTCTGGCCCTAAAACGATTCCAGAATCCAGATTTCGCCCATTCTGTTCGCGCCCGAGAGAGAGAGAGAGAGAGAGAGAGAGAGAGAGAGAGAGAGAGAGAGAGAGAGAGAGAGAGAGAGAGAGAGAGAGAGAGAGAGAGAGAGAGAGAGAGAGAGAGAGAGAGAGAGCACTCAGG
Organism: Diphasiastrum complanatum; assembly: GCA_029204225.1. Lineage (NCBI taxonomy): Eukaryota > Viridiplantae > Streptophyta > Lycopodiopsida > Lycopodiales > Lycopodiaceae > Diphasiastrum > Diphasiastrum complanatum. Next base: position 4,845,418 of record CM055107.1, on the reverse strand, counting down.
AGTCAACACTCTGTGTGCACTATGCATTTGCCATTCAGATTGTGTGTGTGTGCTCAGTGCTGTGTGTGTGTGTGTGTGTGTGTGTGTGTGTGTGTGTGTGAGAGAGAGAGAGAGAGAGAGAGAGAGAGAGAATGGTGTGATTTTGTGTGTATGTGTGTGTGTGAGTGATTGTGTGATATTGTGTGTGTGTCCACTGTCTTTTGATATGTACAGTGTGTGTGAGTGAATCAGTGAGTGTGTGTGAGAGAGAGAGTGTGTGTGTGTGATATTATGATATTGTGTGTGTGTGTGTGTGTGTGTGTGTGTGACATGTGTGCATTGTGGGTGTGTGTGTGTGAGTTTTGAGATGTGTGCACACTGCACTGTGAGTTTGTGTGAGGCTTGAGCACTGAGATTGTGTGTGTGTGTGTGGGCAGTGGGCATTGTGAGTCTTGACATGGGTGTGGGACCTGGGTAGCTACTTAGTTAGAACTTAGAAGTTGGGAGTTAGTGACTACTCTGAGTTAGTAGTTACTAGTTAGTACCAAGTAGTTACTAGTAACTAGATAGTAGAGTCTAGTTAGAACTTAGAACTTAGAGAGATCTGTAGAGTCTAGACTGTCACCTGTGAGAGAGAGAGAGAGAGAGAGAGAGAGAGAGAGAGAGGGCCACCATGCCGAGGGATAGGGACCCCTTGTGGGATCACATCACCATCGCTGCGGCCTATGGCACATCGGGCACGGAGAGATGGACTTGCATATATTGTCACCAGTCTTACACTGGAGGGCCCACACGCATCAGGGCACATTTGTTACGTTTGAGGGGGTACGAGATTGCCGCTTGCATGCATGCTCCTGACATGTTAATTTCTAAATTGTATTGTAATTTCAAATTTGTCTTTTTTGTCAAATCGAGATGCAGTCACGGCGACAGAGCCAGAGGCCACCACATCACGCCCCCCAGTTGTCATCCGCTCACCCCTCGCTTCCCATGGCCCAGAGAACAGAGTTGCAGATGAGGCAGGGCCTAGTACCCGGCCTAACCCGCCTTCTGGTGCAGGATCTTCGACACCACCTCCAGCCATGACCATACCGGCACCACATCATCCACCTGAGAGAGGGAGAGGTAGACGGGGCCGCACTACACAAATGTGGGGTAGGGAGTACTATGTGTCTAGCTTCGCTCTCAGAGCCATGGCAGAGGCAGAGGTTGTCGTTCGATAGTTGTTCTACACCTGCGATCTGCCATTTCATTTGGCTAGGACCCCGACATGGAGGAGGGTGATGAGTGCGGTGAGTGCGATTGGGCAGGTTTGGCAGGGGCCATCTTGCGAGCACCTGAGGACGAAGGGGCTTCTTGATGAGCGGGCTTCTGTTGACCAGAAGCTAGAGCCTCTCAGGAAGGCATGGACCCAATACGTACTACTTGCTTTTAACTTTATCTACTCTAAAGTTGTCTAAACTTTAAAGTTTAAAGACTTTATGATGATTGTTAAAACTTAAATTGCAGGCGTTAATTGTAAATTACTTGTTAATTGCAATTTGCAGGCTGTAGCTAGCTATTTATGTTTAATCATGAATATTCAAATGATCATTTATCATTGGAATTTGCCATGAAATTTGAATTGCAATTTACAATTTAAGATCTATCCTGATTCCTCTCGGATCATGGATCTATTATGAATCATGATTCATCTTGTGTTGTCACTTGTAAGTGAGTCGTGAGTCGTGACCTCGGTCACTTGTCACTTGTCACTGACTTGTCACTTGTCACCTGTGAACTTTCAACTAGGCATGGTTGCACCATCATATCTGATGGTTGTAGCGATACGAGGAGGTGCCACATATTGAATATCCTGGTGTCTTTGTGCATGGGACGATGTTTCTCAGATCCATCGAGACCTCTGGGGAGGCAGTCACGGGCGAGTACATGTTCTCGCATATTCGAGCTGTCATTGAGGAGGTCGGACCACAGCACGTTGTACAGGTATATATATTATACTTTTTACAATTTACAGTTTACGGTTTACCTATAATGTTAAAACTTAAATGGTATTAGGTTACAGGTAATTACTCATTTGTAAATGTCAATGTTGAATGTTCATTGTTCAATGGCGATTTCGGATTGATTAACAGTGGAATCTGAATTATGGTTCACTAAAGTCTAAGCAGTTGCCACTGAGCACTTGAGTCTTGAATTCGGAATTCCAAACTCATGCACATTGCACATTGCATGGTATGGTTGTGCATGTGGTCACAGATAATGCGTCAAACTGCGTCTCCATGGGAAGGCTCGTTAATGAGACCTACCCCCACATCTTTTGGACACCTTGTGCTGCACACTGCCTGGACTTGTTGGTCGAGGATGTGGCCAAGATTCCATGGATTGCAGAGGTGGTGCGTACTGCACGGTTCTTGGTGAGATTTGTCACCAAGAAGCCTAGGGTCCTAGCCATGTTCAGGAGACAGTCCACCTTGGATATCTTGAGACCTGCCCCCACCAGGTATGCAAGTTGCAACTCAAATTTGATTCTTGAATGCGCTTCTGTAGACTGTTGGAACTTGGTAAGTATCTATTGTGGTAAATATTTCATGCAATGATGCACATTGCATGTGCCATGTATTTTCTTGACTCTTGACTCTTGTCAGAAGTTAGAACTTAGAATTTGTCACTTGTGCAATGTGCCCTATGCAGGTTTGCATTTATATTCCTGGTCCTAGAACGAGTGCTAAAAGTTCATCAGGGCTTGAGACAGATGGTTGTTGATGTTGACTGGGCGCAGTGGGGGCCGTCACAGGAGCCCAAGAGTAAGAGATTCGAGTGGCCCATTATGCATTCACCATTTTGGGATGAGGCTCGATCCATTGTGGTGGGCCTACAGCCCATCTACACTGTCCTGCACCTTACAGATCGAGAGGGCTGCACATTGGGCCTCTTGTACGAGTTCATGGACAGGCTGGGCGAGCAGTTGAGGGTTTGCACGACCATTAGCCCAGAGAGGTATTATGTATATCAAGAATCAAGATTCAAATTTCAAATGTAGTATGTAGACAGTAGTATGCAGAATGTACTATGATGATTGATCTATCATGTACATTGTACTATATTGTATAATTATTACTGTGTCTTGACTCTTGAATCTTAATTCTTGCAGGCTTACGGAGGTCCGGCTCCTTTGGTTGAGCAGGTGGGAGTGGTTTCATAGGCCCCTGTATGCCATGGCCCACATACTCCATCCACTTTGGAGGAATGAGGAGCAGTTCACATATAGGGAGCTCAGGGATGGCTAGAATGCCTATATCTCCCGAGTGTTCATGTGGCATGGTCCATTACAGTTTAAACTTGTTACTTCACATTTTACTACACAGTTAGTCAATCATATTGTAACTTGTTGGAACTTGGAACTTGGTTGCAACTTGCTAGTAGTAAGTACTAACTGCCCCTTGAACTATGATTCAGGCCAGTCCCGTGTCATGGTGGTCGAAGTTTGGGGTTGATGTCCCCAAATTGCGTCGCCTTGCCATCAGGATTCTCTCACAGGACTGCACTGCAGTCGCTTGTGAGAGGAACTGGAGTTTCCATTCCATGATTCACACGAAGAAGAGGAATCGACTATCATCAGCGCAGTTGGAGAGGTTGGTGCACATACACGCCAACCTGAGACTTTTGGGTAGACTCCAGACCACCGCAGAGCCTATCCAGGTAACTTGTAAGCCATAAATTATAATTACTAAATTCTAACATATGATCCATCATCCCAGGAACCAGTTAGTACTAAGTAGATACTAAATAGATCATACTACATAGATGATAGTAGATACTAGACTATAGCTAAATTTTAACTTTTGTCGGGACTCACCCTCCAAATTTTGCGTTGATTTCAATGTGCATTGTGACGTGTGTAGGTAAATCCCGATCTGATCGATGTGGCAAAGGTTCCAGAGTTGCCACCGAGAGACCAGTCAGAGGAGGACGTGTACACATTCCTCCATGAGGAGGCCATGCAGAGTGCAGGTGAGAAATTAGGATTGTCTAAGTAGTAAGGTGACAGGTCTTGAATTAAATTTTCGAAGTTTGAAGTTACTAATTATCGTAAATTGTAATTTACTAATTTGTAGACAATAACACGTTTGTCCCTCTTTGTGTGCATTGTGCAGGGCCTGTCACTCGAGCAGAGCATAGGAGGAGGGCAGGAGAGGCTAGCAGCTTCCGTGCTCATAGCCTCGAGGACTACTTTGTTATGATTCATGAATCATGATATATTATGGATTCTAGAATCTAGTTTCAAGTTTCAAGTTTCTGATTCCTGAAGTTAAGTTTTAACTTTTACTTTTAACTGTAGTATGTACAGTCTATGTAGTTTGGACTCTGTAACCTGTTTAAGTTTTTAACTGTAGTTACTAGTTACTGGCAACTGCTAACTAGTATGTACTATGTACTATGTAGTCTGTTTAAACTTGGGTCATGACTCATGAGTCATAATGTCATTCTAATTTCTGTAAATTCTGTTTTGAAAATTGAATCTTAAAAGTTGATATGACAGGTCACAGGTCACACCGTCACGACTCACAAGAGCTTAGAGATCTGATTATCCTGAATTCTGAAATCTGTAAATTTAGAGGAAGATTGAAATTGTTTAGCTATTAAAATTTAAGTATTTGTACTATCAGTGAATGTTTGACTGTTTTTTTGAATAATTGAAAAAAAAAGGTTTGAACCGTTTTCCGATTCGAACCTGGCTTGGCGGTTCGAACCTCAAAGAATCGGTTCGAACCGGCCGATTTGAATCGACTTGTTCGAATCGGGATGCAACCAACGTACAATTTTGAGCCTAGGTCACCCATTGCGGTTGAGACTCGGACGATCAAATTTCAAAAAGTAGCGGATTTCTTTCACGAGTTTATGCTACGGATTGCACGTGAAAATGTCCAGAGTGCCCATGATAGGGACAAACATTTTGCAAATCTGAAAAGATCACCGAGAGACTTTCAAGTGGGAGATTGGGTATATTTGAGAATCCTGAAGGATTCAAGTGCAAGCGTACCGGCAAGCATTATAAGTTGTCTTCTAGATATAGAGGACCGTTTAAGATCTTGAAAAAGATCGGATCCTTAGCTTACCAGTTGAAACTCCCGGATAGATCGCAAGTGCATCCCGTATTTCACGTTAGTCGTCTCAAAAAGAGTCTACATGAAGGAGAGCATCTTGGATCTGGAGATTAGTTAAACCTGTTGGATAAATCATTGGGTGTATCTCGTCTTGAACCCGAAAAGATCTTGGATACAAGAACTAAACGATTGAGAAATCGTATACTTACCGAACATCTGGTTCGATGGAGAGGATGTACAGACGATGATGATTCTTGGGAACAGGAAGGAAGCTTAAGGAGGAAATTTCTCAGTTTTAAGTTCTAAGGACAGAACTTGAATAAGGGAGGAAGAATGTCATGTCCATGACTGGTCTCGGGTAGCGTGTCCATGCAAGGGACCGGTAGACCAACAACCCGTAAGTTAATTGTGACTATAAGAAAATTGGGGCCCTTATGTGTACAAGGTCATAATTAATGGTTGTAGGCCTAAACACATGGTGGTGGAGTTGGTATGGGTCTATCAGTGAGTCATTAGGAAATTGGATGACGTGGCCCAATTAGGCTGCAGAGGTGTCCAGTGAGGTGTCACAGTGCACTACTAGTGGTGCATGGGCCTTGGAGGGTATAAGTATACTATTGGGCTCTCACTAGTGTATGCTTGATTTGTGATGAGTAGCTACATGCTGCTGGTGTGACTTCTCTTTCCATGACTCTGATTGATCCAAAGCTTGGGGGCTAGATCCGTACGGTCTAGGTTTGGTTGGGTTGGTTTAACCTCCACCGGTTCCCATGTGTTGTTGCTTTGTATGGTATGCTTAGGCTAGAATCTTGTTGTGAGGACTTTACAATGGCCTTCTCCTATTAATCACAGCCATACACTTGTCATGTCATGGATGGTAATCTGGGATCTTTAAACGTCCACCAATAAGACTCTTACAACATGGTACTTGCGCCAAAAAGTAATAAATGGTTTATCATTAAAAACTTTTAGATTCATCATTAGGAAGAAGATCCTATTTATTAATGATTCGATTTTCGAAATTCCAAAAAGATAGCAAACTTAATGGTCGCCGAATTCTGTACCTAGAAGTATGCATTGTGCTTTGGTAGATTCTTTATAGCTTTGGTCTGTATTGCCTTTACCTTGGCATGTTTGGTTTTGCTACTCCAAAAGTTCACTCAGATCATCTTCTGAATCATTGAGATAAATCCATCTATGTCTATGCATGCAGATTTTGGAGAGTTCTCCATCTACAACTTCTATTTTTCCAACTCGATGATGAATTATAATTGAGGCGTTCCGGACAGGTTGATCAGTATGTCCTTTAGCCACATCATTTTTAATATTAAAGCAAAACCAAACATGCCAAGTTCAAGACAATACAGACCAAAGCTATGAAGAATGTGGCTTATGTCTACCTTCGAAATGTTGCCAAGCTGGGCATCAGATATTATTTGAGAAGAGGCAATGGTTTTTTCAAGGCATTCTTCGAGAAGTCTGCAGCAAGGAGAAAAGCTCTTTCTTTCAAGCGTTATGAACATTGTAGTACTAGCGTACATGTTTTCCTGTGGATGTCCCAAGTTGATGAGCATGGAAATCTATGCTCTCCCAAGATGATTTATTTCTTTGGGTTCCCCGATCAACTTCTCGCCAATTTTCCTGCCATTGGCAAAGCATTTGGAGCGTTTGTAAGCTACCTTGGAATGATAAATTCAACAACCGTGAAGCTGAGAAAGAGACGAGTACATGAAGATCCTTTTGTCAACTTGCAAGTACCCAATTTCAAATTATCTTTGCCAGACGATTGTAGCGATCCTTGCGTGGTGGCGCAATCTCAACCGACCCGACTTATATTTCAGATGCAGAGTGGACATGTCTCAAAGAAGAGGAGGTCTCTTGGCACTCCTCAAAAAGCCAAGGATTTTTCACAGACATCTCCTTTCAAAGATATCCTGAGAGCAATCTCCTCTTCTCCTGAATCTCTTAGCTCTCCTAAATCTTCTTCTCTTTCTCCTCCTAAATCTCCTTCATCTCCTCCTAAATCTCCTAGGTCTCCTCCTAAGACTTCTTCTCAGACTCCTTCGCCTCATAAATCTCCTAGGTCTCCTCCTAAAGTTTCTTCTTAGTCTCCTCATAAAACTCCTCCTACATCTCCCCCTATTATGTTCTCTTGTTTGAAGGTCTTCCCAAAAAAGATGATGCATTTCCAGCATGAGACAATCAAAATTGTTATCAAAAATTCATTTCCAATTTCAATTACGCATTCTCCAATAAAGTTACTTCCATCTGGAGAAATGGACATAGAGATCATAGAAAGGAAAGACCCTCAACTTGAACAATGATATTCAAGTTGAGCAGTTCATATATTTTCATACATGATGTATACAAAAAATTATACGACATATTAGAAAATTACGTTGTTCAAATTCTATGGATCTTCAATTTCGATAGATGTTCTTATGTCTTTGCATTTTAAATGCTCTTCCTGCCTTACTCTTACCTGCACATCAAAAACTATTTGAGTTCAATTAATGAATGATGTGTAACCTATCTTGTAAAATTGAATTACTAAGAAATAGAAAAATAAAAAATTTCATATGGCATAACGTACCTTAAGACCATTCAATCGAATTTGATAGTATTGAGGAAGATCGAACAACATGTCTAGCTCTGATTGTGATTGAGACTCCAATATTTCTCAACCTCAATCAAAGCAAGAATGTTGTCATTTCTTTTCACTGTTATTTTAAGTTGTTCTTGATGATTTAATACATAATCTTGATCTAGTGGTTTCCACTCATTTTTGAGTTTCATCCATTTTCTATAATACAACAGCAAAGTGAGCATTTGTTTATCTATGTGATATCTAAATGTCAATGATGACTTACATACTCTGCACTCAACTTGCTCATTTTGTTTCATATCCCAACGATCATCCAACAACTCAACGAGCATTTCATTACTCAAGTCCTTACAAACAAACATTGTTTTCGTTCGCCGAATATTGCATTTGGAGAAAAAAATTAACAAAAAATTGGAAAAGGTAGATATCAACTTAATCTATTATTCTTTGAACCAGTGCTACATTTTAATATATTCTGAATATCCATATCATAGTCTGGATCGAAAACTTTCTGAAATTGCTAAATCTAGAAAAATCCATTCCTCACTCAAAAAATCTGGTAGAGGATATGGATCTAATCTACCCACTAAACCATTTTTATCAGGAATATAGGTGTGATCATTAAAAAAAAACTCCTAACTCTAAAAGGGATTTTGAAAAACGACCTTTATATTGAAAAACACCGATATCAAAATGTATGACATCAATTATTCCTACAATAGATTGAACTGATTGTCATTCAACAAAATTTGATGGATACAAATTTGCAAAATCAACAAACGTATCATGATAAAAATTTAATATAAAAAAAATGCTAATACTAGAAAAATTTAATCTGAATATGTACATACTAATCGTATATTTACAATTGCATTTTCTTCTATCATTTGGATTCAAATCCGCTCTTTGTGAAGATAAGCATGCTGAACTAAAACTTCCGTGATAGATTGACCGGCAGCTGATACTTTGAAATCCATTATCCTTCCTTTCCAAGAGCTTCTATATATGTTATCTGATCTTTTTCTTTTCCAGAAAGAGCCTTTTGAATAAGGCTACATCAAAATCCATTGATATTTATGATATATTCTTGTTATCCATTGATCTTCTGCATTTTTTTCATTGCAAATATTGATAGCATCAATGGTTCTTCTTGGTCTCCGATTATGTGTCACCATTGGTCCAAAATATGTCTATGGAAGCTGAGTACGAATGAGAACGGAAGAAAATGCACAAGACTATGTGCTAAGAATTAAATCTCTCAACAAAGAGTTAGCCTCTATTGGGGAGAAGATTAAATATAGTGTGCTTGTTGAAGTGGTCCTTAATGGTCTAGGAGATGATTTCACGAACTTGGTCCAAAGTTTTGCCATCCAAGACACTTTGCCAACAATCGAAAAGCTTCATAGTGTGCTAGTGGCTGAAGAGTGTAGGATGCTCCACACCAAAGCAAGAATGAATTCATTGTCATTGCAGGATGGAGATGAGAACCAATTTCTCATTCAAAAAAAAGAAGACCAATTAAACTAAGAAGAAACATCCAAAGGAGGCCAAAGATGAGGATGGAGCTTCAAGCTCAAAAGACAAGAAAGACAAATCAAAGTACAAGTGCTTCTTTTGTGGAAAGAAGGGGCACTTTGCATCATAACGCCTCAAGAAAAAGAAGGCACAAGAGAACAAACAAAGTAACATTGCACATCAAGAGGAGGAGGATGAAGAAGAATCATCCTTGATGATATCCAACTCATCACCATCATCCAAGAGCAAAACAAGTGAATCTTGGTAGATTGATGGTGGGGCTAGTTCCCACATGACTTTCCGAAAGGACTACTTTTGAAAATTTCACTCTACTCTCTTATAATGATGTTAAAAGAACTATCTTTACAGCTACTGATCAAGAGCGTAGAATAAGTGGTATTGGTACTATTCCATTGTACATATGATCATCCAAAAGGATAAATCTTGAAAATGTCCTTTTTGTACCTAAGTTAACCAAGAATTTGTTAAGGTTTGGCCAATTAATGGATAATTGTCTAGATGTACAATTTAAGCATGGATTTCGTTCCATCCTTAAGAACAATAAATGCATAGCAAAGGGATTCAAACAAGGTAGATTGTTTAAATTAGATGCTAATGTTGCAATGGAGAGTGTGAACAAAGGTGGAGACCACCAATGTGGAGCTATGGCACAAAAGGTTGGTCCACCCCAACTTCAAATCTATGGAATCCATGTGTGCAAAGGAGCTTGCACTCAGCCTCCCCAAGAGCTTGGCAAAATGTGAAAAGCATTGTGAGGCTTGTAGCCTCTAAAAGGCTCATAAGCTTTCATTCTCAAGATCTACTTCAAGATCAAACACTCTTGAAAAATATAGTCAGATGTGCATATAGCGTCTATCAAGCATCTAATGGTGGTGCTAAGTACTATGTGAACTCCATTGTTGATCATTCTATATAATATGCTTAAATTTACCTCTTGTCTTGTAAATCTTTGGTGTTTGATTCATTTGTAAAGTTCAAAACTCTAGTTGAAAATCAATTTAGTACCAAGATCAAGGTATTAAGAAGTGATAATGGAAGAGATTATATCTCCAATAAGTTGATAGAAGATCATATCTCCAATAAGTTGATAGAGTTTTGTAGTTCTAATGGCATTAAGAGGGAGTAATCTTGTCCTTATACTCCTCAACAAAATGGAATGGTCGAGAAAAAAAATAGCTCTCTTTGTGAGTGTGCTAAAGCCTTAAGGCTAGATGCTTCTCTACTAAAACCATTTTGGGGTGAGGTAATCACTTGTGCTAACTCCGTATGCAATAGATTGCCCAACCAAGGCATTCGAGAAATCACACCATATGAAGCTCTAATTGGAGAAAAGCCAAATCTCGATGGTCTAAGGATATTTGGATCCACATGCTATGTACACCAATCCTTGGATACAAGGAAGAAGGATGATGCAACTTTCATCAAAGGCATCTTTGTGGGATATGGTGAGAATAGCAAAAGGGTATAGAGTCTTCAATCCCATCACTAAGAAAGTCATAGTGAGTAGGGATGCTATTTTTTATGAAGGACATGTTTGTAAAGTGGATGATAATGCTACTAATCATCTTGATGTCAAAGACCATGCTAGGATGGAGGAGCTTCAAAGTGATCAAGAGCTTGAGGATCCAACTTGGCAATCTCGAGTCTACTCCTAACAATCCTTCAAAAAGGTGTGGAAACAATATGGACTGACCACTGGAGGAGCAGGCCTAAGCAAAGGAGGCCGGTCTTTCTTTCTTCCAAACCTCCTCTTACGAGAGGGCTTCAGTAAGCGAGAAGACGAAACTAGAGCAACAATGGCTTCTTGAGACAAACAACACGAGTAGGCAACAAAAAGGCACACCCCCGACCTGCAGCGTTGACCCAACGCTTCTGAGGTGGAATAAAAGTTCAGGGGAGCTCCAGAGAGATGGAAGAGGGGTCAAGTGGTTGAAAGCTGTAGACAACTGGAGCTTTGAAGATACCTGAGAAATCTGTCCCATGGTAAAAATGTAGAGGCTACAAATCTGAAGCAAAACCTATAGCGGGGCCCACCTGTGGAAAAGAACAAAAGGAAGGTTGCAAAGGAGAAAAGACCAAAGGGTTTGAAGTATGAAGAGGAGGGAGCGAATCAGTTAGGAGAAAAGACAAAAGAACAGTATGCTTAAGAGGGGGAAAATCAAAAAATGGAAGGGTGGGGCAACAAAATAGAAGTGGTCAACAAGCAAGGTGGAAGCGACAGTCCCAAAGGAAAAAGGCAGAGGGGAAAGAGAGAGGAACGAAGAAGAAGTGAGAAGCAAGCAAGAGAAAAGGGGAGAAGAAAACAAGGGGGAGGGTGCAACAGGCATGACATAGAGAGGATGAAGAAGGATGCCATCCCCCACACCCAAGTGTGCGAGCATGATGGCGACGAGAGGGGCTGAGCAACCGCGATCACTGAGAGAAACATACATCATCACTTTCTGTACACTTTACATTTAAACATTATATTTCATATTTCAGATGTATTGTATGGTAACATTTGTTTTAAGAGTAGCAATCATACTACATTATCATTAAGTAAATTTTGAATTTTTGTTCCCTTAAAAGTAGGAAATTATCCAAAATGTAAAAAAATTTAAAACATTTTTTAAAAGTATTATACATGAACATTTTCAAACACTTGGTTGCTACTATGATTTTGATATGTTATTGATGAGTTGGAAATAGACTACAAGACACAACTTTTTTTTCTCTTGATGAGACACTTCTTTGACATTTTTCTTTTATTTCATAAGGTCACCCATTTTTTGAAGGTTTCACACTTGGCCTTTTCAAAGATTCAATTGCTACTATGACTTTGGAATGTATATTAATGTGTTGAAGGTGGAAAACTAGGCACCATCATTTTTATTTCTTTTATTGCATTGTTAATACCTAAACATTGCTAATTTTGATTAGATGTCTTTTGTGTTGCATGTAATTGTACTCTCAAGATTCTAATTTTAAAAAATTCCCAAGAAAATATCTAATGAATGACTTGAAAAGACAATGCAAAGTCAAGAAAAGGGGACATGGTAAAGAATCTATATTAGAAGGATTGCAAATGCTAAGTAAAAGGAAATAAGAGATTTGCAAGGCATTGCACATAGTTGAAAGTCACAAAAGAAAAGATTACAATCTGATTGCAGATTGCACGCTAGGCATTTCAGTTTTAGAATAATGAAACCTCTCCCATTAAGAAAGTTAAGCCTATGAATGTGTTAGTTCATGTTCAAAACATTGTAAGATAATACCTTAACTTAATGAGCTCTATAATTAAGACTCCAAGTCCACTCACTTGTATTGTGTTGAGTTCTTTGATTACATGCATCCACATGGAAGCCTAACACATTGACCAAGAAAAAACTTTCAAATTATCACCATTCCTCTTTTTTAATCTACAACTCAACAACAAGAATCCACATCGTATAGTTCCACCCAAGCTTTGACGAAAACTTCCAAAATGGGATGAGTTGCGTCTGTTATCAAGCTTGATATTTGAAACTCAAAAAACCAAAAGATGTTACTTCTCCAACCATGCATTGGACAAATTGTCACATTCCGTTCAAAATACAATGTCTTTAGTCATTTTTAGCAACCCTATATTGAGTTACTTAGAAAAAATTACGAGTACGTTTTCATAGGGTTATTATCAAATGTATACTTTTAGTTACAACAAAAAAATTACTTGGCAAAACCTAAAAAATAATGCTAGCAAATAGGGTTAAGATTTTGTACAAAATGTAAGTCATTATAATTATACATTGCCACAATAAATGACAAACTTGATATAAACACCATCAATCATTAACTACATATGATACCATATGATATTAATTTTGAAGTAATCCTGCAACCATTGAATATATATATATCTATCTATATATATATATATATATATATATATATATATATATATATATTATATATATAAAACATTAAATATAAAGTTACAGGGGTCCATTGCAAAAATAAAAGTGATCCACGAAAATGTGACAATCAACCCTCAACCTGTATACTTGCTCCATAAAGTCATAGTATCCTTGTTACCTGGATTCATATTTGGTAGCCTTTCATTCTCCCATAAAAAGTTTCACTGCTCCATCAAAAGTATGCACATTAGTACATCCTTGTAATGTCATGTAGAAAAAAGAATACTATCTTAGAAACAACATCGTAGATCTGAATCCTAATTTACATTTAAAAAAATGTAGAATACAGTTTTATCTCGAAAATATCACCTTGTTAATATTGGTTGAAAGCCAATCTAGACCTTCATATAGTCCTTCACCAGAGGTTGCACATGTGCTTTGAATATACCTGCACCACAAGTCAAATATATGAAAAAAGGTTCTGCAGTCAAATCATAAATTTGACTTAGAGAAAGGTGAAGTACAACTAGATGAATTAACCACTTTGATTTGATTCAAGTTAAAAGCATGCAATGAGATAGAAGAAAGTAGCGTAAAGAAAGCATAAGAAAATGTTAATCTATTGAGAAATGAACTTCTAGTAACATTTGATAATGGGCTGAGAGCCGTTTTCAAAGTCACATGAGCCTGTGTGCCCATCGTGAAGTACAAGAAGCCTACAGTATTGTTGTAATTTTGAAAATGTTCTTACCACATCAATACATAATTCAATGGACTTTTTACTCTAGATTCTTGAAGAGAATTAAAATACAAGAGAAAATCCTTTCCTTGAAAAATAATGTGATGAGTCCCCCAACTCAACGTGATGTACCTAAATCACTATTACAGACTTCTCCTCATGATGGAGATTTGTTTTCTTTGAAGCTTTTAATTAGAAAGGTTAAAGGCAAATTGGAAATCCCAACATAGACCTTATTTTTGTCAACGTAATGGATTGTGTCAATTATTTTGGTAGACTATGGGTTAATCACCCAACATGTAATTTAACCAAACAAAAATCCATTTTTTTGCCATTTCAAAATTTCAGAAATAATGGAAACTTGACATTTCCATCAAGTTGAAAGGCAACTTAAAGGCGTTTTACAAGCCTAGAAAAGTCACTAAAGAATTCATTACCTAACACATGAAGGTTGTTGGAAAGATCGTTCCCTCTCGTGAAAGTCAACCAAAATTTTTATTTTTCTTGTTGAAACTTGAAAACAAGTATGAAAACCGTCATAAAATATTAGCATATTCTATAGTAGATTGTTTCATAGAACTACTATACTGTAGTAGGAATACTAAAAGCTTTTTAATGGGCCACAAGAATCATGTAAATATTTTGATCATAAAATCTATCACAAAATCAGATTTATGAACATGTCTTTTTCCACCAAGAAGTGGTGGCTCCCCATTTTACTTCAGATTTTTGAGAGCTTTCAAGACTATAAGGATCATTTGTCTTTGCTTTGTAAGTTGCAAGTGAATGAAAAATTAACAACTTTGCTAAATATGAAGAATGACATATTGGAATTCACTCATTAAGCATAATTCAACCATCACAGATATAAACCCAATCTTACCAATGACGTTGTCGTAATGAATGTAATCCCAATTTATCAGTAATTTCAGCAGCAGTCATTGCATTTGGAAGATCTTGTTTGTTAGCAAAAACGAGAAGAACTGCATCACGCAATTCATCCTGCACATAATAACTTGTCAAACAATTTCCACATGTACAAAAATCTTAAATAAATGTGAAATCTTTGGTGAATATACTTTATAATGTAATATTTAAAAAAACAAAGCATTTATATCATTTTTGAAACAAGCACAACAAATTGAGAAATCAAGAAATTCTAAGGACTTGCCTCATTCAACATCCTATGCAACTCATCCCTTGCCTCTCCTACACGTTCTCTGTCATTACTATCAACCACAAATATAAGGCCTTGAGTATTTTGAAAGTAATGCCTCCAAAGTGGCCTGATCTGTACATGGAAAGAATTTTGAGGACCAAATCTTTACAAAAAAGCAAAAAACATTTGAAGCCATCAACTTTTTCATGGAAGAATTACATCAAAGTCTCGTTACAATCTAAGCTCAAAAAAAGAAGTGAATGTCCCCCAAAAGCTGCACTAGAAGAATGAAGTTATGAATCATGACTACATTTCAAAGGCCCATATTTATCAAAACATCTAAAAGTAGCTTGCAAAACCCCTAAGCCAATAGCAGCACATCTGTAGTATTGTATGAAAGAAGGACCAATTGTGACAATCTAGTAAATGAATTAGCACCTTGTCTTGACCACCAACATCCCAAACGGTAAAGCTGATGTTTTTGTACTCTACAGTCTCCACATTAAAGCCTGATCAAGTCAAACTTAGTGATGTTAGGAAAGTGATTGTGTAGAAATGGGACAACACATCAAAAAGTTATTTTCAAGAAGAAATCAAAGTCGTTTCTTACAAATCACCATGCAAGTTTAACAACCTGCATGGAAGCAATCAATCACAACAAAAAGACAACTGAAACTAACAAGTTACATCAGAAATTTTAGCCACATAATACTCATAACTCAAATTCCATGGTCCTCATCCCAAGTTCTACTTCATAGGGTGTTAAATTTTTCTACAAGAAGAACACTAATAACGAGAATACATCACGTAGATCTTGAATTTAAAATATTGAAAGAAAAAAAAAATTACTTGATCCAATCAATAACACTGCAAAGATAATCTACACAATCTTTGAGAGTGGATTGGGAGAAGATTATCATAATCATTAGCCTAGGCAATGTGTGTTGTTGCGAGCAATCTATTGTATTCTATTCTCATATCGCTTTAACTATTCAAGATGGATTTAAAATGGATATATTGCACCTTGAGCAAAGTTTTAATAATACAATAAATCGTATACAACTTACTTGAAACTAATTTATATCCCATTGCTGAGTACTATGTGTTGGTTATTCTATCATACCTACCACCTCAATCAATTGTGACATGTCACTACTCGTGCCAATATTGGGATAACATATAAGTGTGTCCTTCTAGTATATTCACATATCCTTTACTACATGTGTTGTTTTGGGCATAACTTGGTATCAAAGATATTTTCTAGCCTATTGAGATTAAGCACTAGATTCTACAAAGTTTAAATCCATCTTTAGTAAAAGAGCTATGAATTTTTGACTATATCATTCCTTTAGGGAAAAACCATTGCCCAAAACCCCGCCCAAAACCTTGCCCTGCCCGCCCAAAACGCATGTCCGCCCGCAGACTCGCGGGCTCACATCGCTAGTGTACAAGTTAAAAAGATTTTCTCCCAAGTGTTATTGATAAGTATCACTATATGTCCATCTAAAACAGGTGTCATTAATCTGTGGATGGTGAAAGGACGTTGTGATATCTCCAACAAAGGGAGCATTGTGGAGGCTTGACTAAATGACCCCATTCGATATCGTGTTTTGAAAAATCAAATTCACATGAATGATGAATATCAAACTCTCTAAATATAATCAAAAGCTTCATACCGCCGCGAGTCCAGATAATTGAATCAAAGACGGAGTCTTCATTAGTAGATACTAAACAGTCAGCAAGGATCAAGTTATTTGTCTTAAATACGTACAAAAAGCAAGCATGTAACATATCTGTAATGGATACCTATAACAGATTCTGCCCAATTTTAGACGAGTTAAAAAGCATAATGTGTTTTTCAAAGGCAGATTTTGAACTTTTTTTCTGCCTGTCTGTGCCCATCCGTACGGCGTCCGTACGACTGTCACGTGGCGCATTTTGTAGTGGTCAGTCAAAATCAAACCTGCCTATTATGCTTCGTAAGGAAGCCTTACCGGGCAGAATGCCGGCTCCTTCCATAATACTAATACGGAAACCAGAGATGCAATGTGTATCCTTCGATTGGGGCTATTACCGAAGTCTGGATTAAAGAAAACAGATCAAACACATTATGCCACTCTCGTATTCTTTTCTGTGACTAGAAACATTTGAGATTTTACACGTTCGGTTAGATAAAATTTAGAAATACCAACAAATTGTGGAAAAGGAATAAAAGAAATAGACATCTTAAAAAGTTCTCGCGGTGTAAATCAAGGAAAGACTGCTTGTTCGAGTTTGATGATACTTCATAACGGACTTCGATTGTAACTCAAACAGCTAGAAATAATGTGGAAAATATGTACAGATGGCAGTAAGACATCGCACATGAAGATATGGTGAAACAAGACACAGAAAAGGCATAAAAGCAAGCGACAATTTATCAGATATTCAGAAGCAAGATATTAGTTATGACTTATTCAGAAGCAAGCTATACTTGATCACTACATATCATAAAGCAAGAAATAATTTACAACATACTGAAAGGCGAGCTATACTTTATCAGATATAACTTGTCTACATAACAAACATGGTTCCCATCGAGTATTTCTAGAACCAAAAATCAATCATCGAACTAATCCTATATGACAGAATATGACGACTGTAAACTTCTGCAGCGGCATACGATGTCGTGACTCCGAAAGCGACAACGTAGAGAAAATAAAAGGTTAAAACCAAGCTGCAAATATTACTTATTTATGTGGCACGTACATAACAGGTTACAGGACACAATCTTCTGAGCTGATGCGTAGCATGTTATAACAATATTTCAATCACAATTTAATAACTACTTTGATCCGTACAGAACAAATATCAATACATCTCTTCAGAAAACGATATCGTACAGCGATAATACAAAGAAACAGAGGACAACTGACTCATGATCAGCAAACAATTAGAGCTCCATGACGTGCTAATTGATCCTGACACCAACGTCAAGCAATATGACCTCACCGATAGTAGGAATAGTCGTGACAATCTCTCCCAGCTTGAGCTTGTACAAGATCGTGGTCTTTCCGGCAGCATCGAGTCCAACCATTAAGATTCTCATCTCTCTCTTGGAAAACATGCGCTGCCAGATCTTGGTGAAGGTGAGCCCCATGGCGATCAATCGAACAGCTGCACTCTTAAGGATGGATGGATCTGGAAACTATTCTGCTGCCTTTGAATGGAAATTATCAACAAACGAGCAAAGGAACAAACGAGCAAACAATAGTATCTGTGAACGAAAGCAAACGAGCAAACGAAACAATCGTGGAAGCCTGCCTACAGCTCCTGCATAAATCTGAATGAAGGGTAAATAGTGGTATGGACACCACGTGGTACAATCTGAATCAATGAATGAGATCCAACGGTGCTGCAAGAGACTAGATTTTTCTCTATGGATTCAGGGAAGGCGAGTCTTTGGCTCCAGTTGAAGGTTGATCATGCCAGTCATTTTCTTTTTGAAAAGACCGAAATTTGAAGTCGCGCTTCAGATGCCACGATGACGACGACCGGCATCCCTAAAGGAGATTCTAGTCCTGTTTCACCCGTCAATTTGAATGGCGTATTGCTACTACGACAGGATGCAGTCCGTGAAATAGATGCCACTTCCCGTCAGTCTGAATGTCACGCGTGCGTGTCTGAATATTAAGTAGAAAGGAACACGATGACCGGCTCTTCCCGCGAGGCAACCGGTGAAGCAGGTTTCTGGTTGCAAAGCATGTGGGGCAGAGCCTTTTAGCTACAATGGGGTATCTTTATATTTTTTGAGAAACTGCACCTTTTTGGCCCTTGCACTCAACAGACCACTATCTACTATTTTATGCGCATTTCTCAATTTTAGAAAAAGGTTTCATGCCTTACGCTAAACTTTAAAGTATAATTGTGAGCTCGATAAGTGACATGCGTGTTTTATCCACCACTTTTTAGTTTTTAAGCTTTCTCATGAAAGTCGTAACCTCTTGTAACAATTCTTCCAAAGCTAATGTGTCTGAAGCTAAAACTTCAAAAGACGTTTGGGACATCCTGAACTCACTATATGACGTGAGGGACATAACTACCAAATATTACATCCACGAAGAAAATTTTTCACTTTCAAGATGTCTAATAGTGATTCTCTCCAGAGTCACATTAACCAATTTAAGAGTCTCTTGCAACAGATGGTCGTTGTCGGATCAGTCATAGACGATCAAGACACAATTATGACATTGCTTTCAAGCTTGCCCTCTATGTATGAGTCATGAGATATCTTCGAGCTACTATGGACTTTTGCATTTGTTATGGAGCAGTCGGCAACGACAAACTCAATTTACTCAATGGTTACACAGATGCAAGTTGGGCAGGAGATGTAGACACTCGTAAATCCACTACATTCTTTCTCAACAATGGTCCAATTTCCTAGAATAGTCACAAGCAATCTTCAATAGCTCTATCTTCCACTAAATCATAGTATATCGCAGCCTCTCAAGCCACAAAGGAAGCAATTTGGTTGAGGAACTTACTCTCAGATATCGATCTGAATCAATATGCTCCGACGACATTATTTTGTGATAATCAAAGTGCCATTGCTTTATCAGCCAACCCTAGATTTCATTCTAGGAGTAAGCACATTGAACTAAAGTATCACTTCATCAGAAGCAAAGTTCTCAATGAGGAAGTCAGATTGCAGTATTGCAGAACGCAAGATATGACAACAGATATTCTTACCAAAGCAATAAGCTTGGAAGCACACAAAAGATTTTGTGTGGAACTAAGTCTAAAGGTCAAGGCATTCATGTATTGAGATTAAGGAGGAGTGTTGGATTATTCGCCTTCATACTAATTGACTAATCGGTTTTAATCCTCATCCATTGTTTATCCGTTCTGCAGATTTTCCCGTGTCTTTATACAGTCTGCAGAATTACAAGTGTGTTTACACAATTTGCAAAAATACATAGAGTTTGACAACAGTGTCGCATTTTCTCTCTCTACAATCCCGACAGTGTCGCCTGTCAAGAATTACGAGTAAAATTACAGCGTCGTCTTTTCGCATTTTTGCGACACTGTCACCTGTCAGAAATCCCATGTAAAAATGTAGTGTTGCCTTTTTCGCATTTTTCGCCTGTCAAAAATTACGTGTAAAATTTATGCAGACAGATTATTTACGGCCAATTTTCACCACTTATCAGCAATCAATTTTTGAGAAGGAACTGGATGAATGCCAGCGGACACCAGCCAACTGGCAATCGTATTTGACGACCTAATTACTTAGTATAAATCAGCTGCTCATACATCTCTTTCCAAGTTCGGAAGCAACAAATCAATATTGTGAATTGTGAAGGAGTTGAGTGTTATTACACGACGCTGCTTGCACTCTTATCAAGCAGATCATTCACAATCAGAAAGTATTGTTGTTAGCTCTCTATCTAGCTTTCTCTCAAAATTACCTAGACATGTGTAGATCATGAAAACTACTTTGCATGTTGCATGCATTGATTTCAATTCTCTTGAGCATTCTAGTTCATTCTTTTAGAGATTTATTTTAGAGTTGCTATTACGCTACTACTTATCAGCAGGGCTGCTTATTATCAGACTTATTTTCAGTTACTCAGAGACAACTTAGAGTGCGCGGTTTCTATCCGCTATTGTTTTGCGCTCATTAGCATCTGATTTTATTTTTCTGAATCAATATTATCTTCTTATTGCATTCAGTAAATGTCAGAATGCATGCGTCTCTATACAGCTTTTGTAACTGATAGAAATTGTCTGAGAATTCAATACTTTATGTTTGGCTACGTAATCACTTAGTACCTAGCGATTTCAAAGTTATTTGCTAAAGATTGAATGTGATTTTCATCACTACTGCTTTGTTTAATTTTTTATAGACGTAGTCATGCATTGGAAGTAGGAAGTTTCCACATTACATTATCTATCCTATTTCCGACAGGCTGTAAAGACCACTAGGGAAAACCCCTAAGATGAGGATAGGAAAACACAAGAAAGACTATGGAGCAAAACCACCCAACCAATCCTAGATCCCTCCTAGAGAATCTTCCTAGATCTGGCCCCCAAGCCATGTCATGTGCTAGCAAGAGGAGAAGAGCCCAACTGGTAACCTAGACCAAAAGTCGTCGACGAAATAATCCCTACCTCAATATATAGAAAGTAGGACCCTGTGCATGAACCCATGCAATCCCCATGGAGGTCAACTTTAAATAGATCATAGCTCTTCATGCATACCTTCTGCCTATATCAGTCACATGTACATGCATACCTTCTGCCTATATCAGTCACATGTACTCCATATGTCTCAATTAGAGTGTCTGGGTCCTCTCAAGGTCATTAGTCACCAACAGGCCTCGACGTGAAATAAAATCTAGGCATGACTAATAATCTCGAATACTGAATTTGTCGGTCTACCATATTAGGACTATTCCATGTCCTTTACTAAATATGGCCGTAACATTATTCCTCCCTTAAATAGATTTTGTCCTCAGAACGGAAAAAAAAAAAAACGTGAAACTATTTCTTAGGCACAATAACATATCGCGCAGATTCTGACGTGGGCATCCGACGTATTTTTGAAAATTTCATAATCCATCACAATGCGACATGTCGAAATACGACGTTTAAGTAAAAAAATCTGAAAATCAGAGTCCGACGATCGGAAAATATGGGTGGCAACCAATTTTTAAAAGGTACGTTGGAATCCGACATGTCGGATTTCGACATTCAGACGTGGATATGGTGTGGCATGTTTTTTGAAAAAAAAAATACGTGTAATCCAACGTGGACGTCAGAATCTGACGTCCACGTTGGCAATCCGAAAGCCTGTCCATGGCTTTTGGGACCTGTCATCCGGGCTTGAATGGGCACGGACGTCGGAATTCAATGTCTTTTAAAGACGTCGAAATCCGACGTTTGTTTGGTTTTTCGTATTCGTGCGATCTAGCGCCTTCTCTCTCACTCTGTTTTTTTGAAGGTTGGAGCGTCTTTGGAGCTATTGAGGCCAATTGAAGGCAATTGAAGATCGGTGCTTGAGGGCTTGAAGATCAGTGCTTGAAGATCAGGAGGTTGGTGCTTGATTTTTGTTTGTTTTTCTTTTTGTTTGTTTGTTTGAGGTTGGTGTTTGTTTGTTTAGTTTGAAAAGATCTAGAGATAGAGAGTGTGAAACATAGAAAGAGATTGTGTGTGTGTGTGTGTGTGTGTGTGTGTGTGTGTGTGTGTGTGTGTGAAAGATAGAAAAAGATAGAGAGAGTGTGTGTTTTGATTTAGAATGGTTTTTGTTATGTCCATGACCAGTTCATAGGACACAATATACTCCTAGTCTTGGATACATGGTACTCCAGTGAACTGTTAGTTATGGAGAATTGTGCTAGGAAATCAATTTTGGTGTCTTTTTTGGAGTTTTAGCATGTGTAGCTCAAAACTAGCTAAGGATCTGAAATTTCCAGCAAGTTAATACACTTTGAAGTAGTTGAAACTCAATTTGCATGTTGGATCTTCCCATGTACTTGGTTTCTAGACTCTTTTGTAGCCAAATTTGGCTTGTTTTCCATGATTTTGGCACAAAATGGAGGGTAGAATTCAAAATTCAAAAAGTTCAAATCAATTGGTTGGTTATAACTCTGTATTTTGGATTGCATGTGAATTTGGAAAACGTTCTTGCCATTAAATTCGAATTGGATATGGTGAAAAAACCTAGAAAAGGGCTAAAATTCAAGATTTTTGCTTGTTTTTTCATAAAATTGGGTGATAGGAGGTTGTTGAACATCAATTGAAGCTGAGAATAGATGAAACCTAGTCTTTTGAAGCTGTCCTAGAAGATAGAGCCAAGAATTCCAGCAATTGGATTTGTAGGAAGTAAAAAATTGTCAAAAATTGACTAATTTTGGTGAATTTTGGGGGATGGATTTCTCTAAATCCATAAGGGGATCATTCTGGATTTTTTCCAACATGATTTGTATTTCTTTTTACCTTCCCAGCAAGCTATCAAACCTGTAAATTGATGGGTAGAGGCTTATGTTTCAAATCCATCAAGTTTGTAGCAATTTTGACTTCTAGAAATCAAGAATTCATGGCTCTCAGCTCATACTGCTTCATAGGATCTGTATGAAGGCTTCATGGAACTTTTAGAGACCATTTAAGACTGTTTGGATCATCATTTTTAGGCTTGGTTGAGTGTTTGCAAGTTTTTGAGACGATTGGCCTTGAAAAAGTGTGTCCTCCTACAGGTTATCTGGTTGTTCTGAACTCGCACGTGTGAATACTAGGTGGCAGGCTGACATGGCAACTGTCTTGTTCACTAGATCTCCCTCTGTACTGAGCTTTGCAGCACCCAATTTGGTGTCTTGTAGCCAAAGATATGATCATCTAAAGTTTTGCAATTTTGTGAGCAAAATTGCTAAAATTTCCAATTGTTCTGATTACATGTATGTCAATTTCCTATTTTGAAGTACTGTGCAATCCAGGTGTGCCATCTTATATGGTGATTTGTCAGCAGTTGAGTATGACACTCAATGATATGAGTAATCGTAATCTGATGAGGGATCAGCAAATGGAAGTTCTGTTGAATCAAGTCAAATTGATGTCTTCACCCAATCTCGGTTTTCAACTAGAGGTTTATGCGGACGAGAAGAAAGAGAAGAAATCGGAGGTCGTCGAGGACTGGTTGGCCAAGTGGAGTAGTTACTTCAATCTGCATGGTGTTCCTGATGAGAAAAAAATTGAAAGTGTCGTGTTGTTTTTATGCGGCAAAGCATCATGGTGGTGGCGAGATTTACCGGTGAAGCCAACTACTTGGGAGACGTTTGCGGAAGTTTTCAAGAAAGCTTTCGTAGTTGCTGATGACATGGACTACTACTTGAAGTTCGTGAACTACAGGATGGGTACAAAGAGTTTAGACTCTTATATCCGGGAATTTATGGACCTATGGAATAGGGTTCCATCATTCGATGCGAAGTTGACACTATGGCAGTTTGTCCTAGGTTTGCCAGCCGACTATCAAAACGAATGCAGGCAAAATGTGATTCAAAACCTCAAGGATGCGTTTCGGATTGCGAAAGCATATGATTCCACAGTGGTGGCATCCAGGAAGCAATTTGCGCAAATTCCAACCACTTTGAAAACCAAGAAGAGTAAGAAGCGTGGTCCAGACCAAGCAAAATATTTTGACGAATTAGATCAAGCAGCATCGGAACCCAGGAATCCAAAGAGGAAGAGATTCAAGAAATCTATGTCCCGAAAAAAAGGCTAAGAAAGAGAACTTATGTTTCGTCTGTAAAAAAATTGGACATGATGATGAAATTTTGTCCAAAAAGGAAGAAAGGGTCTGCTCACATGATTGAGATCCCAGGAGGCAATGGTAAGACTTTGGAAATTAAACTGACTGATTTTGAGTGTGAATGTTCTTTTAGTAATACTTATTTCTTGTCTAATGAACTTTTTCGTTTAATTGGCACAGTTAAAAATCAAGAAGTGAGTATTTTATTGGACAGTGGTTCAACTCATAATTTTATAAATTCTCGTCTTGTGCAGAAACTCAGCTTGGAAACTGAAGCCATCAATCATAGATATAAAGTTTATCTAGCTTCAAGAGCAGAGTTGGAGACTTGGAACGTAAAAGTCCCGAAGCTCCCAGTTTTGATGCAAAGACACACGGAATTAGTTAATTTTCATGTTTTAGACCTAGCTCGTACTGATTTAATCTTAGATTATGAATGGTTATTTAGTAAGTCGCCTTCTCTGTTAATTGATTTTGAGAAGCACGTTCTCACTTTCAAGGAGGGTGATAAGGTAGTTACATTATTTGGCAGTAATTTTGTACGTCCACTGGATCAGATTTCTACAATTACTGAAATGAAAACATTGGATTATTTTGAGTATGAAATTTTTTCAATTTATGCTATTCCATTTGTGGATGTTCCTGAAATGAATCTAGATGGTTGTGAATTCTCATCAATTCTTAACTCAGTAAATTTAGATCATGAACAAGCAGTGAAAGAACAGATCATAAGAGAATTCAGGGATGTTTTTCCATCTGAATTATCGCATGGTTTACCATCATCTAGGTCAGTAGACCACAGGATTGAGTTAATTCCAGAAAGTCAGCCTGTCTCTAGACAACTTTATAGGTTCTCTCAAAAAGAGGAGACATAGATTTCAAATCAAATAGAAAACTATCTGAGGATGGGACATATACAACCTAGTAAATCACCATGGAGCACTCATGTTCTTCTTAAAGCGAAGAAAGATGGAGGTTTCCGGATGTGTGTGGATTACAAGGGTCTTAATAAAGTGACTATAAAAAATAAATATCCATTACTCAAGATGGATGACCTTGTAGATCGCTTGGGTGGAGCAAGGTATTTCACCAAGGTAGATCTCAGGACAGGGTACCATCAGATAATGATTAAGTCGGAAGATGTCCAAAAGACAAGATTTCGTTCTAGATTTGGTCATTATGAATTTCTAGTGTTGCCATTTGGATTAACAAATGCTCCAGCAACGTTCCAACAAATGATGAACGATTTATTTCGTCCATATATGGGGAAGTTTGTGGTTGTATTCTTAGACGACATTCTCGTTTACAGTAACATGTAGAACACTTAAAAATCGTCTTAATGAAACCCCGTCGGGAGTTACCCTACGCTAAAGAGTCCAAGTGTGAGTTCTTTAAGCAAGAGTTGCTTTATCTCGGTCATAAGATCACAGTAAATGGGATCAAAATTGATGAGGATAAAATCAAGATTGCGATTGAGTGGGCAATTCCGAGAACTATGAGACAGGTAAAGTCATTCTTAGGTTCTACACTTTTCTTCAAGAGATTTATTGAGGATTATGCTAAGTTAGCAGCACCGCTTAATAATGTGACAAAAAAAATTGTAAATAAAAAAAAAAAAAGAGGAATCAACCTAGTCCGCTTGTTGTTTGGAACGAGGAATTGAATCAGTGTTTTGAGAAACTTAAAACAATGATTGTTTCAGCTCCCATATTACAAATTGCAAATCCAGATTTATCTTATATTGTGAGAACGGACGCAAGTGATGTTGCAGTTGGAGCGGTTCTATTATAAATGGATAGGCCACTAGCATTTGAAAGCAAAAAATTCATTGGTCCTCAATTGTGTTATACTACGCAGGAAAAGGAATTGTTTGTTGTAATCCATGCACTTAAAACCTGGAGACACTACTTGTACGATAGTAAGTTTGTAGTGTATACGGATCACCAGCCTCTTAAGTATTTTTGTAATCAACATGATCTTCGGGGGAGAAGAGCTCGATGGGCTCAATTGATGCAAGAGTTCGATCATGAAATCTGTTACATAAGAGACAGCTCTAATCAAGTTGCAGATGCTCTTAGTCAGATCGGTGAACTGAATGAGTTGTCATTCACCCAGATTTCTACGGATCTATATCTTTCACTAAGAGAAAAATATGAATCAGATTCCCATTTTAGTCACATTTGGAACATTGTTCAGACCAGAAGAAATGTGGACAATGTTGAGTCAGAAACACAGGGGACTCAACTAACTAAAAAAGATAAGAAGATTGTGGAATAGTTCACCATTCGAGATGGATTACTATTTCGGAATGGGAAAGTTTGTGTACCTGGTGATGATGAGCTCAAACGGAAGATTTTGTTTGAATGTCATGACATACCCTGTGCAGGATATCCTGGTATACATAGGACTCTAGACTTGGTTAAGAGAAAATTTTATTGGCCAAAGCTCAAGCCATATGTCGAGTCATATGTTGTTAAATGCAAGCCCTGTCAACTAGCAAAGGTTGAATGCCATAAGGCTGGTGACTTCTTGCATCCATTAGATATCCCAGATAAGAAATGAGAAAGCATATCTATGGATTTTGTACTTGGACTTCCAAAAATCCAATGGCAAAATGATTCTATTTGGGTTGTAGTGGATCAATTAACTAAGTTAGCTACATTCTTACCAGTCAAATCAACTATAAGGGCTTCTAATTTAGCCCAGATCTTTGTTGAAAGATTATTTCGGTTGTATGGTGTGCCCAGTGACATTGTTAATGATAGAGATCCTAAGTCCACAGGTCACTTTTGGTCAGCAGTATTCCATAAACTGGAAACTTCTTTGAGTTGAAGTTCTTCTGACCATCCTGAATCAGATGGCCAGACAGAAATGACTAATCAAACTATGGAAGATATTTTGAGGACAGATGTTTCTCACAAGCAATCTCATTGGGAATATTATCTCCCACTGGTTGAGTTTGCATATAATAGTAGAAAACATTTTGCTACATGTTACAGTCATTTTATGCTTATGTACGGTTTTTAACCTAGATCTCTAGTAAATGTTGAGACGAAGTCTATTAAAATCCAGAAGGTTGCTGATTTTTTGCATGATATGCAAGAAATGTTGCAAGTGGCTAAGAATAACATCCGAAGTGCTCAGGATAGAGCTAAACACTATACCAATCTTAAGAGATCTCCAAGAGATTTTAAAGTTGATGACTGGGTATATCTTAGGATTTCAAAAGATTCTAAGACGTTATGTACAAGGAAGCATTATAAGCTATCTACCCGTTATTGTGGACCTTTCAGGATTGTACGTAGAATTGGTTATTTGGCGTATGAACTCGATCTTCAAGGAAAATCGACTACACACCCAGTATTTCATGTAAGTCGTTTGAAACTAAGTTTACATGATGGTGATACAATTGGATCGGATGAGGATTTATCCCATTTAGAAGATTTGTCACTTAGTGTACCTTTGGAACCTGAAAAAGTGCTCAGGACCAGAGATAAACAATTGAGAAATTGTTCTATCTCTGAGTGCTTAATTTGGTGGAAGGGTCATATTGAGGATGATGATTTGTGGGAGAGAGTTGATAGCATAAAGAAAGATTTTCCGAATTTTAGTTTCTAAGAATAGAAAGAGTTTAAGGAGGGAAGAATGTTATGTCCATGACTAGTACATAGGATACAATATACTCCTAGTCTTGGATACACGACGGTACTCCAGTGAAACAAGCTGTTAGTTATGCCACATCATACTGGACGTGACCCGAAAGTAACTAATATCCTTGTGAGGCCCAGATTACACTAAGTGGAGTTTAGACAAGGTATGAGACAGTGTATGCATGTGCAGAGTTATCAATAACAATTCTATGAATAGTTGGTCCATGTATAGGACTCTATTCTAGGTGAATCTATGTATAGGAAACTTAGGGCTATGCATGGCTATGTGTCCAGGATGTTTTTGGCTCTATATAATGGGTCCAAACTCGTCCTACTCCTCATCATGGTTCTTGATTTATTGCCAGGCTCTCACTCTACATTCATGCTTCTTGTTCCTTGGGATGCTTCTACTTGGTTGGGTGGTTTCTCCATAGTGTGTTATCCTATGTGTATGGGATTTGTAAGTAGGATCTAAGGAGCTTCCCTTATAGTTTTGAATATTGTTAGTATGAATATGGTTTTGAATGGTCTTGTAATAGATTGTTAATATTATTTAGGATAGTGTTTGGTAATAATATATTATTAGATTTGTAATTTGTGAGAGAGAAAGAGAGAGAAGAGGTGGAGTGTAGATGTATGCTTGAAGATATTGAAAGATTTTGGAGTTTATGTTTTGTTGTTTTTTTGAGAAAGAGAGAGAGAGAGAGAGAGAGAGAGAGAGAGAGAGAGAGAGAGAGAGAGAGAGAGAGAGAGAGAGAGAGAGAGAGAGAGAGAGAGAGAGAGAGAGAGTGTGTGTGTTATAAGAGATTGTGGATAGTGTTTATAATAGATTGTTAGAATTATTTAAGATAGTGTATGTGTGTGTTTGGATGTGTATAAATTTTGATTTGCATTGATCTATAATTTAGGTTAATAGACAAATAGATATAGATAGTGATGGGTAGTAGTAGATTGTTAAATTTATAATGTGTGTGTGTGTGTGAGAGAGAGAGAAAAAAAAAAAAGAGAAAGAGAAGATGTGTGTGTGTGTGTGTCTTTAACATTGTGCATTGATTTAGAATTTAAGATTATAGATAAATACATAGTCTATGGTAGTAATAGATTGTTAGATTTATATTTATTTAGGACTAAGAATGATAGATGAGAGAGAGAGAGAGAGAGAGAGAGAGAGAGAGAGAGAGAGAGAGAGAGAGAGAGAGAGAGAGAGAGAGAGAGAAGAGGGAAGAAGTATGTATGTATTGTGTCTTGCATTTTGAATTTAAGATAAGAGAGAGAGAGAGTGTGTGTGTGTGTGTGTGTGTGTGTGTGTGTGAGTCTGTGTGTGTGTGTGTGTGTGTTTTGCATTATGCATTAGTTTAGGGTATTTAAGAGTGATAAATAAATAAATGGTGTTTGATAAAAGAAATTATATTAGATTTATAATGAGAGAGAGAGAGAGAGTGTGTGTGTGTGTGTGTGTGTGTGTGTGTGTGTGTGATTTGATTAAGATTTAGGGTAGTAGATGAATAGATTGTGTGTGTGTGTGTGTTTAACATTTTGCATTGATTTAAAATTTAAGATATGAGAGAGAGAGAGAGAGAGAGAGAGAGAGAGAGAGAGAGAGAGAGAGAGAGAGAGTGTTTTGTATTATGCATTAGTTTAGGGTATTTAAGAGTGATAGATAAATAAATAGTGTTTGATAGAAAATTTATATTAGATTTAGAATGAGAGAGAGAGAGAGAGAGAGAGAGAGAGAGAGAGAGAGTGTGTGTGTGTGTGTGTATGTGTGTGTGTGTGTGTGTGTGTGAGTGAGTGTGTTTTGATTAAGATTTAGAGTAGTAGATGACTAGATAGTGTTTGATGGTAATTGTATGTTTGATTTGTTCATATGAGAGAGAGAGAGAGAGAGAGAGAGAGAGAGAGAGAGAGAGAGAGAGAGAGAGAGAGAGAGAGATTTAGAGTAGTAGACGAATAGATAATGTTTAATGATAATTAATGTGAGAGAGAGAAAAAAAAATGAGCAAGCATAAAATGAGAGAATTTGAGGTAGATTAGAAGAATTTTCTTATAATAATGGTTCAATTGTGTAATATAGTGTTATTTTTTAATTGCTTGTGCATGTGCCAAAAATATTCAAAAAAAAGAGAGCAAGCATTTAAAGAGCAAGCAATTGCACGTTTGCACTTAAGCTTCGAGTGAATTTTCTGTTGTGTCGTCGATGTAGCATAGGGGTTTGTCGCTAGGAGCGGCAACCTCGCCTTCACCTGCATAAGAAGAAGAGAGAGGGAGAGGAGAGAGAGGAGAAAGAGAGTGGAGAGAGGGAGAGAGAGAACGCCTAGGTTGAGAAAGGCTTTGGGAGCTCGAGCACCTACCCAAAGCTATTTTATCCCAACGTAGAGAGAGAGAGAGAGAGAGAGAGAGAGAGAGAGAGAGAGAGAGAGAGAGAGAGAGAGAGAGAGAGAGAGAGAGAGAGAGAGAGAGAGAGAGAGAGAGAGAGAGATGGAGATGGAGAAACCAAGAGAGTTTTATTGAATTGAGAATGGAAAATGATACAATACAAAGGAAATGGCTCTCTCTTATATATTTTAGAGGTGAGCCTCCTTCACTCTCATTGGCCACTTCATTGGGGCAAGGATTCTAATCCAAGCCTTTAAAATAAACACAATTTAAATCTATTGGTACTAAGAAAACACAAGGGCACTCACATGTGAGTTTTAAGTTGGGCCCTTTTAGCTTTTTTATTTGCAACTTGACTTAGGGCCTCTAATGTCATTTTAGAGTTTTAAACCCCTAGTCTCTTATTCATAAGAATTACAACTTGCTACTTGTCCTCATTGTGTTGGGCTTACACGCGCAGGATGCCAATGCCCTCGCACTTATTACCCTACTTACAATGTACTGTGGCGGGGCCCACTAGGTAAGGTTGGCCAACAGTATTTTAAGTGGTGGGACCCACTTGTTTATTATTGTGTAGGAAATACCCACAATATTTACCGGTGAGTTTGTGTTGTTTCAATTTTTTTTATTATTGGAATACGTTATCTAACATAGTAAGAAATTAAATGTAATTCATTCTCTCTCATTTTGTTCAAAGCAATATCGTATTTTACCGCATACACTCGCAATTAGTTAATATGCAAAGGTGAATTGTAGATAATTAAAATTCTCAATCCTAGAAAGGTGTGTAGCCCTTACTTTTCTCCGGTTAAAGATGAGGTTCTAATCTTTCCAACTTGCATGGAAAAACCTACACGCCACAGGGAGGGAATATGTGTGGTGACATTCTGAAATAGGACATAACCGCAAGGTTTGAGTATTATAATTATCACATTCAACTCTATCTATAAAAGTATACATAAAAAGTATTACGATGAATATAAAAAAAAATGAGTGCAAGTGAATTTAAGTATTAATAATCATAGATCATTCTCATCATTTACGTCATTCTCGTCATCACACAAGTCTTGACACTCATCTAAATCTAGGTCTAGGTATAATCATAAATTTCCGATCGTGGATGATGTGAGCTACCCTCATATTCAATATCCTCTTCTTCTAATTCTATCTCATCCAAACATGGGGGCCTCAAATTACCCCCAATTTGGTCTTGTACGATCGTAGGAATCTCATCATTTCCATTTGTACTTTCTTCTCCCATCATTTCGACATCATTTGGAGTTTGGATGAGTGGTTCAGGTTCTTCCAAAACATCGCCAAAATTGGGTGGTGGTTCGTCGTGTGTATCCAATTCAACAATATCTTTTCCTTCAAACACATGTCGTTTTCTTGCATTAAGTTGGATCACATACCACTATCTTGGGTCTATTCGATCTGGATGATATATAATTGGCCAAAGAATTAAAAAAAATTTAGTCTGTCTTATAAGATTAATACATAAATAATTGGATTGCGAATATTAATGACATTGGAATGCCATTTCGGACAAGCTAGACTATGTTGGCACATTGCAACATATTTATGAAGTCGATTACGAGACTAACGACAAATACTTTGTTTTTGACGTAAAATGGTTTAAAACACGATGACATTTGTTTTGGGACTTTGACCTGAAAAAGAGTAATCTTTTTTGGTGTTTTTTAATGGTTCTAGTTTTAGGCCAAAATCATGGATTTTTTTTAATAAATCTCTAAATTTTATTTTTAAAAAAAGCCAAAAAATGCATATTCTAAATAAAGAACTACAAGTTTTTTGTTACAAACTTCATAAAACCATCATAATTACAAATGAAATAATAATTCAAGAGAACAAATGATTTTTGACACTCGAAATCCCATTGAAATACAAAATAACTTAAATTATATTTGCACATTCTTTTTTTCAAAGTACATTTTCTAAGAAATTTTCACTGATGCCTCTCAATTCAGAACTTGACATATTCTCAACACTCTCGTTTTCAGCTGATGAAGTGGAAGACCCTTCTTCTTCATCAGAGTCAACTGCCATGTCTTCCTCAGAATCTACGTCTGATATTGACAAGAAACCTTGTAAATCAGCTTTTCTCTGTTGATGACTAGTGGAGGATGATGGTTTTTCAAGTAATCCAAGTCGTTCTTTCAATATAGATATTGTTGACTTTCGTAGATGATTGGTCATTGTTAATTCAAAATTAAATGCCAAAACATGTACATCTTGTAGATTCAAATCGTCGACTCTTGGTTGATTTTTTGGCAATCCCTTTCTCTTGCCCTTTGGATCTA
Organism: Diphasiastrum complanatum; assembly: GCA_029204225.1. Taxonomy (NCBI): domain Eukaryota; kingdom Viridiplantae; phylum Streptophyta; class Lycopodiopsida; order Lycopodiales; family Lycopodiaceae; genus Diphasiastrum; species Diphasiastrum complanatum. The sequence goes on along the minus strand of CM055107.1, from coordinate 4,812,790 downwards.
CTTGCAACATTTCGAGTTCGTACCTTCCCAAAAAAGCATTCGTTGAAGTGGTGCACAACCAATGGACACATAGTACTTTTGTTTGATTGCTATTTTGAATAAAACCAAATACTTTGGCAATCCAAAATGGATGTCCATTATTTTTTGAAGCTAGAAGTGCAACAAGACTTCCAATTTGGATTTCATTCAAATCACCGTGCCATTTCATTTTTGCAGCTTTTACACTTTGCCTATTCTTCGGTGAGCCCACATAAATTTCGCGTTCCTCACCTTGCACAAGCTGTAGGAAATCATTATCTCGAGGAAGATCTGAAGGTTCGACAGTCATAGTTGATGTTCCTAATTTATGAGGCCAATGAAATTCATCAGTTGTTGATGTATGTTCGAGATTGAGCAAACTGATTTTTTGTTCCTCGAAAAAGTCCATCCACCAATGTTGATCAAACTCATCAAAAAAATGATAAGCTGCTTGAATACTTGATTCCAAAAAATTTAATGAGGAAAATGGATCAATCTCACGATGTTCTCTTCGCGCCTTTTGTTCTTCTAGAAAGGACTTCAAGGGAGACAACACATCAAGCTTGATTTGAGTCGATGGAATTTTAAGCAAAAATCGAACTCCTTCAAGAGGTAGCCACAAAACTGAATTTGAAAATAGTTTGCCCCATAATAATATAATGCCTGTGAAAAATTGCCTACCTTGGCAAATCTAGCCATGTAGAATATTGTACATTTTGTCAATATTGTTTGTTGGTTACTTGAATGGCCAAAGTGCCACTTGTACATACACACCTAAAGTAGGTTACCACGAGTCAAGAGGAGTGGTTGTGTCTATTTGGTAGTGATTCCTACTTTGTAGGATCTAGACCATGATTTATGATGAGATTTGTACCTACCATGCACCTACCAAGCATGACTCTTGGATCTAGACTAGGGTTTTCACATTAGGGCAAGAAAGTGGAGTCTACTTCCTTATTACATGCTAGATTTTCACCTAACTTTGCAAAGGAAGTGTGTTTTACTATGTATTTCCATTCTCCATAGTGAGAAGATAGAAACTTTTTGGAGCCTCAAGGAGAAACTCGAGTTTCCTCTCATTGTATGGTGATTACTCTATTTTTCAATGAAACCCAGCTTTGGCACTTTGTAAACACTGTCTACAGGCCATACTACAGCCTTATTTCCACACGTGTGGAGTTGGATTAGACTATTTGATCAATGCTTTGATTGTCTCTACTTGTTTCCTATCAAGCTGCTAAACTAGATCTTGTTTTCTGATGACTAGTTTCTGATAGATTGTTTAACAAGCATACAATCACCTTGTGGATCATTCAAAGATCCATTTATGGTCCTTAGTACTGTACTTTTCACATGCCTGATTCGTTACATTTGATTTTAAACTGGTGCTGAAAGCTAATATCATTAATATTAGCTATGCATCACTCTGTTCATTGGACGCCTTAACATAATCATGAAAATCATATGTGTGTCTGATTAATGACACGTTTGGCTTCGGCACATACGATTCCTCAACAATGCTTTGAAGCACTGGTAATGAAAATGCTTTCTTGCGTCTCAACCTCTTAGAAAAGCAACTAAACATTTGATCAATTTGACTGTGGGTATGTCCTACCAACAAAAATCCTATTTTTATTTTTATTTTTTTTAAATTTCTCCTCCAGCATAAACAAGTATTCCAAAACAATTTGATTTTATTTTTCATAGCAGTGTTGTCAAGCTGCAAATAAAGTATTTTTGGAAGATTTTCACCAAATTCGCAAATCATCTTATGTACAATGGTGATCGTCAAATTTGGATCATTTCGAACATTGGGATAATTAAAAAAGACCTTGGACTCCAAAGTGCCATTAAACACAAGTGCTCCAACGAGATGAACCTGAATCAAGTCTGCCTCGTTCAAATTTTTGGGCACTCTAACAAAATGAGACAATATTGTGCTCCAAAGGTTCGTCGTTCTCCAACGCCCTCCTTCTTCTTCGATTGATATTTCTTCTTCGTTTCAATGTTATGTTTCTTTCTTTTTTGGCTTTTTCATACTTTGAAATCCACTTTTCCATCTATCCACAATTATATAATATAAACGTGTCAATTTTCTCTTTTAATTGAGGTGAAAATCTCTTTTGCACACCGTTTCCTTGTGGTACTTCACCCTTAACACGTTCACCTTCTTCTTCACACCACATTTTTGGACTTGCAGGATGCAATTGTGAGATTATTTCGGTGATATAAACCAAAGAATCTTGTACAAGCCAACTTTCTACGATGCTACCTTCTGGCCTTGCCTTTTGTCTCACAAAGCCCTTTAAAACTTTCATAAAGCGCTCAAGGTAGAACATCCATCTCGTGTCCACAGGTCCTGCAATTGATACTTCTTTGACCAAATGCACTAGAAGATGAACTTTTATATCCAAAAAGGAAGTTGAAAAATCTTTTTCCAACAAACATACCATTTCGATCATTTGGATTTTCATGGAATCCAATTCACTATTTTTTATTTCTTTTGAGGAAATTCACCTGCAAGATTGATAGTACATTAGGTTGTTTAACACATAAAAATATTGAAATAACACATATTTATACAAGTGGTTAAAAAAATATACAAACCTAATCATCGATGACAATTGCAAAGCATATTTCGTACATCATCGTTGAAGAGACCTCGAATAGAAAGTGGAAGTATGAATTGCAACATCTTATGCCAATCATGCGATTTCAATCCACTTAATTTACCATCTTTGGTAAATGATTTGCATAAAGAATGTGCATAGCCTGTTGGAGTTCTCATTTGTCTTATGGCATGTTTAACATATGAGAGTTGCTCTTTTATAAGAATCCACGGCACGCTAGGTCTCATCTCCACCTTCGGTGTATTGAATCCAATAGGGTCTTTTCACATCGGCCGCTTGTATTGTATTGAATCCAATAAGGTCTTTTCACATCGGTCGCTTATAGATCTTTACGAGCTACGAAGTTGTCTTTTATGTCAATGATGTGGTTCCATAAGGATGCACCGACGTTTTTGAATATGTGCATAGGATCCAATAGACGGTGTATCAATAAATTCCTCCGATAGGATAATTTATGAAAAATAGACAACCATTTCATAACATCAATGGATCCATTCCATCAAGAATTAACGTTGTGATATTTAAGCCATTCATATTCCGCTACTCCCATGCATGGGGGTGGTGGTGTAGTTAGAGGATGATCTCCTCGTCCTCCAAAAAATCGCTTATTCAACCTTCGAAAATGATCAGGCAACAAGTATTTGTGATGATTTTCGTATACCACTTTTTTCAACATAATTGTGCTATGTCGACCCTCCAAAAGTGGTCCACAAATATAACATGCGTTGTAACCCAATGTGGTTAAACCTGCATAGTTCATAAACCAAATTGAACATAAGCTTAGTTAAATATACTCAAATGTTAAACCCTAAAACGGCTTAGATTCATTATATAGATACCTGAACATTCGCTTAAATCGGGGTAGTCATGCATTGTCCACATTAGAATTCCACGAACAACGAAGTTCAATTGTTGTAAAGGTCTCGAGATGTCGTAAGTGTGAATACCATTCCAAAGAATGCACAATTTATCGACCAAAGGTGCAAGATACATGTCCATATTCTTAGCCTTGTACTTTTCCGGAATCAATAAAGCCAATAACAACTGTCTCGTTTTAATACTCAACCATGGAGGTATGTTATAATTAACGAGCACAACTGGCCATGTGGACCAAGTTGACGCTTGAACGCTAAAAGGATTTACGCCATCCATAGCAAGGCCAAATCTCAAATTACGAGGTTCGTTTTTAAACTCGGGCCATTGGTATTCAATATGTTTCCATGCAGGTGAATCACTTGGTACTCGCATCACATCATCCGTAGATCGATTTTTGACATGCCAATCCATTAGTTGTGCCAAAGATTTACATCGAAATAAATGTTGCAATCGTGGGATAATTGGATAATGTTGTAACACTTTTCGTGGCACTTTATCCCCTTGTACATCATCTCGAAAACGTGAAGCGTTACACATTGGACATTGAAGCTATTCTAAATACTCACCTCTATATAAAACACGGTCTTCTGGACATGCATGTATTGTGTCGTAATCCATTCCAAGCACGGTCGTCATCTTTCGTGCTTCTTTTCGTGTTTTAGGTATCACATTTTTTTTTTGGAAGTATTCGATGCAACAACCTAAAAAAAGAGCAATGTGAATTGTTAGAAAAGGAAAAAAAATCAACTTAATGTAAATACGCTATAAAGTACAATAGTTGTGTTATGCTACGATCACTCAATTTCTATGTTGCTTGAAGGTTTAGAATAAGAATAGACGTAGCTAGTCTCGAAATGGATGCTCCAGAATATAAAGGAGTGTCTGTCTCCTTACGCAATAGAATCTCGTCTTCATCCATCTCAATCTGTTCGTGATCTCCGTTTCCATTAGAAGATGCATGCATATCATCATTCTCATTTGTTTTAAAGTAAGATTCAAATATGTTGTGCATTGCTTCATCGTGTTGCACCTCATCATCATAATCATTAGAATCAAGTTGATTACTCTTTTTTCCAATTGTGTTTGCCTCTTCAATTTGTTTCATTCTTTGTTTTCTCATATCTATTAAAACTTGACGTTGATTGTAACTAAACACGGATGGATCAACTCCGTGGAATGGCATTCAATATATTGGCTACACAATGAAACAAATTTCATAAGTGACATATATAGATTGACGAAGATTATAATAAAAAACAATCATATAAAGTTTACAAACTTCAACGTCTTCCAAATTCGATGGTTGACCTTCTTCTTTTCGTCCAAACTTTCACAAATGATTTTCAACAATGCGTCTTTCACGCATATTTTGCCCATCACACTTTGAGGCATGTGCACCATATTTTATTTTGAAAAATAATTTTTCTACGAGAAACAAAAATCAAGTACATGTCACTTTAACACAATAGTTTAACTTATAATAACAAAATCTTTATGAACAAGAAAACATGCATATTTATCACTTACTCTGTTAACTTGAGTAGTGTCTTCATCGCTAGATTGATCTGAATGTAATTCATCTCGTTGTGATAAACTACATATATGCACAAGTATAAAACACAAATAGCATAAAATTATTGCATGATTCTAATGTTTTAATTTTTAGATAGTATTATTCTTACACGTTGTCGCTTATATGATTCTTTTGCATCTTGGTGCAGGCTCTAAATGCATATTTATCTCTTCTTTTGTTATCACAAGTATGAAAGTCCCACTCCAATATGCATCAAAGTTTTGTAGTCGATTTTCTTTTCTACTTCATTTCAATATATTAGGGTTTATTGTAATGTATTGTATGTATATGAATGTAGTAATCATGTCGAGGTTAGGCAGTGGTGAAAGCTTGGGAGATCATGGTTTTATTTATATGAATCATTAACTCCTGAGCAAAAAGCAGAACTGCAAAGTATGCTTAGCTGAGATGAGGGTGGTCCCTCACAAGCGGCCGCGACTCCTGCCCCCACCAAAGAGTCATCCACAAATCCTTATTATGATGTGGATCCTCAAGGTAATATAATTGCCAACAGAAAAGAGAGGGTGGTTTTTGACAGGCTCTATTCTTTATGCCAATGCATTTTGGTGACAGATTGTTTAGTAAATGGTCCGAACAACCTGCCACCAATAAACGACAGATTATTGCTACCCTTCGTGACGAATTCCAACAAGAAGAGAAATTCGAGGAGAAGGAAATTCATAAGCATATGAGCTTATAGATTAGGCATCGTTGTGATATGGCATGACGAGTTTATAGGGACGGGCAATCCAAGCCCTCCTAGTGTTCAAGAAGTGATTGGAATCGTGTAAAAGCGGATGAATGAACACCAAATAAATACAAGATTCTAAAAAATGTCACGGCCACTAGGATGCATGGGATAGGCAATCCTAGGTTGGGCTTGAGCGGAAAGGCAGGATTGCAAACAAGCATGGTAAGTGAATCTACACTACCCTTATAGTTTATCTTTGATTTCATATGCTTTTATTTTTTAATATGCATTATGACTAGCTGCTCCAACGTTGCCCTAAATTAATTTCAACTTAAATTGTATGCATGGATAGTTGGCAGACTATGGACGTCTACCAACTAAGGAGGAGTACAAATTTGCCTTCAAGGAATCATACGACGCATTAGTCGACAAACTAAAGAGCAAGGGTTATCCTCCAAATGTAAGTACTAGTTTTTGTATTCATACTAATGTGGGTTGTATTCCGTCATCAATTTTATTTAATTTAATACGATCAAGCATTAAATATTAATGTAGTTTGTTTGCTTGTGTTCATGCAAATTGGACGTCACGACGACGACAAGTAAATTAGGTTTATAAGTTTTAGTTGATGTTAGATCTAGAAAGACTCATGCGACATCAAAGCACCAATCTTGTAATACATTGGTTGATATTATGAAAATATTATTATTGCAGATGATCGTGCTATATTGTCATTGCTTTTGTATGTGCAATATTTTTTTTTCAAAAATTGCAATGTCGAATTTCAAGATGTGGATTGACTAATAACCAACTAAGAATTCAAAACCATGTCCAATGTCGGATTTTAAAACAAGAATCAATATCATATGTAGAAATCTAATGAAATTTATGATGTGCATAAAGCAATGCAATAAAGTATTGTCATTCATAATGCACATGAAGTAATGCAATAATATATAGAATGAAAAGTAATCTAAGAATGAAAAGTACCTCATGCTTAGCTTGTTGTTTGATCCCAATGTTGAATGCAACTCAAAAATATTGTTTCAAAAACAATTCATGAACATCGCTTCTCCAAGAACCCAACTCCAAGAACAGCCTGATAAAAATGTGTGCGTTGTTTTTTATGTATTTTTTATTTTTTTACCTAATTTGGGACGTAGGAATCCGACATCCAGGCAACATTAGAACATTTTAGAGGTAGAAACTAGTGTTGGACGGGTATCTAAATTTTTGATACCAGTCGGGTCTTGGTATTGTAAAATTCCCTAATTTTTCATACCAACTAGTTCCATGGTAATAGGAATTTTTCGAAATTTGTGATACCAGCCAAGTATCAACATAAGCAGGTTTTGAGCATTCCAGATTGGACTGGTATTACAAAAACTTGATATCCAATCCACTATTAAACAATTGTCCTACACTAATGAGATTCTTAGTCAATTTAGGTACATATAGTACATCATGTAAGCAAAAAGATTTTGATGATGATGCATGTAATGGAATGCTACCTATTCCTTCAATCCTACACTCTACATCATTAGCAGTATAGATTGACCTTTTTGCACCTAGATATGGCATGAGATTAGTGAAAGAGTTCCTAGAACTAGACATGTGGGAACTAGCCCCAACCAGACTTCTTCATTCTTAAAAGAAAAAGATGAAAAAGTAGACATCATTAATGAATCCTCTCTTTCACTCTCTACACCCTCACACTCATCCTCATTAGTAAGGTTAGCTTGCTTAGATTGGTTCTTCTTCTTGAAACAGTTTGATACATAATGTCCTTTCTTTCCACAGAAAAAACACTTGATCTTTGACAACTTCTTTTTGCCACTGGATGTTGCACCTTGTGAGGACTGATCCTCACCACCTTATTTGGCTTTGTCCTTCTTGAAGTGTTGTTGTCCTTTGTCCTTGTCTCTTGACTTGTCTTTGATGAAGAGTGCTTTGTCATCTCCACAATCTTTGAATGAAAGTTTGTTGATCCTCAGCATCTTGTTCTCTTGCCTGCTTTCTTCAGCAATGAGAACACCTTGCAGTGTCTCCAAGGATGGAAGATCCTCTCTGACAGCATAAGTCTGCACAATATTGTCATACTCATCTCTAAGTCCATTTAGAACTACTTGAACAAGTTCAGTGTTCTTAAGAGCATCACTAATACTAGCTAACTCTTGATGAAGATCCTTAACTCTCATGACATATGATGAAGCACTCTCATCTACTCTCTAATATCTTAAAGATATTTGGTTTCTAAGTGTAAGCAATCTAGAAGTATTTTTGATTTCATAGATTGTGTTTAGAGTATCCCAAGCTTCCTTGGCAGTGGTGCATGTACTGATCTCTCTTAACACTTCATTGGTAACATTCATTTTTGTAAAATGAAGGGCAGTTCTGGTTCTTTTGTGGAATGCTGCAACTTCATTAGGTGCAGCAGGTTCTTCTTCAACTCCACTCACAATATCTATTACATCCTGTAGAATCAACAATGATTCCATTATGATCTTCCACATTGCATAATTGGAAGATGTTAATCTCTCACCGTGCTCTAAGAAATGTGAACCAGATGAAGACATCTTCTTGGTGAGAAATTCTAGTAATGATAAAAAAATGGAGTTGAAAGGATGTTGCTTGCTATCTCAATCTAGGATCTAACATAGATGTTGATCCACCCTATGAAATCTAGCAACAGATGTGAGAACAAATTCTCAATACAGAAAATCAATCTATCTTGAATTTGGATCTTGTTTCAGTCACAAAAGAAGAAGCACATGCAAGCAAGAAGTCTATCTCTCCCACGAGTTTCAATGTACTGATAAACTCTCTAGGAACTTACTTTCAACTCAAACACAGTAATATGTGTGAAATGAAAAGTCTAAGACCTCAGAACACTCACTTCTATCCAATCCTACTTGATTGACAATGAAAATTGATGAAAATGGTGAAAAAGACAAATGTGTGCTCACTTTGGCATATCCCACGGGTTGAGTACCCTCTCAAACTTTCTGATTACCTAAAACTCTTCTAAAAACAAATCAAATTGATTTAGAAACAAGAGCAACACATTCTACTCTCCAATACCTATCCAACAAGCTATATAAAATCAAATTTGGATCATTCCTTGAGAAGTAGCACTCATTAATGAGGGCTGATTTCACACGTGTGAGCTCTATGTCCGTACAGAGCTCCGCTGGATCAGATCAACCTTGATTTGATCCACTTATGGTAAACATATTGCTTGTTTCTCAGCGAGTTTGAATCCTTCTCCAAAATCCGAGTTCTTGCAAGCAAAAACACTGATGATCTGATGTATACACCCTCACCTGTTCAAAGCATGAAGCTTTGATACCATGTGAAATTTTTAGCACGTGTGAACTTCACCACACACCCTACAGGATCTTACTAAGGTGTTGTGATTGCACAAGATTGATCAAAGAATAGTATACTTGAAAAATCTAAGGCAAGAGCACAATGCATACATCTGATGAAAAAATCTAACTCTTCACTATGAGAAATGAATGTCAGAAATAATTCTAAGTATTCAGTATGAGAAAAAGAGACTTCTCTTGGATAGAGAGAGAAAATCATACAGAAAAAACTTGAGTAGAGAGAGAATGAGTCCAAAACACCAAAATTTCAATTTCACAATATGGCAAAACATTCTTAGCTTTTCCTACATGAGAGAGACTTGAATTCCTACAGTGGAGTTGCATGGAAAGTCCACTTAACTGAACTAATTCACCTACCAGAGATCCACATGTGTAACTGCATGCATGTATGGTGCATGTACTGCATGTCAACTCATAAAATTGCCTAGACATGTGTAGATCACATAAACTACTTTGCATGTTGCATGCACTGATTGCATGTGGCTTGCATGCATACACTAAGACTTTGCATGCTATCTAAACATCTGCATGTCATCATAATTGAACCTATCTAACTCAAATCCGAACTACACTAGAAGGATATGTGCTCAATTCACACTCCTTATATGTACAACATGAAAACTAGTGAAAATTATCATGGACATGACCCCAAACTCGAGATAGGAAGATAATATTTTAATAATCTTCACATTTCTAAATCAATTTGATTTGTTTTTAGAAGAGTTTTAGGCAATCAGAGAGTTTGAGAGAGTACTCAACTGTGGGATATGCCAAAGTGAGCACACATCAGTTCTTTTCACCATTTTCAACAATTTTCATTGTCAATCAAGTAGAATTGGATAGAAGTGAGTATTCTGAGGTCTTAGACTTTTCATTTCACACAAATTACTATGTTTGAGTTGAAAGTAAGTTCCTAGAGAGTTTTTCAGCTCTTTGAAACTCGTGGGAGAGTTAGATTTATTACTTGCATGTGCTTCTTTTTTGTGACTGAAGCAAGATCCAAATTCAAAATAGATTGATTTTCTGTGTTGAGAGTTTGTTCTCACAATCTGTTGCTAGATTTCATAGGTTGGATCAACATCATCTGTATTAGATCCTAGGTTGAGATAGCAAGCAACATCTTTCAACTCCATCTTTGTCATGACTAGAATTTCTCATAGAGAAAGATGGCTTCATCTGGTTCACATTTCTTGGAGCACAGTGAGAGATTAACATCTTCCAATTATGCAATGTGGAAGATCAGAATGGAATCATTATTGATTCTACAAGATGTAATGGACATTGTGAGTGGAGCTAAAGAAGAACCTGCTGCACCTAATGAAGCTGCAGCATTTCACAAAAAAACCAAAATTGCCTTTCATTTCATAAAAATGAATGTAACCAATGAAGTTTTAAGAGAGATCAGTACATGCACCACTGCCAAGGAAGCTTGGGATACTCTAAAAACAATCTATGAAATCAAGAATACTTCTAGATTTCTTACACTTAGAAATCAATTTTTTCTAAGTTATCAGAGAGTAGATGAGAGTGCTTCATCATATGTAATGAGAGTTAAGGATCTTCATTACCTGGTATTGGAGATGCTCTTAAGAGCACTGAACTTGTTCAAGTAGTCCTAAATGGACTTAGAGATGAGTATGACAATATTGTGCAGACTTATGCTGTCAGGGAGGATCTTCCATCCTTGGAGACACTGCAAGGTATTCTCATTGTTGAAGAAAGCAGGCAAGAGAACAAGATGCTGAGGATCAACAGACTTTCATTGAAAGATGGTGGAGATGACAAAACACTCTTCATCAGAGACAAGTCAAGATGCAAGGACAAAGGACAACAACACTTCAAGAAGGACAAAGCCAAAGAAGGTGGTGAGGATCAGTCCTCACAAGCTACAACATCCAGTGGCAAGAAGAAGCTGTCAAAGATCAAGTATTTTTTCTGTGGCAAGAAAGGACACTATGCATCAAACTATTTCAAGAAGAAGAACCAATCTAAACAAGCTAACCTTACTAATGAGGATGAGTGTGAGAGTGTTGAGAGTGAAAGAGAGGATTCATTAATGATGTCTATTTTTTCATCTTTTCCTTTTAAGAATGAAGAAGTTTGGTGGATAGATAGTGGGGCTAGTTCTCATATATCTAGTTCTAGAAACTCTTTCACTAGTCTCATGCCATATCTAGGTGCAAAAAGATCAATATATACTGCTAATGATGTAGAGTGTAGAATTGAAGAAATAGGTAGTATTCCACTGCATGCATCATCATCAAAATCTTTTTGCTTACATGATGTACTTTATGTACCTAGACTAACCAAGAATATCATTAGTGTAGGACAGTTGTTTGATAGTGGATTGGATGTCAAGTTTCAAGTTAACAAGGGTATAATATCAAGAGAAAATGAAGTTATTGCTAGAGGATCTAGAATAGAAAGTTGTACATAATACTAGATTCTAGGGAGAGTGCTAACATTTCAGATATTGCTTATGAGACCAAGGTCCTTCATGAAGATATGTGGCATAAGAGATTGGGCCATCCCAATTTCAAAGCCATGCAATCTATGGTCAAGGAAGGAAAAGCTATTGGACTACCTAAGACACTGTCAAAGGAGCTTCAACCTTGTGAAGCTTGTGTTTTGGAAAAATCACACAGAAGGCCTTTTCCTATATCAAGCATCAAAAGAAAGCAACCATTTGAATTCGTGCACTCTGATGTTCATTTCTCATCAACTAAGAGCAAAGGATGAGCAAATTGCTTTGTTTTCTTTGTGGATGATTATATAAGATATTCTTGGATCTATATGTTGTCTTCAAAAGCCATGGTTTATGATGTTTTTCTTACTTTCAAAGCTTATGTAGAAAAGCAGTTTTCTTTCAAGTTGAAAGCTTTGAGAAGTGACAGTGGAGGAGAATACACCTCCAATAAGTTTAAAGACTTTTGTGAGAGAGAGGGAATTTAAAGAGAGTTTTCTTGTTCATATACTCCTCAGCAAAATGGAGTTGTTGAGAGAAAAAATAGAACTTTGTGTGAATGTGCAAAAGCCATTACGCTAGAAGCTTCTCTGCCTAAAGAATTTTGGGGAGAGGCAGTTGCAGGTGCAAACTATCTTTGTAATAGGCTTCCTAATCTTGCAATAGAAGGAAAAACACCATTTGAAGAAAAAGCCTAAGGTAGATCATCTTAGGATTTTTGGCTGTGTATGCTTTGTGCATGTGCCTCTAGAAACTAGGAAGAAGGAAGATCCTAGTGCTATTAAAGGAATTTTTGTAGGATATGCAACTACTAAAAAAGCATACAAATTATGTCTTTCCTCTACTGACAAGAATGTTGTTAGTAGAGATGTGATCTTCCATGAAGATCATAAGTTTAATTTGGATGATGCACAGATCAAGGAGTCTCATGCAAGATCATTCATCATTCTTGATGCTATTCAAGAAGTGGTGAGGCCGAGGCTTGAGGAGGAGCAAATTCAAGCTATCACACCAAGAAGATCTACAAGAGCAAGATCTGAGCCAAACAGGCTCACATATGATGCTGAAGGAATGCAAGTGGAAGGTGAAACTTCCAATCATGCACTTTTCATATCAGATGAAGAGCCTAAAGATGTCCAAGAAGCACTTCAATCCGAGAAGTGGGTTGAAGCAATGACCCAAGAGTTTGAAGCCTTGATGTCAAACAACACATGGGAGCTTCTGGAGCCACCAAACAACATGCATGTGATGGGATGTAAGTGGGTTTTCAGGTTCAAGTATAATCATGATGGAGCTATCAATGATGATGAAAAATCCTTTGTGGACATCACTCTTTATAGGAGTCTTATAGGCTCACTTATATGGTTAATAGTGACTAGGTCTGATCTAAGCTTTAGTGTTTATAAGCTAAGTCAACACATGCAGGATCCAAAGTTATATCACTAGAAGTTGGCTAAAAGGATCTTGAGGTATATATCTTCTACCTTAGATTATGGATTATTCTACAAGGGAGAAGATCTAACTTTGATTGCTTTTTCAGATTTAGATTTTGCAGGAGACATGTTGGATAGAAAATCCACAAGTGCTTACACTATTTTTCTTGGAGGAAACTTGGTTTCTTGGCTATCAAAGAAGCAAGCAACTATTTTCTTATCATCTTGTGAAGCTGAGTACAAATTTCTTACAACCACAACAAAGGAGGTTTTATGGATCAAAAGCTACTTTTGGAGCTAAAGTGTTATGTAGAGAAAGATCTTACAATTATCAAGAATGATAACATTTTTGCTCAGGCTCTTGCAAGAAAATCCAATGTTTTATGCAAGGAGCAAACACATCGAGGTAGCTCATCATTTTGGAAGAGAAAAAGTCATTGGGAGAGAGATCTCACTGGAGCATGTCGAATTTTCAAATTGTGTTGCAGATCTTCTCACCAAGCCATTACTTAAGAATGAGTTTATCAAGATGAGGTCTAATCTTGGCCTAATTTCGAAGTCTATGTTGGATAGGAACATAAATTTTAAGGAGGAGTGTGAAGATTAGTAAAATATTATCTTTCTATCTCGAGTTTGGGGCCATGTCCATGGTTATTTCCATTGTAATCTATGTTGTACATAAAAGGTATGTGAATTGAACACATAACCTTCTAGAATAGGTCGAGTTTGAGTTAGGTAGATTCAAAGTTGATGTCATGCAAAAGTTTAGATAGCATGCAATGTCTTTCTATATGCATGCAAGCCACATGCATTCAGTGCATGTAACATGCAAAGTAGTTTATGTGATCTACACATGTCTAGGCAATTTTATAAGTTGACATGCAGTACATGCAATATCTGTTGGGAGAGAGGGAGGAAGAATAACTGACGAACACGAACGAGAAACGAACTCAAACAAGAAACGAACGAGAAGTGAACTTGAACATAAAATGCTCGTGCGTAGCGGAATGAATTATTTGACTCTCTTCGTAAGCATGACTACGCCTATCAGAATGAAGAGAACTTTAGTGATAGAAATCACAGTCATTCTAGATTGCATAGCCAAACATTTAATGAATGAAATGCTAGATGAATAATTTGTCGCAAATTGCAAGACAAATTATCTGTCGCGAATGATTCGCGAAGAGCTAGACTGTGCTCGACTGATAATTGGTCACGAATTATTCGCGAAAGACAAGACTAAAAGTTCATCATCTATTATCAGAAAGAGCAACAAGAAAGATCAGACAGAATGAAGAATAAGCATAGCAATATTGATAGATCTAAAACACAAAACAAATGAACTATATCAGATTAAGTATATCAAGTATACAAGTCAATAATGTGGTAGAGCACAAGATTATAGCAGATAAAACCGCGTGCCCTACAAAGCTTATTTCTGTTTGTAATGAGGAATGAAATCTCTTCTCTTAGTCTCTTCTTCACTCACTTGATCATCTGATCATCATCATCGAATACGCAGATGGTATCCAATATATATATATACATAATATTACATGTGTGCATATGCGAAAGTACAGAGTGGATGTGCTGTCTGTAGGAGATCGTGGGTGGCTGCAATCGTTGTCCAATTTGTTAGCGCAATTGCATGGGGTGATTGTAAAAAGAGCGCGACGTCAGTCAGTACTGAAGTGAACGTTGGTGATGACGCAAAAGTGCGTCACTCTTACGAATGGCCTTAGGATAAGATTTACAGGGTGCCTTATATGTTAGAGCACCTTTGGCATTCAGTAAGGTAGTGTCCCCTTTTCACCTGTCACCATGACCTGTGTAAGAACGCAATGTCGCGATTCATTCGTCTTTTTTTCGTTTGTGTGAATTTGTGTGTAGAAAATGCAGACTGTGTGACAACGTTAGAAAAATATGCAACATAAATGGAGGCAGATTAAAATTGGAATTTAGGAGAGTAGGAGTAAATCCAACACCCCCCCTTAATCTGGATCCGTGAATGCCTTGATCTTCAGACTTAGCAATGCACAAAATCTGTTGTGTGCATTAACACTGAGTGCTTTTATAAAAATGTCTGCAACCATGTCCTACGTTCTGCAGTACGTCAAGCTCACCTCTCTGTCGAGAACCTTGCCCCTGATGTAGTGATATATTATCTCAATGTGCTTACTCCTAGAATGAAATCTAGGGTTGGACGATAAGGCAATAGCACTTTGGTTATCACAAAACAAAATTGTAAGGCTATACTGATACAGATTGATATCTGACAGCAAATTTCGCAACCAAAATGCTTCCTTAATAGATTGAGAAGCAGCAATATATTCGGTTTGCTTACAATTGTTCCATGAAATAGGACCGCCATTGAAGAAGAATGTAAATCCAGATGTGGACTTACGATGGTCTGCATCCCCTCCCCAGTTCGCATCAGAATATCCACTAAGCTGATGAAGATTGTCATTGCTGACATCTTCATAGCAGATGCACTGGTCCATGGTAGCTCGAATATATCTCATGACTCGAATAAGAGCCTTCCAATGGGTAATTCTAGGATTAGCCATGTATTGGCTGAGTGAGCTGACAACAAAAGAGATATCTGGCCTTGTACAGACCATTGCGTACATGAGAAATCCGAGTATCGATCGATACGGGTATTCTCTCATCTGCTCATCTTCCTGCTTTGTCTGGGGACATTGGTCCTTTGACAAATGCAGGTCTGGATCCATTGTTGAGTGAGCTAATTTACAATTCATAAAATTGTATCTGATACCTTTGTTGAGTGATGTAAATCAGTCGATTTGCTCTGTCTCTGTGGATTTAAATTCCAAGACAGAAGTGAGCTTCGCCCAGATCAGTCATGTCGAATTCTGAGAACAACATCTGTTTTGAATCCTTGACCATATTGGCATTTTTGCTGAAGAGCAACGTATCATCAACATACAAGGTGATGATAATGAAGGATTGCAACACTGACTTTGAATAAACGTTGCAATCAGCAGTGCTTGTTTAAATCCTTGTTCAATGAGGAATGTGTTGATCCTCTGAAACCAAGCTCTGGTAGATTGTTTCAAGCCGTACAGTGCTTTATGGAGTTTACAGACATGATTCTTCATGCCTTCCAAAACGTATCCTTCGGGTTGGATCATGTAGATATCTTCTTGTATAACTCCATTCAGATAGGTTGTTTGTACATCAGTTGATGTACTTCGAGGTCGGCAGCTGCAGCATAAGACAGGAGCATTCGGATCAACGAATGTTTGACGACTGGACTAAAAGTCTCACTGTAGTCGACATTCGGGATCTGGGTGAATCCTTGTGCTACCAGTCTAGCCTTCCTTTGATCAATCGTTCCGTTGGCATTATATTTGACCTTAAAGATCCATTTGCAATAAATAATATTGCAACCAATAGGAGCTTCGACTAATGACCATGTCTGATTCTTGATCAAATAGGAATACTCTCTGTCCATAGCTTCTCTCCAGAGATCAGAGTCTGGTTGGCTAAGTGCCTCTTCGACTGTCGTCGGTTCTCGCATTAAAAGACAGGCAGACTCAGGAGTATACCTTGTGGGCTGTGTGCGCACTCGTCTTGATCTTCTGGGAGGATTCGATTGATGAACCGCTCCTGGGATATGTTGTTGGGTAGCAGCAACATCTTCGTCTGATTCGATGTCTCGAAGTGGGTCGACGATAGACATTTCTGAGCCAGAAGCTCGGATTGTCATGTCAATGACAGGTGATGAAGGTTCTTCTTGAGCAATATCCTTGTCTTTGAGGTTGATGAACTGATCCTCGATAAAGACTGTATTCCGGCTATACAAGATTTGTTGGGTATCATGATTGTACAGCTTGTAGGTGTTATCAGACGAAGTATATCCAATCAGGATGGTCTTTAGACCTTGGAAGTCCAATTTCTTCTTTGTGTCCTTTGGGATTTGCGCGTAGGCAATGCACCCAGAGACTCTTAGGTTCTTCAAAGTAGATTTGGAGCCTGTCCACACCTCGTGGGGTACCTTGTCTGAGAGGGCCTTGGTCAAACATTTGTTCTAGATGTAAGCTGCAGTGGAGACAGCTTCAGCCCAGAACCTCTTGGGCGACGATGCATGTGCTAGCATACACTTAGCAGATTCGACCAGAGTTCGGTTCCTCCTCTCAACTAAGCCATTAGACTGAGGAATGTAAGGAGTGATGAATTACTGCTCAATGCCTTGGCTTTGGCAGTACTCCTTGAACTCGACAAAGATATATTCTCCACCGTTATTTGACCTTAGGGCTTGATCGTCCTTCCAGTCTCCTTTTCTGCACGCTCCTTGAAGATTCTGAAGCAGTTGAAGGCTTCTGCTTATCAGGAATATGTGCATAAGCTGCACAGCCAAAGATTCTGACATGAGACAGGTTGGGCTTTCTACCCCACCATAGCTCATGTGGTGTCATGTGAGGAACACCAGACTTGCCTGTTCTATTCTGGATGTATGCGGCTGTAGTTACTGCTTCAGCCCACAGTGCCCTTGGAGCTTTCGAATAGGCCATCATGCATCTGGCTGCCTCCATCAGGATCCTGTTCTTTCGTTCAGCGACACCATTGTGCTGCGGTGTGTAGGCTACAGTTCTTCTGTGAATGATGCCATGATCATTGCAGAAGTCAATGAAGCGATTCGAGATGTATTCGCCACCTCGATCTGTTCTGATCTGCTTCACTTTCCTGCATGTGCATCTTCCTGTCCAATTCACATATTCTGTGAATTTATCAAGTGCTTCAGATTTATTCTGAATGAAATACACTCTGGCAAATAACCATCATCAATGAAGGTTATGTAATACTTTGAACCTCCTACTGAGATCACGTTGAATGGTCCGCAGATGTCAAAGTGCACTAGCTCTAGAATCTTTGTCGTTCTGTAGGAGTCTTTGATGAATGGTGTGCGTGACATCTTGCCCTTCAAACATGCATCACAAGTGGTCGAACTGGTTGCATTCTAGACGCTGACCCCTGTTATCGTTCCATGATGTCTTGTTTGGTAAAGTGTCATTGAGTTCATGTGGCAGAGTCTTCTATGCCACAAAGTGTCTGGCGAGTTGTCATGAGTTTAATGCACCTGATCTGTAGGTAGGCGTACCTTCAGATGATATAGGTTCCCTTTCCTTTTATCTTGAGCGACGAGAGTACTGGTACTGGCATCAATCATGTTGCATGCTTCGTTAGAAAATGTCACACGCATCCCTACATCTGCTATTCTTGCTACAGAGACCAAGTCTTGTTGCAGAGTAGGCACGAACAGAACGTCTTCGAGTCGTTTGTCTCTGCCATTGGTGTTGAGCCATAGTGAACCAATACCATTCACTTGATGTCTAGATCCATCTCCAAGAACTATGAATTTTGAGGGATCTGCACTTCTGAAATCAGACATGATTCTTTCGCGAGCAGGGTCCTTGTCATTTGGAATGATCTGGGTAAGGCTCTCAACAGGTACATGAGCTGCTTCTCAGCTGACACAATGTTCTCTGTTTCAGAGTTATGTAGTGACAGAAACAAATCCTTCATCTTTCTTACGAAAGAAGTGAGGTCTTTTCCATCCCACTGCAAATTCGTCAACTAATCTTCCAGCATCATGAATTGATTTCTTGATCTCATTGAAATCTGGTGAGTAATGCATCCCACATCTCCTTAGCTTTGGAGAGTGTAGCCAGGTCAAGTGTGAGACTATCTTCGATGGAAGATGATAGCAAGGCTACTGCCTTGTCGTTTTTCTCCCTCCATTCGCGTAGCTCCTTGCCTGTTGTTGTAGGCATTTCTTCTGTGCCATCCACCTAGGGGAATAGTCCTTCACCCTTGAATATCAAAGATGTCTTAACTTTCCAAGCTAGAAAATTAGATCCTGAGAAATCAAGTATTGTGCAGATCTTGCTCTGCATGCTACTGATTGAAGCCATTGCTTCTTGGAGTCTTTTTCCTTGTTGATAGTTGTTTGTTTAAATGCTTGGCCTCCTGGATCTGCTAGCTTCTTGGCTATGTCAGAATATGACAGGATAACCTGCTCTGATACCACTGATGAGGTTGCGTGTATCGCGATTTGAATTTTGCAGTCACGAAGCTTTCGCGAAGGAATCACGATTCTCTGTTCCGATTCGGATGGAGTTCAGATGCGATCGCTGGACACTGCCATCTGAATCACTCGTACAATCCTCCAGAATGTAGTCAGACTCTGCTGATCTACGTTTATAAAATTAATGCAGCATTCAACATAGTTTCAACCAAGGTACGGAATTAAAATGAACAAGAAAACTTGGACACACGACTAACAACAGAAGCATTTGCATTTGAGATCAGACACAACAAGAGAAATTATCTATGTTGATCTTCCTCTGTTTCTTTCAAGCACTGCATGCAAATCCACACAGTGTGTTGGCGTGGGAGAAACACGGTTCTCTCACGAGTAATCATCTCACTTTACTAGCGGACAGTTGGATCTCTATGGACCCCGATCACAAAGCTCGTCTCGCACGCAGACGGACTTGTTGTCTGTATTTCATCTTGATTGCTTCCTAGCATCAAACTACTACATTACACTGTACGTGTATTTAGTTGATCTATATATCAAGTATCATCCAGTAAGTATGGTCGCTCTATGTGAATCTAAGATTAGAGTGATTAAACATCTACAACTAATTAGGGAATCACAAGAGTGGCAGATTAGCCACGATCTAAAATGTATCTGCTAACATCATATCATCATATCAGATATCTATACTTTTGGGTACTTGCATGATCTTGCTGGTACTCTTTGGAGCGTGCAGGCAGGAGAAAGTTTCATTTCTGTCGTTTGCCTTCTCTCGTACTAGACCGCAAAAGATTCTCGTTTGTGAATCTTTCGTGTTCGCGAATCGTTCGTCTTCGTCTGCTTTGACTTTCGTGTTCGCGAACTGTTCGTCTTCGTCTGCCTTGACTTTCGTGTTCGCAAACCGTTCGTCTTCGTCTTCTTTGACTTTCGTGTTTGCGAAACTTTTCGTGCTTCGTGTTTCCAAATCTTCGAGTTCGCGAATGTCTTCGTCGGGCTGAGGGCTGTAAGCTAGCAAAGCTTTGTAATTAGAAACATTTTGTTTCTTCAATAGTCGTAAGTTCTTGCAACTCGAATAACTTGTAAAGCTCTATGAAAAACCTGCAAAAAACATATAACTAGCAATGATGATTAAAAGGTAATGATTCATATTATGACTTGGAAGTATTAGCATTAAGTGTATAAGGTATTTATAGAACTTACAACTTTGAATTCTTTAATACAATAATTAGCATTATGTTCCTTGCTTGTCGTTCTTGTTTCAAGCTCATCGAAGAAGAACACAGTTGTTATTTATCCCCATCACCTACACTCCCAAAAGATTTCTGTTTTTACAAAAGACAAACAAATAATCCAAGTCACGAAAGTTGTCTCAAAATGCTATCATGCTAATGCTATCAAACATATAAGCATTCTCCTACATCTTCTAAAAGGAAACCTCAAGTCAGCCACTTCAGGATTTAGGATTCCGAAGTTTCAAGCCAACTGCTTATTTAAAGAGTGAACAAAGTCAAAATGCATGGAGGACATACAAGTGAAGCACAAGCCATGTCTACAAACTATAATTCTAGAGGCATTGTAATGGTTCTCTAGTTAGCATAAGCATCATGTAGTTGGTTTTGACTTTTGATAGGGACACAACAACATGACGATACATCAATCCAAATTGACCACATCACCTACGGAAATAGAAGACTCGTCTTCCACAAAGCAAAAGCAATCAATCATATGTAATTGTTAGAAAAAAAATCCAAAAAACCCAATACAACATTCATATTTTTCAATGTCTTTGGGTTGAATTGTGAAAATTTTACAAAACACAATACAACATTGATATACTGGATTGTTTTAGAGCTACCATAATACCTCATTGAGCTCCATGAAGCTAATAGTATAAAAGGTAATAGCATCAGCAACAACTATGTGCACTTCATAATACCCTTCCTTTTCAAAAAGCAGATTTTCTTAAGTTATCTATGACAAACAAAACTAAAAGATATTACCTTTGTAATGCTATTGTGGGCTTCATTGGAGTTGTTCTAGGAGCTTAAGTGAAGCTCCTAGAAAAATAGCCATTTCTCGTGCATCTAGGTTAAGTGTGAGAAAGTCGCTCGAGGGGCTCTTGAAGAGCCAGAATTCCTACCTGTAGCAAGGAAGCTTCTGAAAATGTACGACGCAACCTTCGTATTTGGCAGACTTGAAAATTGAACTGTTTGTGAAAGTAAATAATCTGGAGATCGAATTCAGATAGCATACAGATATGTTGCTTCTGGGTGTCATGAAGAGACCCGGGGGGGGGGGGGGGGGGGGGGGGGGGGCGGGGCGGGGGCGGGGGTGGTTTGTTGTGCGAGAGTCAGTTAAGCAGCAAATGCTAAAACCTTTCGATTGGTTGGTTGAGACAGAAAGCAGCCAACTAGAAAGCGAGTACATTGGTCCTAATGTCCGAAAGTTTATGGCAACTGCAACACAACTGCTTCAACTACTCGAATGAGAATGAATTCTAAAAGTACCCCATTTAATATCAGTGCAAGATCTATGCACCCAAGCCACCTTCCATAGCAAAGCTTACCAAAGCGCAGTCATGTGTGAATGCCCAATTCCCAAATCAAAAGTCTAATAAAACCCAATCAGAGAAAAACTATGCCATCTTTTGTTAGTAAATATCTATAGCCGTGTAACGAAGCCAAACAACAAAAAGCTTTATTGGGCTCTCTTTTTTTTCATGTGGCATAATTTTCACATACCCTACATTCAATCGACAAGCATTTAAAACACTGAATATGTGAAACTATGGGGTACTGGCTACACGTCAACAATGATCAGAAAATAGTAGAGAGAGCCATGGCTTGGTTGGAGAACAAGTGCACATACACATCAGAAAACTTGCTTATGTTTCAGCCTAGAATACAAATCTTAAGAGGACCACACAATTGAAAATATGATGCTGGCAATTACCTTACCCCGTTTGATCTTTTCACGACTTTCACTACTACTGCTAAAATCAAGAAAAAATCTCTTGAGAAATTATAACTGCTAGAAACTAAGCCATACTCGGCAACTTAAATATTGCACAACGCATGGAAGCTGTAAGTAGAAATGTAAATTGAAATCAGAATGTCTATTCTGCAATTTCTGCACCAAACCTCCGACGTACTCAATCCAGAACCTATAAAAGCCTACTAGTATTCCTATCCTCCGAACTTCAAAGGTGCGTCTCGTCTTGGGACTCTCATAGGAGGGAAGAAAGGAAGACGCACACGAAGGAAGACAGAGGTGATATCGATTCCCCACCCCAACAGATCACTTTGTTTTTTTCACTTGATTTGAAGGAAAAAACGTCCTAACATCCGAAATTTTCAAAAAGCAGATTTTCTGAAGTTATTTATGACAAACAACACTAAAAGATATTACCTTTGTAATGATTTAGCTTTTGTGGGCTTCATTGGAGTTGTTCTAGGGGTATTGGTTGCTTTTGATGCCTCCAATCTAGGGTGCCTTCTTTTTTGGTCCAAGCAATTGTCTTTTGAAGGGCAGCTTGTGCATCCTTCACACACACCTCCCTCATGCCCACACATACCTTAATGTCATTTGTCGCATGTTGGCATGACTAAAACATGTGTCTTCATAGGGATGTTCAAGTTGCAAAGGTGCATAAGATACCACAGAGGTGAGGGTAGCAGTGAGTGCTCCTAGATTGGCGCCTTCATCTTTCACATATGCCACGATTTTGTCAGTGAGATTGAATGAAGCTAAGAGCTCCTTCGCTTGCCTAGCCATAACAACTCCAGCTGTGTCAGGAACTTCAAACAACCCAACTGTAATATGGCAAGGAATCCAATACTTGTGAAGTTTTTAGCACGTGTGAACTTCACCACACACCCTACAGGATCTTACTGAGGTATTGTGATTGCACAAGACTGATCAGAGAACAAAACACTTGAAAAATCTATGGCAAGAGCACAATGGCATACATCTGACTGAAAAAACTAACTTCTTACTATGAGAATTGAATGTTAGAAATAATTCTAAGTGCTCAGTATGGGAAAAACAGGCTGTTCTCGGGTAGAGAGAGAAAATCAATGATAAAAAAACTTGGGTAGAGAGAGAGAATGAGTCCAAAACACCAAAATCTCATTATTCACAATATGGCAAAACATGCCAAAATTTTCCTACATGAGAGAGACTCGAATTCCTACATTGGAGTTGCATGGAAAGTCCACTTAACTGAGTTAACTCACCTACCAGAGATCCACATATGTAATTGCATGCATGGATATTGTTGGATTTACTCCTCCTACTCTCCTAAATCCCAATTTTAATCTGCCTCCATTCATGCTGCATATTTTTCTAACGTTGTCATGCAGTCTACATTTTCTACACGCAAATTCGCATAGACGATGAAAAGGCGAATGAATCGCGACACTGTGTTCTTACACAAGTCATGGTGACAGGCGAAAAGGGGACACTACCTTACTAAATGCCAAAGGTGCCCTAACAAATAAGGCACCCTGTAAATCTTTATTTTGCAATATCTTCAATTAACGAGGGATCATGGCTTGTGTTATTGTCATGGTGCAGGTTTCAGGATACTTTCCTACAGCAACGCTAGATGGGCATCTCTCAAGGACGATTGTAAAAGCATCTCGGGAGGATACACCATGCAACAGTTCTTTGGGTCAGCAAGAAGCAGACCATTGTAGCCCAGCCATCCTGCGAAGCAGAATATGTTTCAGTAGCAAAGATGGCCAACGAAATAATCTGGCTAAGACAGTTCCTGGACGAATTGGGTGAAACAAGAAACAAGCCCCTGGTCTTGCCGATGGACAACACCTCTACAATACACCTGACGAAAGATCTCGTGTTCGATTCCAAAACGAAGCACATTGCGATCAAGTACCACTTGATCAGGGATCTAATTGAGATGAAGTTGTTGCAGACCACCTTCATCGAAACGAGAGACATGGTTGCTGACATCTTTACTAAAGCCCTGGACAAAGGACTCTTTGAGAGACAAAGGAGCAGTCTCGGGATCGTAAGGCTACCATGTTTTGAGAGGGAGCTGAAGAAAACATTTCTTATCACAAAGCCTTGCTAGCTTTTAGCCCTCAGCCCGACGAAGACATTCACGAACTTGAAGATCTGGAGACACGAAGCACGAAAAGTTTTGCGAACATGAAAGTCAAAGTAGACGAAGACAAACTGTTCGCAAATACGAAAGTCAAAACAGACGAAGACGAACGGTTCGCGAATACGAAAGATTCATGAACGAGAATCTTTTGCGGTCCAATACGAGAGAAGGCAAACGACGGAAACGAAACCTTCTCCTGCTTGCACACTCCAAAGAGTACCAACAAGATCATGCAAGTGCCCAGAAGTACAGATATATGATCTGATGATATGATGTCAGCAGATACATTTTAGGTCGTGGCTAATCTGCCACTCTTGTGATTCCTTGATTAGTTGTAGATGTTTAATCACTCTAATCTTAGATTCACATAGAGCGACCATACTTACTGGATGATACTTGACATATAGATCAACAAAATACACATACAGTGTAATGTAGTAGTCTGATGCTAGGAAGCAATCAAGACAAAATACAGACAACAAGTCCGCCTGCGTGCGAGACGAGCTCTGTGATCAGGATCCATAGAGATCCAACTATCCGCTAGTAAAGCAAGACGATTACTCGTGAGAAAACCATGTTTGCACTGCGTGGATTTGCATGCATTGCTTGAAAGAAGCAGAGGAAGATCAATATAGATAATTTCTCTTGTTGTGTCTGATCTCGAATGCAAATGCTTCTGTTGTTAATCGTGTGTCTGAGTTTTCTTGTTCATTTTAATTTCGTACCTTGGTTGAAACTATGTTGAATGCTGCATTAATTTTATAAACGTAGATCAGCAGAGCCTGACTACATTCTGGAGGATTGTAGGAGTGATTCAGATGGCAGTGTCCAGCGATCGTATCTGAACTCCATCCGAATCGGAACAGAGGATCGTGGTTCCTTCGCGAAAGCTTCGCGACTACGAAATCCAAATTGCGATACACACAACCTCATCAACTATTATGGTTGATAGTGGTAGAACTTGTGCACCGTGGTTCAATTGTTGATGGTGATTGGACAAAGACAGGAAGTCGCAATGGAAGTTGAATCATTGATAGTAGAGATGGAAAGAATAGTTTCACTCTTGGTGTTGAATAGTGCCACTCTTGATGTCCAATAGTGACACTCATTGACTCTCATTGAGGAGAATGTGACCTTATGCTTTTTAAATTCTGAACCATTATTGCAACTACCTTACAATGGTCAGCAAGTATGTTTATTGATGTTGTATTTATAGATTTTGACTACCTTTGTCTATCTTGTGTTTTATTTCTTTTTCTATGCTATTGCTAGATGCATTCTTGTAAGTATGTTATTCATTCATGCGTTCAATATTTTGTTTTGTCAGAAGAATATATATATATATATCATAACTATGTCTCTGGATTGTTTAGATGAGCTTCTGTAGCCTACATGGAAAAGCTAGAAAAGTATACATCCGAGCGTGCCAAACAAATACAATTGCCTCAAAAGTAACGTATTTGAAATTCTTAGAGATTGATCCTACAAATGCACAATGCACCTCTCAGTTATTAAAAACTATAGAAACTGGTTATTCGTCCATCTGTTTGTTTCGTGACCTTTGCCACCTTATTATGCATTTTGTTGCTTGAATATGCCTAAGCTTTCAGTTTAATTTTCAAAATGCACTTGATGGTATAGTGATTTGGAACTAGCATAGAGAGAGAACCTGTAACATTGCTGACACAGCAAATTCATATTATCTTGAAACATTACCACATCTTTGAAAATTCACCAGGTGAACTTTGAACTCGTACCCAAGTTGATAACCGACTAGTTTCAAGTTGACAAGTCTATAATCTCAAGAGAAAATGAAGTTATTGCTAGAGGATCTAGAATTGGTAAGTTGTACAAACTAGATTCTACGGAAAGTGCTAACATTTCAGATATTGCTTATGAGACCAAGTTCCTATAGGAGGATCTGTGGCATAAGAGATTGGGTCATCCCAATTTCAAATCCATGCAAAGAAGGAAAAGTTGTTGGTCTACCAAAGACACTGTCAAAGGAGCTTCTACCTTTGGAAGCTTGTGTGCTGGCAAAGTCACACAGAAGGCCTTTTCCTAGATCAAGTATCAAGACAAAGCAACCATTTAAACTTGTACACTCAGATGTTCATTTCATCAACTAAGAGCAAAGGAAGAGCCAACTGCTTTGTCTCTTTTGTAGATGATTATACAAGACATTCTTGGATCTATATGTTGTCTTCAAAAGCCATGGTTCATGATGTTTTTCTTACTTTTAAAGCTTATGTAGAGAAGTAGTTTCCTTTCAAAATAAAAGCTTTAAGAAGTGATAGTGGAGGGGAATACACTTCCAATAAGTTTAAAGACTTTTGTGAGAGAGAGGGTATTCAAAGAGAGTTCTCTTGTTCATATACTCCTCAGCAAAATGGAGTTGTTGAGAGAAAAAATAGAACTTTGTCTAAATGTGCAAAAGCCCTTAGGCTACAAGCTTCTCTGCCTAAAGAATTTTGGGGAGAGGCAGTTGCATGTGCAAACTATCTTTGTAATAGGCTTCCAAATCTTGCAATAGGAGGAAAGACACCATTTGAAATGTTGTATAAGAAAAAGCCTCAGGTAGATCATCTTAGGATTTTTGGCTGTGTATGCTTTGTGCATGTACCTCTAGAAAATAGGAAGAAGGAAGATCCTAGTGTAGTAAAAGGAATTTTTGTAGGCTATGCATCTACTAAAAAAGCATACAAGATTTATTTGCCCTCTACTGACGAAAATGTTGTTAGTAGAGATGTGGTCTTCCATGAAGATCAAAAATTTAACTTGGATGATGTTCAGATCAAAGAGACTCATGCAAGATCAATCATCGATCTTGATGGTGTTCAAGAAGAGGTGAGGCCGAGGCTTGAGAAGGAGCAGATTCAAGCTATCACACCAAGAAGATCTACACGAGCAAGATCTGACCCAAGGAGGCTCACATATGATGAAGAAGGAAGGCAAGTGGAAGGTGAAACTTCCAATCATGCACTTTTCATATCAGATGAAGAGCCTAAGGATGTCCAAGAAGCACTTCAATCCGAGAAGGGGGTTGAAGCAATGACCCAAGAGTTTGAAGCCTTGATGTCAAACAACACATGGGAGCTTGTGGAGTAAGTGGATTTTCATAATGAAGTATAATCATAATGGATCTATCAATAAGTATAAAACAAGACTTTGTGCCAAAGGCTACTCACAAATCAAAGGTCTTAACTATGAAGACACCTTTGCACCAATTGCAAAGATGGTAACAATTCGAATACTCATATTTCTTGCATGTTTTCACAATTGGAGTATGTTCCAGCTTGATGTTTCTAATGCATTTCTCAATGGTTACCTTGAGGAGGAAATTTACATGGAGCAGCCTCCAGGTTTTGTGAAGGAAGGTGATGAATCAAAAATTTGTCTTTTGTTCAAAAGTCTGTATGGACTGAAACAGGCACCAAGGTCTTGGTATGCAAGGCTCAATTCTTATCTCATATCAGTCGAATTTTGTCTAAGTGAATATGACCTTTCTCTGTATTATAAGTTTGTAGATAACTTTGTAATTATTCTTCTCATCTATGTAGATGACATCATTCTTTGTGGAAACAGTGAGAAGTTAGTTGAAGAAACTAAGCATGCACTTGGTACTGAGTTTAAAATACAGGACTTAGGAGTTCTTCACTATATTCTAGGCCTTGAAATAGTTTTTTGGAAAGGTCATGCATTTATAAGCCAAAGTAGATATGCACTTTCCATGCTCAGGAAATTTCATATGGAGAACTGTAAAGGCATAGATACACCTATGGAGCACACTGTAAAAGTTCCTATTAAAGATGATGAAAAATCCTTTGAGGACATCACTCTTTATAGGAGTCTTATTGGCTCACTTATTTGGTTAACAGTGACTAGGCCTGATCTAAGCTTTTGTGTTCATAAGCTAAGTCAACACATGCAGGATCCAAAGTTATATCATTGGAAGTTGGCTAAAAGAGTCTTGAGGTATATATCTTCTACCTTGGATTATGGACTATACTATGAAGGAGAAGATCTGACTTTGATTGCTTTTTCAGATTCAGATTTTGTAGGAGATAGGTTGGATAGGAAATTCACAAGTGCTTACACTAGATTTCTTGGAGGAAATTTGGTTTCTTGGCTGTCAAAGAAGCAGGCAACTATTTTCTTATCATCCTGTAAAGTTGAATACAAATCTCTTACAACCACAACAAAGGAGGTTTTATGGATCAAAAGGCTACTTTTGGAGCTTAAGTGTTATGCAGATGAAGATTTACCAGTTATCAAGAATGATAACATTTCTGCTCAGGCTCTTGCAAATAATCCAGTCTTTCATACAAGGAGCAAGCATATTGAAGTGGCTCATCATTTTGTAAGAGAAAAAGTCATTGGAAGAGAGATCTCATTGGAGCATGTTTCATCTTCAGATTGTGTTGCAGATCTTCTGACCAAGCCTCTACTCAAGAATGTCTTTATGAAGATGAGGTCTAACCTTGGCCTAATTTCGAAATCTATGTTGATAGGAACATAAATTTTAAGGAGGAGTGTGAAGATTATTAAAATATTATCTTCCTATCTCGAGTTTGGGGTCATGTCCATGATAATTTCCACTAGATTTCATGTTGTACATATAAGGAGTGTGAATTGAGCACATATCCTTCTAGTGTAGCTCGGATTTGAGTTAAATAGGTTCAATTATGATGACATGTAGATGTTTAGATAGCATGCAAAGTCTTACTGTATGCATGCAAGCCACATGCAATCAGTGCATGCAACATGCAAAGTAGTTTCTGTGATCTACACATGTCTAGGCAATTTTATGAGTTGACATGCAGTACATGCACATACATGCATGCAGTTACACATGTGGATCTCTGGTAGGTGAATTAGTTCAGTTAAGTGGACTTTCCATGCAACTCCACTGTAGGAATTCGAGTCTCTCTCATGTAGGGAAAGCTGGGCATGTTTTGTCATATTGTGAATATTGAAATGTTGGTGTTTTGGACTCATTCTCTCTCTACCCGAGTTTTCTATGTATAATTTTCTCTCTCTACCCGAGAGCAGTCTCTTTTTCCCATATTGAACACTTAGAATAATTTCTGACATTCATTTCTCATAGTAAAGAGTTAGATTTTTTTATCAGATGTATATCATTGTGCTCTTGCCTTAGATTTTTCAAGCATACTATTCTTTGATCAATCTTGTGCAATCACAACACCTCAGTAAGATTCTGTAGGGTGTGTGGTGAAGTTCACACGTGCTAAAAAGTTCACAAGAAACTTAAGCATCACATTCTACTCTTCAATACCTATCCAACAAGCTATAAAACATCAAATTTGGATCAATCCTTGAGAAGTAGCACTCAATTAATGAGGGCTGATTTCACACGTGTGAGCTCTCTGTCCGTACAAGGCTCTGCTGGAGCAGATCAAGCTCATTTTGATTAACTTATGATCCATAGATAGCTTGTTTCTCAGCGAGTTTGGATTCCTCTCCCAAATCCGAGTTCCTGCAAGCAAAAGCATTGTTGTTCTGATGTATACACCCTCACCTCTTCAAATCATGAAGCTCCGATACCATGTGAAGTTTTTAGCATGTGTAAACTTCACCACACACCCTATAGGATCTTATTGAGGTGTTGTGAGTGCACAAGATTGATCAGAGAACATAACACTTGAAAAATCTATGGCAAGAGCACAATGGCATACATCTGACTGAAAATACTAACTTCTTACTATAAGAATTGAATGTCATAAATAATTCTAAGTACTCAGTATAGGAAAAACAGGCTGCTCTCGAGTAGAGAGAGAAAATCAATGATAGAAAACTAAGGTAGAAAGACAATGAGTCCAAAACACCAAAATCTCATTATTCACAATATGACAAAACATGCCAAGATTTCCCTACATGAGAGAGACTCGAATTCCTATAGTGGAGTTGCATGGAAAGTCCACTTAATTGAGTTAACTCACCTACCAGAGATCCACATGTGTAACTGCATGCATGGATATTGCATGTACTGCATGTCAACTCATAAAAGTGTCTAGACATGTGTAGATCACAGAAACCACTTTGCATGTTGCATGCACTGAATGCATGTGGCTTGCATGCATACAGAAAGACATTGCATGTTATCTAAACTTTTGCATGACATCAAATTTGAATATACCTAACTCAAACTCGACCTATTCTAGAAGGTTATGTGCTCAATTCACATACCTTTTATGTACAACATAGATTACAATGGAAATAACCATGGACGTGGCCCCAAACTCGAGATAGGAAGATAATATTTTACTAATCTTCACAATACTCATCTACGAAATTGATGACAAGAGCAAAAGTATCAAAACCAGATCGAGACATCCACAATTCAAAGGAAGCCGATGCAGTCATACAACTAGCAAGGGAG
Organism: Diphasiastrum complanatum; assembly: GCA_029204225.1. Classification (NCBI taxonomy): domain Eukaryota; kingdom Viridiplantae; phylum Streptophyta; class Lycopodiopsida; order Lycopodiales; family Lycopodiaceae; genus Diphasiastrum; species Diphasiastrum complanatum. The sequence goes on along the minus strand of CM055107.1, from coordinate 4,782,127 downwards.
GGGAGGATGGATTACTCCATTGTCTTTGACACCATGGAAGGAATGACATCATTAACAAGTCGTCTTCGAGAAGAAAATGTCACTCTACCACATTGTCTCGTCACCAATCTATGATTCCATGGGTTTTCAACACTAGAAAGCGGCCTATAGCTCTTGGAAATATAGAGTACCAAGTCTTCAAGGAATCGTTGCTGGGCTAGATCATCTTCTTTGTAAGGGTTATGGCTGCCAAGAAATTCTATAATAGCAGATGAGGTAGTTGTCTTTCTTTTCTTGGAGGCACTCCGACCCTTTTTTCCTATTAAATCTAACGACTTCCTCTCTATTTTGTACCTATCAAAAATCTGGCTATGCTCATTAGCGACATATTTCTTCATGGCGGTAATCCCATGAGATGGGTTGTATGTCACAATTCTCTTCCTAGCTCGTGTGGTGTTTTATGCATCACCTTGCTCTCGTTCAACTGGGTAACAAATGCTACAACCCATAACTTGCGACTTGGTGGCATCTACTTTAGCCCCGAATTCATTTACTACAAAGAAGGATCACGTTGTAGAAACCCTATTATATGCTAGATTTTGCAATTTTTACCTTGTAAATACAATTCGTTGATATCTATGTGGATCCACACATGTGAACCGTCACTCATAATATTCAGATCCACTGTACTTAGATTTTATTTGAGTCAAATGTCAAATCTCCTAAATTGTAGGAGTTATCTCCTGGATTGTAGGAATCTAGAAGGTCAATACTAACCACCAATGGTGATGTGGCAAATTAGATAGATCTTATCCAAAGTGGATATGGATGAGTACAATGAGCTGTCTCACACGTGTTGGAAGCAGCCTAGAGAGAGATTATGATGATTGTGTATTTGATCCATGATAGATCCACTGTGACATTAATTATGTAAAAAAAATTTTGGGAGCAATCTCATAACAAATGCGAAAGTCCATAGTAGCTCAAAGATATCTCATGACTCTGATAAGAGCCTTCAAATGTGTTACACCAGGATTAGTCATAAACTGATTAAGAGAGCTGACTGCAAAAGCTATGTCTGGTCTGGTACAGATCATGGCGTACATAGGAGATCCTATAATATAATGGTAAGGATACTCACGCATATGCTGCTTCTCATGAATTGTTTGAAGACAGTGGTCCTTTGACAATTTAAGTTCCGGTTCCATTGGAGAAAGAGCTAACTTGCAATTGATCAGATTATATCTGACTAAAATATTGTAGATGTACCTATGTTGTGTAATGTAGACCAACTTCTGTTTTCTGTCTCTATGGATTTGTATACCAAGGCAGAAATGAGCTTCGCCTAGATCGGTCATGTCGAATTCGGAAGATAGCATTGTCTTGGCCTCTTTTATCAGATCGGTATTGTTGCTGAAAAGCAATGTACCATCCACGTATAAAGTGATAATGATAAAAGACTATTGCACTACTTTGAAGTAAATGTTTGAATCTGAAGAGCTAGGTGTGTAGCCATGATCAAAAAGAAAAGTATTGATCCTTTGAAACCATGTTCAAGCAGATTGCTTCAAGCCATAAAGTGCCTTATGGAGTTTACACACATGATTGTGTTTACCTTCGATTACATAACCTTCGGGCTGCACCATGTAAATGTCTTCTTCAATAACTCCATTGAGATATGTTGTCTATACGTCCATTTGATGTATTCCCAAATCTGCTGCAGCAGCAAATGATAGCAAAAGTCGAATAGAAGAATGCTTGACTATTAGACCGAAAGTTTCAGTATAATCGACGTTGTATACCTGAGAAAATCCTCTGGTGACAAGTCGTGTCTTTCTTCTGTTGATGCTTCCATCTCCATTGTACTTGACTTTGAAAATCCATTTGCAATCAACTATGTTTCTGCTGGCAGGTAATTCGACAATTGTCCACGTCTAGTTCTTGATAAGAGATGATGTTGGGAGTATTCCCAACGAAGTGTAAATAAATAAAATTGTCCAATAAAATGTGTTGCGAGGGCATGACATCCTACACGTATAAGCCCATGGCCCAATGAGCATGCAAGCTAAGTTGTAAATAAAATAATAGGCTTGGGACCTTTGTAAGTAAAATAAAACTTGAGGCCCAAAGTCATTTTTAAACTTAGAGATTACTTTTTAAGAGTTGGGTCCAATTTGGGACTCACATGAATCTTGTGAATTTCAATGTACTTTTTGTGGACCCTTGGATCAAGTTGGGTCCAAGATGAATGGATAAGATCAATGTAAATATTAGCCAATAGGATTTTAGGACAAGGGCCTTTCCCACTTTATAAAAAGACACCATTTGTAATCTATTTCTATGCTTAATAGAGAGGAGAAGACTATCATTTTGGGAGCTCAAGCATCCTCATTTGCTAATCACTCTTGCTTATGCTATTGTTGTGGTTTGTTTGTTATTTCCATTTCCCATGCTTTTTGTTTATGCTAGTTAAGGTTTTTTCATAAGCAATGAAATTGAGCATTTGAGCTAACCTCCATCTCATCTCTCTCGCCCTCTCTTACCCTCTTCCCTCTTTTCCTCTTCTCTTATTCTCAACTTCTCTTCTCATTCACCCTCAATCATGATGAAGTTAATTTAGGGAGAATAGAGCTAGTGTGAGTAGTGTTAGTGGAGATAGAGTTAGATAAAAAGTAGGGAACTAACTAAAAGTAGCATCTATGCATAGTTAGGTGCCTATCCAGTGAACTAACCCTTGTTGACAGGCGGGATGGCTATTACAACGTTGGATCGAAGACCCCACAGTGGCACTGTTGCCGGGGATAGGCTTCCACTAACTAATGTAGCTGCATTTTAGCTATTTCTTGTTTTTTAGAGTAGTTTTAGGTAGATTTTTGGGAGTTTAGAGTTAATCTTCTGTAATTTTTTGTGTTTGGACTATTCACAGCTAGCGGAGGAGGTGTGAGAGGGTAGAGGAGGCCCTGAACAACCTCTAAGGGCTTGAAACCCAAACCAACCAGTCAAAAAACCCAAAAAAAAAACACACCAATCTGTATTTTGGAGGAAAAAAGAGCCTAAAATCTCATCAAATTTTAATATCTCCAAAACCAATGAGAGTTAACCCTTGCATGACTGGCAGCAGCTCTAGAGTACTGTCCCATACCTGCATAGAAGCCTGCGAGAGTTAGTTCCAAGCAGATTGCAAAAATCAGAGAAAAATCATAAAAAATTCAAAAAATCCTTGAAAAAATCCAAAAAAAATGCAAATCTTCACCAGAACGTTCGCAGAGCCCTCTGAAGTTCCATCTCAGTGAGACCAGGACCTAGAGAAGCTTGCGAGAGTTAGTTTGATGTCTGAGTGCCTGTGCGAGAGTTCCCAGTGAAAAAAAGACGGGAAAGTACCAGAGAACCCTCGTAGGCACCAAAATTTTCAGTTCCAGTGGGCAGGAACTCTCGTAGAGGATTCTGAAGTTCCATCTCTTAGAGACAAGGACACAGAAGAGCTTGCGAGAGTTAGTTTGATTTCAGTGAGCAAAAAATTGGATTTAAGTGTTAAAAAATCACTAAAAATTGAAGATCCAGCCAATCCTTCTAGTAAGAACTCTTGCAGACCCTCTCAATCGATTCAGAATGTCTATTTTCATCAGTAATTAAGCCTGCGAGAGTTAGTACAGAGATTTGGTGAAGATCAAGCCAAAATAGTGGTTCTGAATCCTCACATACAGTAAAATTTTCACTTAGTGCGAGAGTTAACTCTCGCAGAGCTTTCCATAGTGAGATCTGACCCAGATTCAGCTATTGTGATCCTTGAGAGAGTTACTTCTCAAAGATCTGAGAGATATCAAGTTTTTTATCTGCAAAAATAGCTAAAGAACCCTCGACCCTTTTGCAAGAGAAAACCCTCGTAGACTAGATCAATGGAAAGATCTACATCAGATCTAGCTTCTACCAAAATCTTAGGTCAATCAGTACAAGGAGTAAAAAGTTATCAAGGAAAAACCACCGTACAAGGCCTAAATTTCACTTCCAGCCGATCATATTGATCAGATCCTTAAGATCCAGACTGCATCCCACTGTACAAGCAAGATCCAACTACTTTGGAACCCACCATCGATGAATCCTGAGCCCATATATTGTACGGGCTATGAAGAAACAAGTAACATCCTCCACATCGGGACATCATGGGAAAGTGAAGAACACAACATCACTTTGCCAATCAAACACAAGAGATACGAGGACGAGGCAACAATAGTAGATGGAGGATCAGGTTTCAATTTGATCTCTACTACTTTGTATGAAAAGTGGGATTTACAAGGGTTGAAGCCAGCAAGATTCGCCATCAAGCTGACAGATCAATCCTGTGTGAAACCAAAAGGTAGTTGCCGATAACCCTGTAAAAATAGCAAGCATGCAGGTCGTGATCACTTTTGTAGTCATGGATATACCTGAATCTCCAACTGCATATCGTGTGTTACTGGGAAAACCATGGTTGAGGACTGCGCAAGTAGTACACAACTGGGGTACGGGAAAACTTACCTTCGAGAACAGAGAGCAGGCTGTGAAGGTTGACCCAACTACATGGGCGGTGAAACCTATTGCACCCAAAGCTGATGACGGATCATCCATGACAGATCACACAATCGATCGCCCAAGGCCAGCCAAGGGTAGTCACTATGATTCAGAGTCGGATGTTGTGAGATGGACAAATGCATTAGCAACTATTGACTGTCGGGCATGTCAATATGAATCAGACCCTGAACCCAGCACATCTTCACCCAAGTGTTACACCATGGACACACCAATCACATTTGGGGTGAATATGATAAATGTAGCATGGTTGTCAGCGGAACCTATTGAGAACCTAGTGGACGATGATTTAGTCTCTTGGCAACATGGTTTAACTTATAATAAGGAGATTGAGTTGACCGATGAACAGGTCCTACACCACATGGATCCAGATCATTATGGAATCAAGAGAGTACCAGCTCAACCGCCGCAAAAGTCTGCTATGGCGAAAGTCTCAAGGATCGATCCACCCAAGTCACCTGCGAATAAGAAGAATCAGTTGAAAAAACGCTACAACCAGGTGATCCGCTGGTGTGATCTACCCGAAGAGGCTATAGCTATAGTAGATGTTGATATTCGTAACCACGAGGCGAATGTCACGACAGTTTTGATGAAAGACAACAAGGACGAATCCACCAAAATGATAAAAAAGGACAAAAAGAAGGTGTTGGATTATTTGAAGTCAATCAAGATGGACTCGAATATAGTGTCATTTTCTACACAGATGATAGAAAACCAAAAAATGACCAGTCGGGCTAAGATCAATATGTTGAAAGAGGAATCTTGACGAGCTCCAGTTCACGAGATGCCTGAGACTTTCAAAAATTATACCTCGGACGACGTGGTAATTATGATGCCGCAAGCTCAAAGAGAACCTGATCAAAGTCAGGCACCAGCGGAACAAGTCTTCGAGGGACCTGCGCGAACACAACTGATGAACTTTGCCGAGCTAGGTGAAGAAGAAAGGATACTGCATGTGGGAGAGCAGTTAACGCCCACACAGTTCAAGAGACTACGATCATTGTTGGTGGAGTATAAAGACTATTTTTCCTGGAGTTATAGTGATCTTAAGGGCATTCCACCAACAGTAGTCCAACACACCATACCCTTGGTGGATGGAGCAGTCCCCAAGGTAAGCGGTTACTACCGCTGCAACCCGAATTATACAAAGCTGATCAAGCAGGAGTTGCAGAAGCTGATGGATGCAGATTTCATTTATGAAATCGATCACATGGAATGGGTATCGCGATAGTTATAGTACCCAAGGAGAACAACAAATTGCGAATTTGTGTGAATCTGAAGGAGCTAAATGCAGTCACCAAAAAGGATCATTTTTCTTTACCATTTACGGAAAGTGTCATCGACAGAGTAGCTGGCATCAAAGCCTACAGTTCTGTAGACGGCTTTAGCGGCTACAACCAGGTGAAGATAGCCCCCCAAGACCAACACAAGACAACATTCGCCATGGAATGGGGAACCTATGCCTATAAGGTGATGCCATTCGGACTTTGCAATGGCCCAAGCACTTTCCAGCGTGTCATGTAGGCGACATTCAAAGAATATTTGCAAAAATTTCTGAAATTTTTCTTGGACGATATGTGTGTGCATGGACCAGATTCAGAACACTTATCCAATTTGGAGAAGGTGCTACAAAAATGTCGCAACTTCCAGATCTCCTTGAATCCAGAAAAGTGTCAATTTTGGGTGACACATGGCTTGATTCTCGGCCATATAGTGTCAAGACACGGGATCGCCACAGACCTATCAAAGATCAGGATCATTGTTGATCTATCACCACCGGGAACGATCCGCGAAGTCTACATCTTCATGGGTCATGCTAACTATTATAGAATCTTCATTCTTGATTTTGCGGAGTTAGCCCGACCAATTTACAAAACTTCTAACATAAGAATACCAAGCTAGATTTTTGCCAATTTCTCACAATTTAGAGACATGGTTTTACAAACTCACAATGGATCCACATTGGAACGAGAAAGCCTAAAGGCTTTCCAAAAGCTTAAGGATGCATTGGTTTCATTACCAACCTTATGCCCACCCAATTGGTCCATTGAGTTTCACGTGCATACGGACGCATCAAAGTATGCAGTTGGAGCAGTCTTACCCCAGCCAAGATAACACAAAAAGGATTTTCCAATCCAATTTGCAAGTCGAGAGCTCAGTGATACAAAAATGAATTATTCAACCACAGAGCGGGAAGCATTGGCGATGATCTATGTGGTTAAGAAATTTCGGCACTACTTGATGGCCACACATTTCGCTCTTTATACGGACCATCAAGTTTGACATGTCTATCAGATATAGACGTGGAAAATTCAATACAGTAGCAGATGCCCTTAGCAGAATGCCTATGATAAACGAGCTAAGTTTTACTCAGATTCATAATGAGTTACTCGAGTCCTTGAGAGGGAAATGCCAGCATGATGCTTTTTTCTCTACTATCTGGAACTCAGTCCATAACAGATAGTTACAGACTCCAGAACCAGTTCTCAGGGCTGATGCCAGTTCATCCAAGAATACGGCAGCTTCCGTTGAGGATGATGATGAGTCCGAGTATACATCGTCAGATGACGTTGAGGATTCTGAGCCTGTATTACCCAAGCAGACCCCAGTGGTTGAGGGTCAGTTGACTCAAGGATTCAAATGGAAACAGTATTCCATTCAAGATGAGTACTTGCTCTATAGAGATAGAGTATGTGTCCCCAATTCAGAGGATTATAGGCAGCAGGTCCTATATGAATGTCATGACAATCCTAGTGCGGGACAACCAAGCATACAGAAGACCTATGAGCTTCTTCGTAGGCAATTTTTCTGGCCCAGTATGAAAAAGGACGTCCACCAGTATGTAACCAGTTGCCAGAAATGTCAAGTAAACAAAGCAAAGCATTTAAAGACAGAAGGGTTGTTGCTGTTACCAGATGTCCATCAGAACTTTCAGAGAACTACCAACAGTCAGATCAAGCATGGATGAAGTTGATTACCAGATTTCAAAAGTCAAAAAATCAGAAAATCTCAAGATCTCATCAAAAAACACTCTAAAAGAGCACTTTTTCATGAATTTTTTGAGATCCCCTGGGAGATAGCTCTTGAAACTTGGACAGTCACTAGATCTGGCCTAGATGCATCCATAAAAATTACCGCAAGAGTTCTTGATGGAGAAATCATCATTTTTGAGTGTGTGCGAGAGTTCTCAGAGGCTGAATCTTTAGAACCTTCGAAGAGCATCAAGATCACCCTACCAACCTTTGCAAGGGGCATAAATGGAATCAGAGCAGTGAAATTAGCCTGCCTACATGGTCTGATCTTGAAAATCCAATCACAGGAGCATGTTGTGCGAGAGATCACTTCTGGCGAGAGTTGCACTCTCGCAGACAGTCTGAACCCTTGCAGAACCTTCGCAGGGCAATCAAATCACCTTCTGAACTCTCGTAGACTTCTTTGAGGTCTTACAATTTTGTGAAAAAGGTCCCTGCCAAAATTTGGGTGGAACTGAACAAGGGAAAGTGGATTTCACCTAATACACACTCTAAATTCCGCTATATAAAGGCTGAATTCGAGTCATTTGTCACCTTTGCTAGTGGCGCTCTGCTCAAATTTTCACTGAAATTTTCAAGTTCTCTGTTTGCGACCAAATTTCCTACAAGCATCGTTTCCACATCTTTTTACCTTTTCCACTGTTTTTCCTACTTTTTCGCCCTTTAACTATCACTACTAACATGGCCTCCTCATCCTCTGAAGACTCTGGCACCAAGCAGGTGATCCAGCGTGAAATACCCTCAGCCACACAGATCTGGCCCCCTATCCTCTAACTATCTAATTCAACCATGGCTTCAGATAGCCAGCCCACTTCTTGAGGCAATGGGTTTTTTTCCGGCGCTCTTCCATTCTGAGATTAACATGGGCCTCGCCCTTCACGCTTACGCCACTTGGGACGCGTCGAAGTCACGCTTCCACTTCTTGTACCAAGGTACCACGTACAAGGTCAGGATTAACGCAAATTCGATGGTCACCATTGGCATTATGTCCGGTGACCGTCAGCCCATCTCCCATCGTCAGGCAAAAAGCCTGATCAAACCTTTCGTCGCCAAGACTGCACCAGAGGTCCCCATCCAGACTAACAATGGTTACCTGATAGATGCTATCACGGAATCAGTCATACAGGCGGCTGCACATCTATTGAACAACTTTCTAATTGTTTCAACATTTCACAAGGACAGAATCCAGTCCACGTTGCTAAGTCAGATAGTGGAGTCCTTTCTGGCATTCCCTAGTCCCTTAGTTGTGCCATACGACTGTCATAGCTTCCTCATTTGTGAACTAACCATTTCCATCAAACCCAACAACTGTGAGTGTATCACAGTATGCCCCCTGTTGTGTAATTTTGCCTGTGCACTTCTCGAGGCAAAAGTGCGCGGTTTCCACCGCTCAACCATTTTGTCTTACATCGTGCCGCACACTAACCTCTATCCGCCATCTGTAGCATCCACCTCCTCCCAACCTGCAGTTACTGACACAACGACCAGCAAACAAATGTGTGGCGCTACCTCTTCATCTTCATCTCCACCTACTCCCCGAAGATGCACCACCACCACCACACTAACGACCCCATCAACCACCGCCACTTCTTCTTCCGTGCAACCTCCCCCTCTTGTCTCTGTTGACACTACCCCTCTTTTTGTTCCATCCACAATTGTTTCTGTTTCCATTCTCGTTTCCTCTGTTGAAACCACTTCCATTTCTGTTCCATTATCCACTACCTCTTCCATCACCATCGCTCCTACAGCCACCGTTCCTCCTGGTCCCTCTGATTCTCAGTTGTCTCCGGACACTCTGGCGTGGATGCAAGTCATCAATTTTTCACCCCCACGTCAGACCATTTCTGCTCCCTCCTTGCCTTCAGTGCTCCACACCACACTTCAGTTTCTCTCTGTTCCACCCATCCTCTCATTTGGACAAACCATCCTCACGCTAGTTTCCACTGCTGCTTCTCAAACCCCACGTGTTTCGCCACCAAAGGTTGCCGAGGGCAACCAACCGTTGCTTGATGACGCATTTGTTCAGACAATCTTTATACCATTGCCAGATCGGACTAATCCCACTGCCCTAGATGACATCAGGTCCCCCAAAAACCTAATTGAAGACAATGACGACGGAGCTCCACAAGTCGTCAGGGCTGCTAGCACACAAGCCCCTATCAGTGCCAGCGTACCAGCTGCTCAATCCAACTTAACGACGGCATACCAGACCCTGGGCACATACATCCTAGAGGCGGTAGCAGCCAAGGCTATTTTGGAAAGTAGGGTACTCCACCTGGTGACAAACAACACACAGCTGCGAGCAAAACTCACGAACTTGCAGCAAGAGCTTATGATAGCTCAACAACATGAATTAAAAGGGCACCAGGAGATTGCCAAGCTGCAGCAAAAGGAGGATGGCCTCAATCAATACATCCAAAGCCTCTCCAAAGCACTGACAAAGGCCTCCACGAAGGTGCGGGAGCTTCAAACCAAGGCGTCCCAACGGCTTGCTCCCCTCCAGGTGCAACTACAAATTTACGAAGCAGAGAATACGCGCCTGGGGGCGAAAGTCAAAGCCCTACAAAGTGAAAAACTCGTCTAGCTAGCTCAACCTGCACTAGACTCAAGGCCGCTCTCTCAATCATAGATGAATCTCTTTAGGCGTCAGGTGTAGGTATATAGCGAAACATTAAACAGCTATCAGGCCGAGTTCGATAAATGTCGGGCAAGCGCGGCACACGAGCTCGCCCAGGCAAAACAAGCCCTCAAGGCTTGCCAACAGTACATGGAGAAGAAGGCCCAACCCACCCCCGTGGTGATTCCACCGCCAACCGTTTTTTACGCTGCACAGGCTAGCACGAGCCATGACCAAAGCCAGCAAGCAGCAAAGGGGTTCAATCAAGATCAAGGGTCCGAAGGCCAAGACCAAGGACCAACAGATATGAGTGCTGAGACGCGAGACCAAGGCCAAGGTACAGGTCCCAGCCAAAGCCACGAGGAAGGACAGACAACATCATCCAGAGGTTTGCGCACCATATCTGCCAGCCGGGCCTTCCGAAGACCAAAGTCCGTGGAGGAAAAAATAAATAAATTCCTAGTGAAGTATCCCCACGAGTCATCAAGAGGCGGCTGGCAGATATCTTTTTTAGCTCAAACAATAAAGGGCAAGAAACTGCAAGCATTACCCGCCCTCCAACCACAACCAAAGTGGTGTCAACAGCTTTTTGAAAGAGACCATGTGGCCATCAGGGCCTATGTGACAACTCCGCAATAACTACGGGTGAACGTGCGCTTCCTGCCATGCACACGACAATCCAAATGGGCGGGGAATGCGGCACCCCTCTGGACAAGATCACAATTCAAAATTTCAATTGGCCAAAAATTTCATCAGAGTACAGCTGGGATACAGATGTAGATATCATAAGGGCTCTCACCATATTCGCCAATAAATATTTCAACTGCCCTGATCCAACAATCAGTGCGGCAGCCACTTACACCCAAGACTTAGAGCATTTAATAGGGATTGAAACTAAATGGGACAATTTTCTCCCCCCATATTCTTTGATCCTAATAAGGCGCTAGCTTCTGACAAAGTCGAAGATCAGCTAGCAATCGCTTGTGTGTATTACCGAGCTGCCTTCCTTGGCGATCCCAAGACGCGTCGATTTCAAGCGTGGGTCGACCAGGACTGGCTGATAGGAGTCCACAAGTCACATGCCAAAGGACTTGAAGAAACTGGACCGCATCAATTTTATGGAAGACGTCATGGGCTACCTGATCCACCAGCGGCAGGCAAAGAAGCCTCTTTACTGAACCGGCAGAGTGCCAAGAGACCGGCACTACTTCAAGTCGTAGATCCTGTTGGAAGTATTCCCGACGAAGTGTAAATAAATAAAATCGTCCAATAAAATGTGATGTGAGGGCATGGCATTCTACGCGTATAAGCCCATGGCCCAATGAGCACGCAAGCTAAGTTGTAAATAAAATAATAGGCTTGGGCCCTTTGTAAGTAAAATAAAACTTGAGGCTTGGCAAAGTCATTTTTAAACTTAGAGATTACTTTTTTAGAATTGGGTCCAATTTGGGACTCACATGAATCTTGTAAATTTCAATGTACTTTTTGTGGACCCTTGGATCAAGTTGGGTCCAAGATGAATGGATAGGATCAATGTAAATATTAGCCAATAGGATTTTGGGGCAAGAGCCTTCCCCACTTTATAAAAAGGCACCATTTGTACTCTATTTCTATGCTTAATAGAGAGAGGAGACTCTATCATTTTGGGAGCTCAAACATCCTCATTTGCTAATCACTCTTGCTTATGCTATTGTTGTGGTTTGCTTGTTATTTCCATTTCCCATGCTTTTTGTTTATGCTAATTACGGTTTTTTTATAAGCAATGAAATTGAGCATTTGAGCTAACCTCCATCTCATCTCTCTCACCCTCTATTACCCTCTTTCCTCTTTTCCTCTTCTCTTATTCTCAACTTCTCTTCTCATTCACCCTCAATCATAATGAAGTTAATTTAGGGAGAATAGAGTTAGTGTGAGTAGTGTTAGTGGAGATAGAGTTAGATAAAAAGTAGGGAACTAACTAAAAGTAGCATCTATGCATAGTTAGGTGTCTATCCAGTGAACTAACCCTTGTTGACAGGCGGGATGGCTATTACAACGTCGGATCGAAGACCCTACAAATGAATATTCTTTATCCATAGCTTTTTTTCAGAGATCGAATCAGGATGACTGAGTGCCTCTTGGACAGACGTTGGTTCTTGAACAAGGTAGGCTGCAAACTCGTCGATATACCGATTAGGTGGTCTGCTAGTTCTTGAAGATCTTCTGGGTAATACAGGAAGTTGAAGCATATGGTTTGATCTAAAAGGAATCCTAGCCTGCTTTCCAAAGATGCAGCTATGACAGACAGGGAGATCGACCTTACCAGAAGGATAGTCGAGATCAAGGACTATGGATTGTATGGACATAAGACCTGTGGTGAAGGATACACAATCCAAGCTTTCACTTCTTTCAGTAGTCTACGGTCTACAGATAGTCGTTCCAAAAGAAGGGAGCCCGGTCTAGATCCATTACTGCCACCAACAACATGGAAGACAAGGAAACTTAAGAGTGTTGCCTTTGTATTTTCCAGTCTGGATACTGACTGTGTAGGGGAGCCCACTCTAGATCCAGTACCGCCACCAACAGGATGGAAGACAAGCCTGAAACTTAAGAGTGCTACTGCCTTTGTATTTTGTTTAGACTGCACAATGATATTTTTCGGCATGCATGAAACATTCGTTTAAACTAGCAACGAACTTCTCTCTGAAGAAAAAAGAATAAGTGTCTTGAGCTCTTCCAAAGCCTGGAGATTCCGAAGGAGACTGCTGTGCTAGCAAGAAATATGTCCAAACAAGAAATTTTTATTTCATTCTACAACTCGCTTGCATTGTAGGCTGTAACAGGTATGGCAGATGGAGCTGGCCCACTGAAAGATGGTCATGCATGTACCAATGGAGCTGCACTACGTTCTTAGTGCTTATCTGATCCCACTGCATCCTCTACACCTGCACACAACTCACCAAGAAAGAACATCAACAGAATAGCTTTACTGATTAGATGAGAGCAGCATGGAGCGGAACAAGAGGAGATGAGAGCAGCATGGAGCGGAACAAATCAGGAGATGAGAGCACCATGGAGTAGAACAAGAGGAGTGAATGCAGCATGGAAAGCGAACATGGAGCGGCACAAGAGGAGCGCGAGCATGGAGCGATGGAGCTGGAGCGCGAGCATGGAGGAGCGATGGAGCACGGAATGCGAGCATGGAGCGATGGAGCGTGAGTTTTGAAAAGGAAAACCGGTGCAAATACGTTAAAAATTTTCATTTTTTGAAAGGGTGACGGGCATGCGTACATGCGTACAGGGTAAAAGGGGCAAATATGCCCTGGTAATGGTATATCCCTGGTATTTCCGAGACTTATACCAGTCTGGTCGAGTATTACAATGAGTATATCTAAAGTCAATACACAGGGATATTCGGTTCTTTGCTAGGTATTGAAAACTATATACCAAACTGGTATGTTTTTTAATACCCGGGTTGATACCAGGCACGACCCTATATACCCGCCCAACACTCCTAGAAACTTGTCAAGGCGTTGAAGTAGGTCGGTAGGAGCAGATTACTGTCGACTGTGCAACCGTAGTCCGCAGCGACATGATAGCTGCAACACTAGAACATTATGGCAGTAGTAACTCGATGCAACAACAGGGTGCTGAAGTAGGTTTGTCGACTGTGGCTGACAGTAGGTTCGCAAAAGTAGATCGTTGCGAATCGTGGCTGACAGTTCACTGCAAAACGATGGTGCACTAAAGTTGGCACCATTGTAACATGGCGCACAAGTAAGTTGGCAGCAGTAGCTCACTGCAACATGGCACTGAAAATGGCTGCAACAGATTGTTGCAAATCGATGGCACGTAATTTAAATGGCAGTGATAGCTTGTTGCAACATGGCGTTGAAGACTGTTGCATTATAGTAGACCACTACAAATCGATGGCATGCAATGGATTGGCAACAGACAGTTTGCTGCTAAAGGATGGCACATAATCTGAATGGCAGTGGACAGTTGCATTACAGGTTTTAGTAATTCATAGCGGTGCATGACGGCCATAAGCGTAGATGGAGAGGGCAACAAACTACCACACCATTCAAAGCAATGTCATCACAAAACATACTCTTACCTACCAACAACACAATGAAAAATAACAATGCCCTAGTCTCATTTCATTAAGCTACCACTGCATTCATTCTCAAACTTGTTCAACAAAATCCGTATTCACACCCATCTACCCATTCAATCCAAACACCATACTCATCCTCACAAGAAAAAAAAAAAACACAATCCCGATGCACACATTGTGTTACAACAATTAACATGCTAAAATGCTCATTCTCACACAATCCCTGCAAGTGCATTACTCACTCAAACTAACCCTCAACCAAAAACAACACTACCCATCCTCACCAAAACACTTGTACCATAGTAGACAAAAAAGATAGCAAGAAGCAAGATAATTACTCTCCCTCACGCTCTCAAGACAAACAACTAACACATCTCTCAATACTAACAATTCTCTCAACTCACCAACACACATTAGCACCATACAGATGAGGGGAGGGAGCATCCCTTCTTATAGAGAATGGGAAAGCCCTCTCCTTGATCTTGTCATAGACTTCAAAAGGACTTCTATGCTTTGATGGGTATTTCAAGCAATGGATAAAGAGGTACTTTGAGTGGTGCTTGCATTGGTATCCCTCTCTTTTTAGAAAAGATGGCTTGGGTCAATGGTACAGGGGTACCACATGTGTGAGCCACCTTTCCTCCTTGGACCTATTGTTATTTTTAAAAGTTGGTCCTATCAGTACCAAAGCATCAATGTTTGTCAGTTTTCTGATTGGCTACCAGATTTGCGATATTGAGATTTGTCGACTAGAAACTAGAAACAACAATGTTAGCTTTAATGCACACAATCTCTCCAACAAATAAAGAGTTTGTGTTGATGAATCATATAAAACATGCTTGATTTCTACTCCTTAACTTCAAATGATTTCAAAAGATCTAAAAATGACTTTTCATACACAAGATCCACTCACAACATAGTGTTACATAAGATTTGATTAAAATAAATGCACAAAATCGTGCTACACTCAAGCTAGTCCTAAAATCTCTACTAATTTTGGAAAACTTACTATTTTTTGCCTCCTCCGTACTCTGATACCATGTGAAAATTTAAGATCCAAAGATGATCCTAAATGTAGATCTAGGCCAAGAATAGTTGCATCAACAACACTTCCTTTTATGTTAGGCAATTTCTACACTAGCTCACTAGTTTTATCAAAATTACTTTCCGAAATGAATAGAACAAAAACCTAATCAACACATGTTTAGATCTGACCCTAAACCTTTGTAAACATAGTGTACTACAACAAGAAAGCTTTTAATGCATCATCAAACAAACATCTATCAACTATAAACACAAATGTATGAGAGAACCAAATATACGAAGATAGTAAAGCTCACAAATCTTCCACAAAAGCGAAATGGACAAAGGTTCTACTTTTTTCATGCTCTACACACTATATATAACTGCAGTGATGACTCTCTCACTAGTCGTTTGCCCTAACTTAGCCATCATTTGGCCAAAATTCCAATTAACTCTAAAAGTGAACTATTTGTATGTACAAGACTTGACCAAATGAACTTGGACCCAATTAGAAGTAGTAATATAATCTAGTTTCACACATGTGAAGAAACCATATCAAGTGTATATACAAGTTTGGCCTCAATTAGGTCTAAAATGACCAAAATAGATAAGTACTAATTGACAAATTTTCACACGTTTAACAATTTATTAAATTTTGAAGATCAAAGCCTTTTAGGATCCACATTAAGGGGAAGTAGCTGATTTCTATCTTTGATGAAATCAAAAGTAACGTGGACCTACTATACATTCTCAAGGTCAAAATAGAATTTCGATCCACAAGCTCAAAATGCAAAATGCGACCAATTTAGCAGAGGATAAAAAATCAAAGTCAAAATAAATTTTGATTTTTAGGGTTAAAATAAACTGCTGGTGGACACTATAGTAATAGCATGAGATATTATTTTTTGAAAATCGAGACTAATGCAAGCAAAGGCTATCAAGGCAATTATGCATAACTCCAAATAGATGTAATTCATCAATGTTTTAGGTTGGTTTAAAAAATTGTTGTTGTTGTTGTAGCAGATAATTCAGTGAGTTAGGTCCACGATCTATTATAGACCAAAATCAATAGAGATGCAATAGTTAACTATTTTATAGATTTTTCAAGTCTGATTTTTTCTTGAAAAAAAAAGCAGCATGCATTGCCTAGTTCTAATTACTATTTTCTACATTTTTATAATCCGTATTCTGAGCAAATGAACAATCTTTTCTAAAGTTTGACTTAGCTTTCAATTATGATTTCAAAATAAAATTTCATAGCTATTTTAGAATAGGTAAATTTGTTAACAAAGTGAAATGCATTAATCGTTTTTAAATACATAGGCGATCATTTTGAGTTATATACTTTCATTTTGAGAGATATAAATCTCAAAATTCAACATTTACTCGAGTACAACAATATTATAGAATTGTCTAATTTTCTCTATAACTTCGTATTTGACTATCTGATTGATTTATTTTTTATCTTTGGTAATTGAAGGCAAGATTAGGGTAGATCAGTGCCATTCTGCTAAATACTACCTTCCTTTGATCATGGTTTATTCCAAATTTTCAACCTATCATCGATTGTGATTTTAGACATGAGAAAAGACAGCTTGTTTTACTTCTCGATAGCTTAATGTATCATAATCATTATCCAAAGAAATATGACGCCATGTGTAAAAAATATGCAAAATTTAGCTTGATCATTAAATTTTTACATTTTGATGTACATATGTAAATCACACGTGTGGAGCATGTTCCCATGTGTGAGTAGTAGGCCTATTTGCATTAGCTAATTCATGTATTAGAATAACTTGTTTTACAAAGTAATGTGAAAGTAGACAAAATCTAGTCAAGTAGAATCATGCCAAGTGTCATCATGACGTTGGGCCTCCTCATGACTTGTACAAGTCAAAATGCATGATTAGGATAGGCAAATAGACATCCATCTCGAGTTGACACATGTCATAAAGTGTAGAAGTGCAAATTGGCAAGTAATGCACCATAGGTCAAATTCATCATCACATTGACTTTTGGGATCCAATCAAAATATGAGGTGCAAATCATGGAGCCAATCATGTTTTCCCGAGACAGTACAGCACTGAAGTGTAGTCTCGGCACTTATTTTTGCAATATTTTCTGTGTCGAGCGGTTTGCCTATTCTACTGACTCACTATTAGCAGATTCTCATCAGCCTACAGCTGACAGAAGCTCTTCTACTATTCTCGAATCATGATAATCTGTGCAGTATGGTGGTATGTCTCCCGCCTGTAAATTCGACACATCTACAATCCTTGACTGACAATGGAAGCTCAACTTAGATCTTTGATCTGTCAGGACTCATATATCTATGTTCTACAATTCTACTTCATATATCGGCTACTGAGCTTGGGGTAATCCTCGACAGTCACTTTCTTTGACCCCCCTCGATCTTCTTTCTTGTAGGTCCTCTGAAATTCTTTGAACTCTTTTCAATCATCAAACTGTCTTTGGATTTTCTCTTTGGATTTCTCGAACAGTTGTTGTGGATCTATTTCCTACCCTACCTCAACCCTAGATCCAAGCACACAAGCATCAAAGAGATGATGAGGATTGTTGTCACGCGGAGGTTTGTTCCCATGAGAGCGATAACATAAATCTAAATCCAGCATGCATAGATGATCCACAATTAACACTAAGATCCACTAACACTATCAATTAACCCTACAACCATTAACACTAGAACCACAATGATGAAGCTTACCCTTTTCTCTGTCCTTTTATCTATCACAAAAAGCATAAGAATTAGCAAATCCAATAATAATCAAATCCAACAATTAGCAACCACAAAGGAAACATGAGAGATAGAGGAAAAGTGATAGAGAGCAAGGACATTTCACATCCATTCCATAAGAGGGCCAACCTGCTTGTATTGAAATGAAAATGAAACATGTTTTACAAACTCGAGTTTGCTCCTATTTATAGTAGCCAAATATAACCTAAGTTCCAAAAAATGGAGGAAACTCAATTCAAAAATTGGAGGGAACCAATTTAAATTTGAATTTTAAACCAATTTTGGCGGAAACCCCTATTTTATTCACTAACTTGACATTTAGGCTTTATGACATTAAAAGTCCCGCAAAAAAGCCTAAAGTCCTTTTATTAACTTTCTAATCAATCAAATAACTATGTGATCATCGGGTTGGATTTACACAAGCAGGGTGCCAAATCCCTCTCACTTATTAACTAGGGTTAGGGTTGCCTTGGGATCCACAAACCCTCCAACAGTGTCCCCCACCAAAATTGGTGGCGTTCCCACGACACCTCGCGAGATTATTCACTTCGGGATTTGATTGGCCTCTTGTCCTACCTTGATAAGATGGTACTGAACCTTTTCCATGAAAATCAAGCGCTCTGTGTTGAAATCTTTCTTGTGTGGTAGGAAGCACTTATTTGCTCCTGAAAGCCATTTGGACGCTGTCCAAGCTGTGAATCTTGATTCCGACGATCTGCCCATCATCACAACTTGATAGTACTATATGGCTAGTGGCAGCTAATCTTGCACGGTGTCAGACGCCATCCGAATATTCGGATCAAAAGCCAAGGTTGGAAGGCAATCATCCCATCTTGTGGATACCGACGCCAACACTATCAAATCATTTGCAAAAAGCACAGATTGCCTAACAGTTGGATATGGCGAATGTCTATGCTCCGTTTCATAAAACTGTTTGTCTGTAGTGGAATAGTTAACCTCAACTGGAACTAGCTGACGGCTTAGGAAATAGATTGGGAAATCTTTTCCGAATTTTCTAGGTTGCGTTAAAATAGCACCAATTGCATACTTACTAGCGTCTGTATGAACATGCAAATCCTTAGTGTAATCAGGCACGCAAAGAATTGGTGCGGTGACTAAAGCTTGTTTGAGGTCTTCGAAGGCTTTTATCCAATCTTTTGTCCACCTTGAATCAGTAACGATTTTGTATACTAACCTCGCTTTGCCAGCGTAGTGTATTGTAAAAATTCGATAATAATCTGTGGCCAAGAAAAACATAAATTTCCTTCACTGTACCTGGTAGGGGCATTTCAAGAATCACCCTGATCTTTTCAAGATCAATGGCTATACCATTTCGAGAAATGATATGGCCCAGTACCACACCATGGGTAACCCAAATTTGGCACTTTTCGGGATTCAACGAAATTATGGACCTTCAACAACGAACAAACACGCGTTCAAGGTCATCGAGATGCTTATCCTCGGATGAATGTACACCAAGATCGTCGAGATAAATCTCTAGATGCTTGTGTAATAGATCCTTGAAAGATCGTTGCATCACCCTTTGGAATGTTGATGGGGCATCGCACAAACCAAATGGCATAACAATATAAGCGAACGTGCCAAACTTTGTAACAAACGTTGTTTTGTAATGATCTTCAGGAGCAATTTACACTAAGAAATAACCACTAAAACCATCCAAAAAGCTAAAAGCTCCTGCTCCTTCCATATCTTCGAGGATTTGTGTGGTCAGAGATAATGGAAAGTGAGCTGTCTCTATTTGGTCATTGAGTTTCTTTAAATCCACGCAGATACGGAGTTTACCATTTTTTTTGGGTACCACCACAATTGGCGATACCCAACTTGTGTGTTCGATTTCATAAATGAAACCAACATCGAAAAGCTTTTGAATGTCTTCTCTTATCTTCTCTCGATAGGCCGGAGTGGTGTGGTGCAAGAGGGTGCAAGAGGGTTTTGCTCTCACATGTATGGCATCGATAGAGATTCTCCTATCTTTGTTGTCGAAAAGCATCTTGTTCTTCTTCCAATCTTGAATCACTCTAGCCATTTCTAACCAAGGTGTTCCAAGAAGGAATTTATAGGTGTGTGGTTCATCAAGAAAGTCTAGTACAACACACTTAAACCCGCAATTTTAATCTGTAAATTCGTTATGTGATCTGCAGACGTCGTCATTCTTTGGTCAGCCATTCGTAACTTGTACTTAGGTTTTTCCAATGTTGTTATTCCCCATGCCTTTGCTAAGGACAGGGCGATAATATTTACGCCAGACCCACTATCGAGAATGGCTTGTATGAATGGGTAAGATTTATAGTGCACAGGTAAAGTGATGTTGTTACCTTTAGCAACACCTATATGAAGTAAGCTCATATATTGTTTTCCGGTTGTCTCAACTCATCTTGTATATTGAGTTGCTGGGAGCTTTGCAATAGAGGATGGGGAAGACTCAATTCATCCAATTCCAGGATAGTGAAGAACAAACAAATGAAAAACGTGATACTTTTGGGGAGGAATGATGCAAGATGAGTTTTTCCACATGGCAATACACTCAAATCAAGAGCACACATCCAACTCTATGACAATGAACACTTGGGTTGACTGGAGAGGAAAAACAGAAAGGCCATTACCCCATTTCACATAGGAAAGTATGGGACCCCATGTGGCAGATGACTTGGCATAAAAAAATGCTTACTTGGGGTAAGTGAACATGCCATGAACTACACCCCCCCCCCCCCCCCCCCCCCCCCCCTATTTTTCAAGAGACGTTCA
This sequence comes from Diphasiastrum complanatum, assembly GCA_029204225.1. Taxonomy (NCBI): domain Eukaryota; kingdom Viridiplantae; phylum Streptophyta; class Lycopodiopsida; order Lycopodiales; family Lycopodiaceae; genus Diphasiastrum; species Diphasiastrum complanatum. The sequence continues at coordinate 4,761,293 of CM055107.1, read as the reverse complement.
TATTTGAAGATTTTAAGTGGGAGAACATGTGTGAAATCGCCCTTAGTTTTTGTGTCAATAAATTTGAACTCTAATTCTCTTGATTTACAAAAAGAATGACTAGTTTTTGAACTCCTAGCTTGATGATTGGTAGAAAATAGCAGCAACAATCCACCAATGGAGCAAAAAGACAAAGAATCAAGTGCAATCTTTTTGGCGTTGTCGTTGCAGATTCGATTAGGTCATCATTTTTATAGCTATTGTTTGACGATCCTTAGTGTAGATATTGCAACTTCAAATTGAAGAACTCTCGAATGCATTCTATCTTTCTTAAACTAAAATTTTAACCCCAAAACATGGTTAAGGTACTCGTAGATAGAGCATACTCCAGGTATGGACACATATAGCAATAGAAGCCGCACTATAGATGTGCGGTAAATGAATATTACACATGCAACTGCTTGTTGATTGATGAATTTGATTCTTCCCACACCATGACTCATGGCGTATAACATATTAACAGGTGAATGCTTCTTTAAATAATGATATTTTCTTAGCTTTCCTCGACTAGATGTCTTTTTGGTTTCTTCAAGGCCTTGTGAAAGCTTTGGCAAACTCTTTGCACTGAATTATCAATATCTGAGCTTGGTTGTTCCAAAAAGAGAGGTTGTCAGCTCCCAAAAATAATAAGACTTGATATATAGGGACTACTAATTCATGGTCTGAAAAGTCCTTTTGAGGCATATGTATATAGTCATGTGAATACATCGATCATCAAACTGAATTTGAAGGAACATTTTCATTGCAAATGGCTTCATCAAGCAGCAAAGGTTGTTTCAAGCTGTCATGAGGGTCTTCAGGTTGTGAAACTAATTGCAATCGCCGCTGCTCCTCTTGGCCCCAAGTTTGAAGATAAAGACCAACCACAATCAAAATTGCACCAAACAGACTGTCTCCATGTAAGGAAAAACATGCAGACATTGGCAGGCCACAATTAAGAATGTCGGTCTTCAAACAAAAACCTATTGTAGCTAACAAACTATCAAAGAGATCAGAGTCTTAAGTGCCTTTACATGATCCTGCAACTGGATTGAATGCATCCGAATTCAAAAACATATAGGCAAATATATGCTGAATTGAGTTATGCAGACAAGTAAAATATCTGATAGCCTTCTTACTTAGAAATTGTTCTTTGCATCTTCAACTTCAGACACACTTACATGATCACTTTTACCAGAGTACTGACCTGCCCAAGTATAGAGTCTCCTTAAGGAAAATAAGACCAAGGAATGCAACCAGCACAGTCTCCATAGGTTGGTATGCAGCAACTAAAACAGGTCCTCCTCTTTTTACTCCCCATGATTGAAGTGCAGAAACTAAGCCAGAACCAACAATACCCTAGAAAGAAAGGTTTCCCAAAATTACCAAAAGAAAAAAGAAACCAGCATCAGGTAAGTGAGACAGAAGATTCGACATGCAATATATAAACAAACAAGCCTGCAGTTGTTATGAACTGAAATAGCTAAAAATAGGGAGTTGAGATAGTGCATACAGCATATGCCACAACTATGAGAGCTTCCTTTGTCATTTTCCAGTTCATTGCTTCGCGTTCAAAGATAGCCGCCAAAAGGGAAAGCTGAAACAAACTGGCAAAAATAGCTGATGCAGCAACAGAAACTGGCATAGGATGTCTTTCCAGGATACGTGCCTACTGCCAGAAAGCCAGATCATTGCCCACATTTGAACATAGCATAGTTCAAAATAATATGCCGTACTTATACTTTTAGTTATTCTGCAGACCTGAATGACCTATTACCAAATAAACAAATACCGCATACTTTAAGAAAATAGGGGCTTACAATTACCTGCAAAACTAGGTTAACAGCAAATGAGGCAAAGGACAGAATGAGGTAAATGGATCCAAGATTCCATTGACCAATAAGCATAGCAATATAATTGCAGATCACAAGGTATTGCTCGAGCAGTATATTTTTGTGCTGAATAGTCTGCGAGGCTGGATTGCTCTTATTTTGCAGACAAGTAGGTCCTTGATATGCAGATAAAATCACAGCCCCACTTAAACCAAGCACCGTTCCAAAAACTGTAGCTATCCCATCACGCCTTTTGATGTTCAATTTCTCAACCCTGCCAAACCCCACTTATCAAATTGTGGCATGTCCTCCATAGAAGCACAAGCATGTAAATTTCAACATAAGCTCTAGCACTTGCTGCTCCTTGGATTTGTCTTACAAAGCAATAGACTGATAATCAGAGCGGATAAAATATACTCTATTCAGGGGTGACAGAGTCGCCACATAGAGTGTGCCTAAGTCCAAAAAGCATACCGAAAAAGGACTCCAATAATAAGAGTGAACATGGGGGTTAAATTTCGCATAGCTGAGGCATATACCGCAGACGTGTATCTGAGACCGAGTAAAAAGCTTACTTGATTGATTGTTACCCTGAAAAACAACAGAAACAACAATTTCAGCTAAGATGATGGTGCTGTAGCAGAAACTTCAATGGAGCTGAATGCATCAACTTTCTTAAAACTAGTCCTCAAATAAGTGGCATGGTGGTGAAACCAGTCCTTTCACCTCCTCGAGGTTAGGAGTTTGACTCCAATAAGCTACACAAATGAGGACGTACAAAAGAAAAAAAACAAATTCTGAATAGGCCAACTTACCCTAGCAAGCCAAGCAGCAGAAAGTTGAAAAGGAGGTACAGATTTGCAGAGGGCCACTCTTTCCTGTAATTGCAGGACAAGCAAGCTTAATCGAAAGTTTGATCGGCTTGTAAATTATGAAAAATTGAAAGAAAGTCATCTCAAGACCTCGAGAGCTGTTGATGCATGGTTGCGTGTCAGACCATGGTGACACTTCCCAGTCAGTCAGTCAGTCAATTAGGTTTTGAGTTTTACACGGTCACTTGTATATGACAGGTGAGTGACCAGTTCTTGGTGTACACGTCTTCAAGAGACACGGATATACATTTCTTGATATGTACTTATGATGTGAATATAATGACGATGCGTACCCCAGAGGACATAGGCCTTTTGTGAATTCATTAGTATTTGCTTACTCTATACTGTAGCTGTACTTGTGAATGATTGATGCTTTATGTTTGTGCGACATTTGTTATGGTCTGATAGATCAGTGAATCGTTGAGCTACAAACAGGATCAACAAGAGCATGCATCTAAGTACTGCCTTCAGGGAAAGCATTTGACATCAAGCGGTGGAGTAACCATAGTTTTCTGTTTGGGCGGCTATGCTTATATATTTTTTTGTTCTTAGGGTCTAAAACTGGAGATAGTCCTGCCCAATGTCGGTAGGATCATCATAAATGAAAAGAGAATTCACCTTAACGTAGACAAAATAACAAACTCTTATAAGAGCATGAAAATGTTAAAGATAGAGCTTTTATCAAGAACAAACATCTCCAGATATGTGATTTTCTAAATATTTCTACTTTGAGAATAAAAAACCGTTTAATTCCAGAGTAATCATATGCAGTTTCTCTGTAGCATCTGTTGCATAGACTTGCTCAACACTATTTCGCATGACAATTTTCTAGATCACCATACCTTTCAAGGTAGAGGGCCGCAGGTCCTAACAGCACGAAAGCAACAATATTGCGGTACAAAGTGAAGACAATGAGGTTGGAATTGTTAAAGAGAACGGCTCTGCTGAGCACATCAAATCCAGCTAATCCAAACTGCACAATCGTCAAGGCAACGTGCAATTTGCCCTTCTCTAATATAGAGGATACATCCACCTTTCTCGGCATTTTTCGAGCTATCACTTGGAAATTTTCTTTCCTGCTTCAATCTGCACCCATGTGGAAAAAATAAGCATTCCATTGAACTGTTGTGTCCGTTTGGGTGAATGCTTGAAAAGGAAGAGCTGTTGCTTTTTTTTCAATCAACAGGTAAAAAAAAAGTAACACAGGGAAGTCGCTTTTCCTTTTTCCTTTTGTTGATTTAATTTCACGAAAAAAAATTTGGCTTGTTCCAGTTTCATTGCTTTAATTCCATGAAATGGATAAAATCGAAGCAACCAGAGAAATTGTTTTTTGCTTGTATTGCTTTTGAAGCTACGATTTCATGAAATGGATGATCTCAAAGCAACAACAAAAGGTTGCTTTTTGGTTGTTTTGCATTTGCTGCTTAAATTTTATGAAATGGATGAATCCAAAGCAGCAAAAGAACTTTTTTTTGGCTTTGTTTTGCTTTCGCTGCATCAAATTCATGACATGAATGAAAGAAAAACACTCACTATCATACTCTCTACAAACTATGCTGAACAAGACAAACCCACCTACCCAATTTCCTGCTGCTTTGCTCAAGGCTGAGAAATATGTTCCTTCACAAAGCAACAAAAACCTGAATTGTAAAAAGCGAAGATCAGATGCTCCATTCTTCAAAAATGTGACCAGATTCCTCCAGTAGTAAGTGGCATGCCAGTTCAGGTCTGAGATTCTATTGCACTCAGCTCCGCTTCACAAAAAGGAGGAAAAATAGGTTTCAGGAAACTACCCCCATCCATTGAACTGTTTGTGAGCTATATCAAATTTTTCTGCTCAAGGATTCCATTCAAGCCCACAACCACCTCATTCATTCATTCATTCATTCATTCATTCATACATTGATTCGTTCATTTCATTATCTCAAACCAACGGGGTTGGCTTAGTTGGTAAACTTGACATCCAAAGTTTCTTTGGTCTTGGGTTTGAGCCTCCCTTGGAAACCAAGAAGCATTTCATTGTCTCTTTGGTGCAGATTTTCAGAGAAATAGATTGGGGATGCTGCTCAATTCGGAATGTTTTTTGATTAAAGAAGATATTTTCCCACAGAACAAAAAAAAAAAAAACAAATTGTATTTGGTGATGCTGCTCAAAGGCACTATGTCTTCTCCGGCCGCCCACTTGGAAGCATTGCAGCGGTAGATCTTTGACACGTGGCAACATCTAAGCACATCCAACGGGCATATTGTCATGGCGTGCTACTGAGATACAGGTGTCGGGATTAGCGTTAAATGCGGGTTGTTGTGGCACACGATGTCTTAGGGCTGCTCACTTGGATTTTGGCCACGTGTCGTAGCTGCCACGCGGAACCATTGTTGTGTTTAGTCGTGAACACGTGGTGAGATCTGAATGGTTTTAAGAATATGCGACTGAAATCGTAGCGTGCCACCGAGGTATGGAGAGAAGAAAAGCAAACGATGTGACACCATCCAAAACTTAATAGAAACTCCAAAAAAAGAAAAAAAAAAAGGCAAAAGAAATTGAAAAGGGGTTTCCCGAGCATTGGTACTATGGTACTCAAATCAACGACATACGTGGGCTCAACAAAAACCTACGCCTTAGTGATGCTATGAGCCTCATCAAAGTTGGATGTTTGCCATGTCTCAAAACGAGCAAGGCATCCAAGGCATCCAACAGTGGAGAGTTACAAATGTCATAGCATTGTTTAGAAGGGGGGGGGGGGGGATTGGGTGTGAGATTATGCACTTGTATATCATATTTGAGTAGCACATGGGCATGATGTCACTTGATGCACTCTAAATCAAGACATAGAGATCTATGGTCTCCACGATAGGGCCCATGGATACACTAAATAGTCCACAATGCCTTGAGCCGTGGGAGTTACGACACATGGTCCATATGAAACCCTATCTCTCTCTTTTTGAGTCGTGGGAGTGGAGACACATGGTCCATATCAAAACCTATCTCTTTCTCTTTTTCTTTCTATCTCTCTCTCACATAAGAAACAAAACCAAAAAAACACTTGAGGGAGCAAATAATAGCACGTATTCACATCTATATCTTCATGTTGGCCCCAAAAGTTGAGAAAAAGTCAAAGCTAAAGAGTCTTATATTTAATAATTGATAGATGCTTTTGACGTTTGGCCCTTTGTTATTCTAGAAGAAGATAGTTGCAAGTCAAGCATGAAAGTCATTATACATTGAATATTCTATTCTTGCACCCGTCATGCCAAGTGATGTCACTCATGCCAAAGCTATTTATTCGAGATTTTTAAAAATTGAGGAACTTCTAGGCACAAATATGCACATATTATGATGGTTAGATGTGTGATTTTTTTTCATGATGCTTACTATTTTAACGCCATCTCTCAAATTTCTTCAAAGACTTCATTGCAAGTTTCTGTAGATACTTGGTTATGGTTTTTTTTAAACCTTAGAAGTGATGTATTTCAATATCTAGTTTCTAGTTGTGCTTTTGCTTCATGGAGCAAGAACATCCATAATTGGTCATCATTATTTTGCAATGATGCCTAGATGCTATGTTTTAGCATCAACTTAGTTGTCATACTTTGGTTGCTCTTGTTGCAATCACAAGTGCACTTTGTAATCTACTAGCTACAATCATCTCATCTATCATATTTTATGAATTCATATTGTAATCAAATCACTTTGGAGGACAATAAAAACATCTTTGTTTTTGTCATCCTTATCGGTTTCATACAGGTTAAGGACCTTGGCTATTTTTGCGAGCCCTCCACTTCGCTTTCTTGTTGGTCTTTATGCCATTGTCAAAATTTCCCAAGATCGATATTTCAACTTGTAACTAGATCACATGCAAGATATCTCTCTCGTTGTTCCACCCCCATTTATCGCTTCACCTTCACAACAGTCACAGATTAGATTTGCTTTAGAGTACTAGCCAAAGACGCCACCAGAGTGAGCATCCGATGCATTGGTGGAAACGTCAAGCATTGTCAAGCCACCATCGCCACCCTCCTCGATATCCTCCGCCAAGCATACATTGTCAAGCACCTTTAGACACTCTCCACCGATCAGCACCAGTACCACCTCGCCATCGTCATCCAATGCTATAATGCCACCATGAACCACTATAATCTCGTGGTCCAAGACCCCACCATCTGCCACCCCTGCACCATATCCAACTTCCCATTCATTGCTTCCACCACCACCATTGACTACCAACAGCTCCAGCTACCTTCCCATATTTTGACTTGTAGACCCCAAGGACGACCGTACTTTCACCTCGCAAAACGATGACCTCCTTGTCACTTTATAGCAATCATCCTCCATGTCCAAACTAGAACACCATTCTCCACCCCCCCCCCCCCCCCCCCCCCCCCCCCCTTACCCCCCCCCATCACTACGCAGCTTGATGACATTCCATCCACCTCTCTTGTTCCACCACACAAGGATGACTCCTCTTCTAGGCCGGCCGATATTCAATGGTGGCACCAACACATCTTTCATGTTCCTACATCAAAACAGCTGGCCTTCTTCATTGAGAAATATTCGGACGTCGAGTCCAGAGGCGGCTCCTTTCTACCAAGGAAGCTCGAGGACCTAAAAAGCTGAAACCGGCCAATCTTATCACCCTTTTCCATCCTCAACCCAATTGGTGTAAGGCAATTTTCACGGAAAACTTGGAGTTGCTCAAGAAATATCTCATAGCTCTGATAGAAATCAGGGCATATTCCGTGTACCACCCCATGCCGCAAAGATGAGTTTGGCAGGGCTAGAACTAGCAAATCTAACAATAATCAAATCCAACAATTAGCACCCACAAAAAAAGCATGAGAGATGGAGGAAAAGTGATAGAGAGCAAGGACATTCCACATCCATTCCGTAAGAGGGCCAACCTACTTGTATTAGAAATGAAAATGAAACATGTTTTACAAACTCGAGTTTGCACGTGTTTATAGTAGTCAATTCTAAGCTAAGTCCCAAAAATGGAGGGAACTCAATTCAAAAATTGAACCAATTTGAATTTGAATTTTAAACCAGTTTTGGTGGGAACCCCAACTTTATTCACTAACTTGACTATTAGGCCCTGTGACATTAAAAGTCCCACAAAAAGGCCTAAAGTCCTTTTATTAGCTTGTAACTAATCAAATAACTATGTGATCATCGGGTTGGACTTACACACGTAGGGTGTCAAATCCTTCTCACTTATTAACTAGGGTTAGAGTTGCCTTGATATCCGCAAACCCTCCAACAGTATCCCCCACCAAAACTGGTGGCAGTCCCATGACACCTGGCGAGATTATTTACTTCAGGCTCTGGTTGGCGTACCTTGATGAGATGGTACTGAACCTTTTCCATGAACTATAGGCAAGCAGTCTTGAAATTAATATTGTGTGATAGAAAACAGTTATTTGCACCGACCAGCCACTTGGATGTAGTCCATGCTGTAAATATTGATTCCCAAGAGCCACCCATCATTGCGGCATGATAGTACAACCTTCATATTGGCAGCTGATCTTGCACGGTGTCGGATGCCATCGGTTTATTAGGATCAAAAGCCAAAGTAGAAAGGCAATCATCCCATCTTGTGGATACCGACGCCAACATTGTCAAATCTTTTGCGAACAACGCGGATCGCCTAACTGTCGGATCTGGTGAAAACATATATTCATGTTGATAAGCTTGTAAGACAAGGTGGAAATCAACTAAATTTGCCCAATTGTAGTGCTAGTAGATTATGGGCCAATTTGGAGTCTAGATATTGATTTTGTCCATTGGCACACTTAAATCTTTTCATTTATTACGATGTGGCATCGGCACATGATACAGATCTACTCGTAGTTGGCGAGGACTGGCAACATAACTCCTTATAGAATTAGGAGTTTTCTCAAAAACAAGTGTTCTCCAAGCCGGTTGCTCTCCCAAGGCTGGTAGTTTATCCAACTCTTTGTCTGCCTCGATCTCTGAGGTTTTAAACTTTATCACCCAACCACCCCTCGAGGATTCATGCCATTAGGAGAAATATGGGCTTTAAATGGGCCCTTTAAGAAATTTCACTTTAGAGAGAGGTTACGTAGAGAGAGAATACAAACCGATAACTACTGGTCGTCGTTTTTAGAGTTTTCGGCCTTGCTTGACGTTTAATTGGTATGGTTAACTTCAGATAATAGTTAGTTAAGCATGAGATGTAATAACTTCTCTTCATGCTTGTTCCAATATTCGGGACTAGAGCTTTAAGACTGAAAATCTTGGTGTGCTCAATGCAAAAACTGAAGCGGGAGTAGCAGAACCTCTGAAATCATTGTATGCTTATAGTGAAATATGAGGCGAGACTATTTTCAACGCGACATAAACATTACAAAAGTAAGGTATGCTAGATCTATTCATGTTGATTTACTGTAGTTTGAAGCATTTACGGATTGTAGCTTTCAACAATGGCAATGTTCCATTTGCATGTTGCTCTTCTTATGGAATGCACTCCAATTATTAAGAAAAATTCGAAAGTTGTAGAGAATGTTGCTACAATAGTTAGAGAATTGAGAATGAATAATCATATGAATATAGATTTGTGGGTGGATGGATCAATTTATCCTAATGATCCAGCTACCAATTTGTGTCCAAATTTTAAGTCTGTAACTCATCTTCTCTCTTAATCAGCAATTACAGTTTGCTAATCAACAATTGCAACGTGCAAATCAGCAATTGCTTTATTATGTGCAACACACTAGTGCTGAAAACAATGCACTCAAGAATGCTATGTCAGAGTTGAATGCTACAGTCACTACTCTTCGAGGATCAAACCAAGAAATGTTAGAATCCATGAAAAAGTTGCGATCCGAGAGTTTAAACTCTGTTGTTGATATAAAAGTTATCAAAAAGGCAATGATGAAGAGGAAAAGAAAAAGAGTACCGATGAAGAATATTGATGACTTATCTACACATAGCGACAATCAGAAAAAAAAAGAATTTGAGCATTCAAGTATGTTTTAATATAAACTGTTTATTTGATTTGTATATGTCATCTAAGTTTGATTTGCACTTAATAACATGGATTATTTATTTATTAAACGTAATATGAATTTCATATGTTTGTTGTAGATCATGTTTGGTGGCAAGGCACTATTTAACAGATCATTCATGCATTGGATCATCTTTAAGTCATGTTTTACGAAAGACAGTCAGCAAAGAAAATGATGAAAAATGCTCAGTTTGAAAAAATGAAAAATGAAATTGCAGAGATTGTTTTGATTAAGGTTTAATTATACTTGGATGCAAATGTGATTGTGGGTCCATGTGATATTTCTGGAATTAGCAAAAATGCTTATTCTACTTTTTTTAGAATAGTTAAAAAAACTTTTTCTCAAGTGACGGTGAAGAAAACTTAGGCTTCGGGTAATTCCATATCGGGTCGATTAGCATGAAATTATTATAATGACGGAATGTTCAAAGTAGTTGGCCAACCACTTCATATAACTGAATTATACAAATCAGAATATGGTGAGCTCAATTACAACGATTGCAATAATATTTTCCTTGATATTGAAAATGTTCTAAAATATATTATTCGATTCTATAAACTAGACGAACATCAAGTAAATGGAAAGAGCATTATTGTAATAAAATTGGATGAATCTGAAATCATCAAAAGTCAAAAGTTGGAACGAGTGAGTGTCACTTTGATGAACAAAACTTCAGATATAGATGATCAAACATTTAATGTTCAATCGAAAAATCACATATGGTGGTTGGCGGCATTCATTTCAATTTTCATTTAAAGTATTGTTAATAACATTTCATACCTTGCCATTTTTTATTGACATGTCATGCATTACTTGCTTCTCTATAGGTCTTGAAAGAGGACCATAAAATACTTTTATGGATATTTTTAAGAACAAATTATGGCGATATTATAAAGAGACATTTGGAGGGTGAGAAATTTACAGTCAAAAACCATGGAAGCTTTCAAATTCAATGGCACCTTGTAGGGGATTTGAAAACATTAAAATGTATGTATAATGTCTCTCATGGGACAACATCAAAGCATCTATGTCTTTATTGCATGAAGGATTGCTACAATATGAATCTGGGACGATCAAACATTGGCCCAAAAAAACACTGGCCCAACACAAGAAGCCGAAATTCCAAATATGAAAAGTGTTCTGTCAATTCCATTAAAAAATGTTCGCAGCATTTAGGAGATTGGAAATAGTTCTGTCAAATGCAGGACTACATAAAGGGAATGTCATGATTGAAAAAAGTGACAGACTCTCCGGAAAAAAAGGAAACGTTCCTAATAAGCCATCAATTGGAGGTTCTAAAGCAAGAAGATTCTTATCCAATCACACATGCAAAGAATCAAGTGTCAGATACGAAATTTGGAGAGAAATTGTTCAAGCCACACAAACACTGGAAGGAAGTAATTGAGTGGAAAAGGAACAAGTGTGAACCAACTTACACAAACTCATAGGTGTAATCAGGAAAGAAAACCTATCATCAGAAGATATGAGGACTTTGCAAAATCATTGCACTACATTTGTAAAATCTATACATGATTGTTGGGAAAAAAGACAACGTTACACATTACATGGTGTTAATCTATATCATTATCTGGTACTTATCTCATTCAAGCTTATATTTTTTCTATTGATGTAACTAATAAAAACTCTTGTTTGCAGCACATCGTTCTTCATCATGCAACTTATTTTGCAAAAAGAATATGGGAGCTTAAGTATTTGGTCTTCACAAGGCATGGAAAAATCTCATTGGCAAGCAAGAGGAGTATTTCATAGAGCTACAAATCATGGAGGACACAATTCAAGAAATAAATATTTAGTTCAACTTTTTCAATGGTTTTACAGAAGAGCACAATTTAAATATCAAGCTAAAAACTCACCAAATGTTGCGATTTTTCGAAAGGCATTCAAATTCATTACAAAAAAGAGATCCTTGTATTATATCAAAAATCTATTACAGGAAATTGCTTAATTATCATTATCATCCTCTCCAAGATTCAGACAAATGATTTTGTCATGAAGGAATAATCTCCTTTCATATGGATCCAAAAAATTCTAAATTTTTCTTTTTGCTCATATCAATTTAACTCAAATAAAGGGCCATTGCAGATGATCTTTTGTAGTCTCATTGAGAGTATAACCCAATATTTTAATTGCCAAATCTCTTTTCACAAAAATTATTTTATATGTTGTTGGGGGTATTCCCGACGAAGTGTAAATAAATAAAATCGTCCAATAAAATGTGTTGTGAGGGCATGGCATCCTGCGCGTATAAGCCCATGGCCCAATGAGCACGCAAGCTAAGTTGTAAATAAAATAATAGGCTTGGGACCTTTGTAAGTGAAATAAAACTTGAGGCCCGAAGTCAATTTTAAACTTAGAGACTACTTTTTTAGAGTTGGGTCCAATTTGGGACTCACATGAATCTTGTGAATTTCAATGTACTTTTTGTGGACCCTTGGATCAAGTTGGGTCCAAGATGAATGGATAGGATCGATGTAAATATTAGCCAATAGGATTTTGGGGCAAGGGCCTTTCCCATTTTATAAAAAGACACCATTTGTACTCTATTTCCATGCTTAATGAGAAGGAAGAAACTCTACCAATTTGGAGAGCCAAGCATCCTCATTTGCTAAGCACTCATGCTAATGCTTTTTGTTGTGTGTTTCTAATTGTTTCCATTTCTATGTTCTTGTTTTAATAGTTATGGTTTCTCCATTAGCATGCATCTTGAGCTTTTGAGCTAACCTCCCCCTCAACTCTATCTCTCTCTTTCTCTCTTCTCCTTCTTTCTCTTCTATTCTACAATTTCCTTTCACCAACAATCAAAAGTAGCATCTATGCATATTTAGGTGTCTATCCAGTGAACTAACCCTTGTTGACAGGCGGGAGGGCTATTACAACGTTGGATCGAAGACCCCACAGTGGCACTGTTGCCAGGGATAGGCTTCCACTAACTAGTGTAGCTGCATTTTAGCTATTTCTTGCTTTTTAGAGTAGTTTTAGGTAGATTTTTGGGAGTTTAGAGTTAGTCTTCTGTAATTTTTTGTGTTTGGAATGTTCACAGCTAGCGGAGGAGGTGTGAGAGGGTAGAGGAGGCCCTGAACAACCTCTAAGGGATTGAAACCCAAACCAACCAGCCAAAAAACCCAAAAAAAAAACACACCAATCTGTATTTTGGAGGAAAAAAGAGCCTAAAATCTCATCAAATTTTAATATCTCCAAAACCAATGAGAGTTAACCCTTGCATGACTGGCAGCAGCTCTAAAGTACTGTTCCAGACCTGCATAGAAGCCTGCGAGAGTTAGTTCCAAGCAGATTGCAAAAATCAGAGAAAAATCATAAAAAATTCCAAAAACCCTTGAAAAATTCAAAAAAATGCAAATCTACACCAGAACTCTCGCAGAGTCCTTTGAAGTTCCATCTCAGTGAGACCAGGACACAGAGAAGCTTGCGAGAGTTAGTTTGATGTCTGAGTGCCTATGCGAGAGATCCCAGTGAAAAAAAGACGGGAAAGTACCAGAGAACTCTCGTAGGCACCAAAATTTTCAGTTCCAGTGGGCAGGAACTCTCGCAGAGGATTCTGAAGTTCCATCTCTTAGATACAAGGACACAGAAGAGCCTGCGAGAGTTAGTTTGATTCCAGTGAGCAGAAAATTGGATTTAAGTGCTAAAAAATCACTAAAAATTGAAGATCTAGCAAATCCTTCTAGTAAGAACTCTCGCAGACCCTCTCAATCAATTCAGAATGTCCATTTTCATCAATAATGAAGCCTGCGAGAGTTAGTACAGAGATTTGGTGAAGATCAAGCCAAAATAGTGGTTTTGGACCCTCACATACAGTGAAATTTTCACTTAGTGCAAGAGTTAACTCTCGCAAAGCTTTCCATAGTGAGATCTGGCCAAGATTCAGCTACCGCGATCCTTGAGAGAGTTACTTCTCAAAGATCTGAGAGATATCAAGTTTTTTATCTGCAAAAACAGCTAAAGAACCCTCGCACATCCAATCCTTGCACAAGAGAACCCTCGCAGACTAGATCAATGGAAAGATCTACATCAGATTTAGCTTCTTCCAAAATCTCAGGTCAATCAGTGCAAGGAGTAAAAAGTTATCAAGGAAAAACCACCGTGCAAGGCCTAAATTTCACTTCCGGTCGATCAGATTGATTAGATCCTTAAGATCCAGACTGCATCCCACTGTACAAGCAAGATCCAACTACTTTGGAATCCACCATCGGATGAATCTGAGATCTGGACGATCAGTAACAAGAAGGATAGCAAATTAAGCACCACACCTTCCCAGATTAGTAGCTGCGCAACAAGAGGCAAAACCGGAACCAGCACCAATGGAAACAATGGGCCAACCCGTACTTGTCGCTCCCTTGCAAGCAGTTCGAAGAGCACCACGGATGGAAATACCAAAATACGACGGATCATCAGATCCCATCCGATTTCTCCATATCTACGAGCAAGCTTGTGAAATCTACGGCGAACGGACACCTGCGAAAAAGTTGATGTTGTTTCCCATGTCCTTATTGGCAGTGGTACAGGATTGGTTTTTCAACCTGTCAGAGGAAGAAAAATCTACCTGGGAAGCAGTTAAAGCGGCTCTCATTACGCGCTTTAAACCAAGGAAGTTCTTGGAAAACCCATTTCTCCTACTGAGTAAAGTCAAGATGGGAAAACGAGAAAGGGTCAGGGACTATATTGAATGGGTCAAACATCTACGATCCGAGTGCTTGGCAATCCTAACTCCTGATCATGTAGTTCCTAGCCGGACTACCACGAAGCATCAGAAGAGAACTGAAACAACGGGAGCAGTACGTTACTCTACAAGAAGCTATGGAAGATGCCATCGGGGAAGAGGATGAGGGATCTGACGACGAATATCCATCCACCCACACTCCTACTCCCTCGATAGCATCATCATCATCAAACGCATCCGCTCTATCCACAGAATTATTGTTGGATCAAATGACAAAATTACACAAACAGTAGATGGAGCAACTTACGACGCAGTTTGATCAGAAACTGAAAGCCTTACAAGGATCTGTAGCAGCAACGCCACATCAACCGAAACCAAACCAACTACAATATCCACGACGGGAGAATGTATGGTGTTCAGTGTGCATGCAAAACCATACAGCGAACGAGTGTCCAGTCCTAAAGCAAAATCTAAGATTGACACATAGATTTTGCCATCTATGCAATGCAACATCGCACAATACGGCATTTTGCCCGTTTAACCCCCGGATTGTTCAACAGAAGAGAAGTCCTTATCCAACTTCTTATCCATATCATCAAGGGGCACCAAACGCGGCACCGAGGTACGGCTGAGGGAAGAAAGAAGACAGTACCAGAAAATACGAGACTGGGTAATGATAATACATGTCGTTTTTATGGAGATACCTCCAAAACTGAAAAGCTTCGCCTATTTTCCATACTCTATGGAACAGCCAAGGAGTGGTATTTGAATATTGAAGCTTCTGATCTTGCTTCTTGGACCACCCTCAAGGACGCTCTCGCCAAGCATTTCAAACCATCTAAACTGACTCAGAGCCCATTCATCCAAATTACCCATATCAAGATGCATCGCGAAGAGTCTGTTTGAAACTACATTGTGCATTTTAAACGTCTCAAAGTAGATTGTGTTGATGAAAATATCACCGAACGTATGGCCATAAAACTGTTCTTGGTTGGATTGCCAAAAAACATCCGTCGTGGACTCAAACCAGTTGACCTTTATGATCAACTTAAAAATGTGATGACTGATGCTATCTGTGAGGAAGACGAAGATTCCGACGATGACTTTGACCATCGTGAAAAGAGATCTAAGAATCCGGACCGTCCTAATCACCCGAAGTCTGTAAATATTGCCCTTCTGAACTTCTACATCAAATGGAAACCTGGCAAAAAGCTCAACAATCTCATATGGATAAGCTCATTGTCTATTTCCAAAACGCCATGAAACATATTGCTGAGAAATCCTTTCCAGCAAGAGAAAATGTCTGGTGTCCAATCTGCTCACAACATCATACTGCTAATGAATGCCCTCAACTGCAAAACCATTTTCCAGCAGCAACTAGACCCACCATCTATCGAGCATACCGCCCCTACCCTACACAACAGCCTGTGCCACGACCAGGGGTCTACCATCCACGACCAACTGCACCAAATCAGTACCAACCACCACGTCAACAGTTTGTTGTTAATCAACCTGCCCCACAACAAGCTGTCCATTATCTTGATCCGAATACCATCGATGCAACCTACTATGTGGAAGACAATACTCACCCGCAATACTCTACTGAAACGGTTGTTTATTATACATATGATTCCAATGCTCAAACAGTGGATCCCAATGCCCAAGCTTACAATCCAACCCAAGTTTTTTTTGCTGCGCATCAACTCCCTGCAATACGAGAATGTTTTATCTGTGCAGGTAAGCATCCTAGTATTCGCTGCCCAAATAAACTTCATTTTTCGTCCAGCTTGTGAAAACTATGGTATTGAACATCACATGAAGGACTGCCCATCCCGATCCAAACCTGCTGCTCCTGTCTGCTCAGTGCAAGTGAAAATTTTACCAGTTGAAACTCATCCTACTTGGGCCTTGACTCAGGCACAAATCCAACGCCAAGCCCCTACACTTGCACCCAGCAAAACTCAGCAACAGGCTACCCCTCCAAGTGAAGATTCAACCTCGATAGTTTATCCACACCCATCTGAAGAAATTCGACTGCATCACCAGTATCACCAGCAAATCCGCAATGTCGATCAACAATCTTCCACCTCTTATCAAGTACCTCACAAGCCTTTTGAGAACAAAACCCTTGAAGGTACCGAAGTCTGGGGAGATTTACTGCAAGCCAATTTCACTCTTCTTTTCCATGTTCTCTGGAATCATGCTGGCAAATGGAAATGCCAGATCCAATCCAATGACACCACCAGCCCTGCTGAGTTGCCTGAAATGCCCTTACACTTAACCAAACTCGTAGCGCCAAATAGTTCAATGTTTCAAATTTTTCCTACACATATTTTCAGATTCATGGCTTTTTGCCTACACATATTGTCATATTCATAGTTCAGTGTTTCAAATTTTTGCTGCACATAACGAATGGCGCCATCAAGGAAGTTGTGCTCCTCAATCGACTCTGTGCTTCTCTTCAATAAAACACTCTATTTCTGAAATTTTAGTCCAACATGTATATATGCATTCAGAAATAAATGTGAAAGGAGTCAACCATCAAGATCACATAAAAAGCAACTATGAGTATTGATATATTTACAATAGTTTGATTTTTGTCATTCATTATCATCTATTACTAAACTTGCCAAGATTATTTTTCCCTTGCAATTTTATATCCATTCAATGTAAATGAATGGGAGCCAAGTGGATCTCTTGCAAGTGTGTTAGATGTAGTACACACTGATATTGGACAATTGCAATATAGAGGTAGAACTGCAAAAGATATTGTTGATTGTGGGATCTTTTTTTATGAATCTATGTACATTCCTGATATAAAAGAAAATTTTGGGCAAATAGTCTCAATTCCATTACCTAGTTTTGGAAGTGATGAATGGGTTGCTCCAGATGTTGCAGTTTTAGAATCATTTCGTTGCAAGCTATATAATTATGTAAAAAATGCATTGAAGATAAGCATGGGATAAAAAATTAGTCCGATTAAGTTGGTTTATTTCTTTGAATATATTTGTGGATTTCTTTTCAAGTTTCAATGTACACAAAACCCCAACGATGTTTGTATGCAAAAATTTATCATATAGTTTATTATCTGAACTTATGGATGAATACTTTTAGTTCTTTCCTAAGATCTATTATGGCGGTCTCCCGTCTAATAGAGTTAGAAAGGATCCTAAAGGCCGTTGTGTAGGGTAAGTACGGGTAAGATCCACTCAAATCATGGTTTTATTGATTGATTAAGCTTTTTCTAAGGCGGTGTCCCTACTAGAAGATGATCCTAATTAGAAAGAGAATATTTAAGCATCACTATGGCTGCCCTCCAACTAGTAATTTCTTACCTAAAGGTCTAAATAATCCTATTCAACTCCAAGGGATTAGAGATGAAAGATAAACAATTATCCCATAATCAAATGCAAAAAGTGGGGCTCAAGCGCCTACCACAAGGTATTCAATCACCAATGGGAACACAAGATAGCATAAATGGATAACACAAAGAGTGTTCTATTATCACAATAGCTTATACAAGTGTTGTGGAAGGCCCACATCCACTCCCATATATGCCAAGAGTGGTGGACCTATGTTCAGTTCCTCAGAGGGTATATGTGCGCCGCACAGCTCCTCCAGTGCCATCGATGCCATTCAGGCCTGCAGCCCCTCCATCGTCGTTCACTTCTGCAGTGCCAGGTCTTTATGGCAGGCCACCATCTGTGCCCAGGTTTTCTCTTGCAGCTCCACATCCACAGTGGCTCCTCTAGTGGCAGCACTCACGGCACATCCTCTTCCCTTGGCAGCACCCACGGCACCGGTTCCTCCTTTGGCAGCACCCAGGATGTACCAGTACCGGCCACTGCAGCGCCCCTTTCAGTACATATTGTCGCTGTACTTGCCTCCTACTTATGAGACTAAACTTAAGCTTAATGCTAATTAACTTGTAAAGTACCTTCTCTCAACCAAATGAAGTGCACTTGCAATGAACTTAGAATTTAAACTTTGAACTTAGGAATTAAATTTTAAACTTAGACTTTCTAAGTTGAACTATTACAAATGGTTGTTCCACGCCAATGGCAGCATTGTCGGGCTTTCTCATCATAGATCTCCTTGTTGAGTGTAACCCTGATGGCATGCTGTTCTTTGTGAACGTGCTCCAACAACTGCCATCGTAACTTATTCAAGAATGGTCACAATTTAAAAGATTCCAGGATCAAACGTTGTGGAAGCGCTCCCATGTAGTCTAATATAGCCATGTCGGAAATTTCCTCTAAATCATGGGGTGGATAGGATTGTAAAACACTTTCTTCGTCTACATACAGCGAGACCGATTCATTAGTCGGTAGCCAAGAAACGTTTAACAATTGATCATTGTGCGGGAGAATTTCAATAAGTCGAACATTAAAGATGGGAGTATCCAAAGTGATTGATGGTTCACCTGGCCCTTCTTCATTAGCTAGTATTTAAAGCATAGTATTCTGCATTGACACAATCAATCGTTGCTAAACTATGACTCCAATTGATAATATCAGTAGGATGAGTGTAGTGCATCATTTCTTGAGTTTCACAGTATGGTTCCAATAGAGATTCGGTAGTGGATGATCCATCATCCATTATTCATGTTGGCTTGATCTTTTCTATAGAATCAATGGTCACAGATTGGTCTCAATTACGTAAGCGTTATTGTTTGAAATATCCAAAATAACCAAATCAAATGTAACTTTCAACCCGACAATTTTAACCAATACACTTGGTATCGCACCTTCTGGTCGAACAACACTTTGATCAGCCATTCGGAGTTGACAATTTGGCCTATACACTTGTAGTCCTCATTCTTTCATTAGTGAAGTGGATATGATATTGACTCCATAGCCTCCATCTAGTAGAGCTGATACTACTCGTGAGTTAGCGTGCATGGTTGGAAGCTTAATGTCCCCTTGCTCGTTGAGTGGATTGGTAAGGTGTAAGGTTACCTTAGGAAGTTTGGGAGCTAATTCTTGAGCTTTGTCCATGTTGCCTAAATCTTGTCTCCATTTTCCAGTGTATTTCCACAACACACGGAAATGTAGAGTGACATTGGTCTGTAGTAGATCAGCCCATACTTCAACACCTTCTATCACTGGGTCTTTCGGAGTGGGTCGTATGTGTGTCTCATTATCAACGTCTTGCAGCTGTTTCTGAAACTCATTTCAAAGTTTAATTTGCTCAGTAGAATTAGGATAGACTAAGGGAGTGGAGTTCTCACTTAGTATGGCAGGTGGCTTGTCAGGTCGTCTATCCATTTTTTGGTTGGCTGCTCTCTGTTGAGCTCTAGTCATGACCATAGCTGGTAAGGTACGGATTTGTCCCTTCTCATTTTTATATGAGAGAGTTGAATGAAAGGGCTTTGGGTCAATTTAGAAGGTTTAAATCGTTTGGTAAGGGCTGTTGTAAGGGTTTCTTAGGAAATCGAATTCTTCAAGATTAAGATAACATCCCTTAACATCCCAAGTAAGATCATAGGAAACAGACGTAGTTTTTCGTTATCAAAGACATCACCATAGAATTTGCAGGCATTCTCAAAATCTTGGAGGAATCTGACTAGGTCGGATCCTTTGTCGTATTTTGCCACATCAATTCTAGGGATTCGTCGTTCAATTTGTGGAGCAGGTGCACCTCCATGTTCCTTGCTCATGTTGCCAATAATCAATCGTCTCACTAGGGTGATATCACTGTAAAGACTACAGTAATAGGGCAGGAAATCAAAAGGGAGAGAGTGATATTGAAACGGACGCACACGGGAGGTGGTCAACAAACTAGATCGGGTAAAACTTGCAACGTCTCTAGAATTTCTTGGCTCACACAACACAACCAAAACTCGCACAGACTTCTGAAGGCTCAAAAAATAATTGACTCAGTCAAGGGCATAGTGTGCGACTTCTGAATCTCAATCTTTTAGTGAAAAATTAAAAGTCCTTGTGATTCAGACATAAATGTTTCTCAAATTTTTGTGGTTTCAGCCTATAGACAGATTTGGTTCACTGTGTGCGAGTTCTTAAGGCTGTGTGTGAGTTTTGATAAACAGTCCAGACAAGTGTGCAAGTTCTATTTATGCAAAAAAAAAAAGCTCTTAAAGACACACATAATCAATTTTCCTGATAGGATAAACTCACACAGGGTATTACACACTTGGAAAAATACTGAGAAATCTAAAAATAACATGTGCGAGTTTTACTTTTGGTTTTCAGTATGTGTGCGAGTTTGTTTTGACCAGAAATGACAAACATGGTGTTTGACTGCTCAAAATTCATACTTTTCTTAGTGGAAGAAACTTGACAACGGTCTAAGAACTCATGCAACTGACGTTTGAGTCAAAATGACAGTGTGCGAGTTTGTTCTTGAAGATTTTTTGGAAAAAGCAATGTTTGAGTCAATTTTTTTGACAAGTGTTGGCTCTAGAGAGCTCACATAGAGGTCTGATGGATTTGGCACTATGGGATCTGCTCCTGATGATGGACGAGTTTCTCTAAACTGGTTTGGTATGGAATCTTTGTCAAATAACAGGCCAAAACAGCTGATTGGTCCACTTTTTGGTCGTACAGAAACTCGCACAAGGAATATTCAAAAAGTTGTTGTTTTGTTCTGTTCTGTGCAAGTGGGCAAGTTCTGTTAGTGATGTTTGATGCAAAAAAAAAAAACTGCTTAAAAAACACTTAAAACTAAACCAAGTGCCTTGGTTCTCCCCCCTATCCGAAATGATGTAGTACAGTAGCTTGAATGGAAGAGGGTACAGTGAAAAACTGGAAAAAAGATGAATGCAAAAAAAAGAAAATGAACAATAGAACTAACGAAAATGAAAAAGGGAAATAAGCAATAGAGTTAATGATAAGAGCGGCAACGGCGCCAATGTTATAATTTAGTTCTTTCCTAAGATCTATTATGGCGGTCTCCCATCTACTAGAGTTGGAAAGGATCCTAAAGGCCATTGTGTAGGGTAAGTATGGGTAAGATCCACTCAAATCATGGTTTTATTGATTGATTAAGCTTCTTCTAAGGCAGTCTCCCTACTAAAAGATGATCCTAATTAGAAAGAGAGTAATTAAGCATCACTATGACTGCCCCCCAACTAGTAATTTCTTACCTAAAGGTCTAAATAATCCTAGTTAACCCACAAGGGATTAGAGATGAAAGATAAACAATTATCCCATAATCAAATGCAAAATAAACCGTTGGAGAAGGCCTAATGGGGCTCAAGCGCCTACCACAAGGTATTCAATCACCAATGGGAACACAAGATAGCATAAAAGAATAACACAAAAAGTGTTCTATTATCACAATAGCTTATACAAGTGTTGTGGAAGGCTAACCTCCACTCCCATATATGCCAAGAGTGGTGAGCCTATGTTCTGACATGCTTATGGAACTAAACTTAAGCTTAATGCTAATTAACTTGTAAAGTGTCTTCTCTCAACCAAATGAAGTGCACTTACAATGAACTTAGAATTTAAACTTTGAACTTAGGAATTAAATCTTAAACTTAGACTTTCTAAGTTGAACTATTACAAATGGTTGTTTGTAATAGTTAAACTTCAATAATAAAAAGGTCTAAATCTAAGGTTTTCCTAAGCTAACACTGATCTATCCAAAGGCAGGTGTTGGCGTTATCCACATGAAGACCTGAATAACGCTCCCGAAGTCTTTTGAGAATAATGAAATCCTTGGGCATGATGGTAACACGCTTACCATGCACGGCCAGAAAAACGAAACTCTCAAAAAACTGGGACAAATAGTCCTCTGCAGCACCCTGTAAGGCCTGTATGGCTGTCATAGCAAAATGAACATCGAGCCCGAGGGACAAGGTGACATTCCTAACAGATCGGCCAAAGGGAGCTTTCGAAATCAACATTTCAGTTGATCTCTGAAATTTTTTGATCTTTCAACCAAGACCTGCTTCCTACAGACAAAGGAAAATGCAAGTGGTCAAAGGGTCAAGATCAAGGCGAGCCTTCTACTTTCGTTGGCAAGAAGAAAGATAGATCCAAATTAAAGTGTAGAGTCAAAGGGCATTTTGCAAGTGATTGCTTCAAGAAAGAAAGAGATCAAGATGAGAAACAAGGCAATTTCACTTTTGATGAGGATGGTATTGGTGATCAAAACTCAAATGATGATGCTTTTTTAATGTCTTCTTGTTTGCTAACCAATGATGGAGATATTGATCCATGGTGGATTGATAGTGGAGCAAGCTTTCATATGACATGTCACAAAGAGTACTTCACTTCTTTGGTGCCTTATGAAGGAGAGAAGAAGGTCATCAACATGGCCAATGATGGTAAAGTTGTTATCAAAGGCATATATTCGTATTTTTCTCTCATCTACAAATAGGAATGTAAGCTTGAAGAATGTTTTGTTCATACCTTCCATTATTTATAATGTGCTTAGTGTGTGTCAAATGGTTGACAAAGGGCTCAAAGTGGAATTTGTTGGTGATTCTTGCTTGATCAAAATGAATGGAATTTTGATTGCTCAAGGCAAGAGACAAGGTGAGCTCTACAAACTTGATGGATTTGTTGGTTCTAACCATGGTGGTTTGAAGGCAAAGAAGCAAGTTGGTGAGCTTTGTTCAATGTTAAAGTCACAAAGGTTGACCTATTCTAGATCTAGATCAAGATCTAAAATGTCTTTTCATTTAGTACATTTGGATGTGCATTGTACTAGTTCTTTGAGGTATGGAGGAGCAAAGATGTTTGTGAGTTGCATTGATGACTTTAGTAGATATTGTTGGACTTATCTTCTAAAGAGTGAGAATCTTTCTCAAGTTCAAGAATGTTGTGGAGATTCAATTCAACATGAAGATCAAGTGCTTAAAGTTGACAAATGAAGACCTATCAACAAAGTTCTAGAGGTTTGTGTGGCTCATGGAATCAAGAGGGAGCTTTTAAACTCAAAGGTTCTACATAGTGTGGAAGATCAATATTTTTGAAAGAGCTAAATCCATGAGGGTGAATATATTGCAACGTTTATGTAAAGCATGAAGGCAGTTGTTTCATCTTCATGACACTTTTTGTAGATGACTCATTATTAATTGGAAATTGTCTAAGGCTCATCCAAAAGGTGAAAAAATTGATGCAGAATGAGTTTGAGATTACTGATCTAGGCGAGGCAAAGGATGTTTTTGTTGGTTTACAGATTGACAAGAATAGAAGTGAAGGAACACTTTTCTTATCACAAAGCAAGTATGCCTCAAAAATAGTGAGAGACTACCAGATGCAAAATTGCAAAGGTAAAAGTACTCCAATGGAAATAGGAGCTAGTTCAACATTGGAAGATTACCCAACGTCAGACAAAGAGAAGAAGGAAATGAAACGAGTTCCGTATCGTAACTTTATTGGCAGTCTCATGTATCTAGCAGTGTGCACCAGACCGGACATAGCTACTGCAGTATACACGCTTAGTCAGTTTGGAAACAACTCAAGGCCAAGGCATTAGAAGATGGCGAAGCAAATTGTGCAATATATCAAAATGACATCACAATATGGTCTGATGTTAAGTGCAGACAACACCTTTTTGGCATAGAGTGATACAAGTTGGGCAAGTTGCAGAATTGACAGCAAGTCAATTTCTAGTGGAAGTTTTATCATGTGCAGTAGTAAGCTAGGTCTGTAAAAAGCAGACCCTGGTTGCACAATCATCTTGTGAAGCAGAGTATATTGCAACGTCTAAGAATGCCAACGAAATTGTTTGGCTTAGATTCTTACTAGAAGAACTTGGACAACACCAAAAGGATCCAACAATGTTGTACATAGACAACATGAGCCAAGCATATTCCATTAAAATATCATGATGTAAGAGATCTAATGTAGAAAGGAATACTTATTCAAAAGTATATCAAAAGTGCAGATATGAATGTAGATATTTTATCAGAGCCGTTAAGTCAAGCATCTTTCAGAAAACATCAAACAGGCTTGGGCATCACTATGAAGATTTTGAAGAGTTCCTTCGTTCAAGAGGGAGCTGTTGACGTGTGAACTTACAATTCTTCAACCCTTCAGACAAATGATGAAGTGATTGGTTGACACAAGTACACCTTGGATGTACATACACCAACAGTTACGTAGATAATGATTACAAGATAGTTAATTGCTAATTAACTAGTTACAAGAAGAATTAGTTACACATTGAATAGACTATAAAGAAGTCTAGAACGATGCTAGTAGACAGAGAGTTGGGATAAGCACTTTTGTGCTGTTTTTTGCTTAAGAGTTTAGAATCAGAGATAGCAAGAAGACAGAATAGGATACATAGCTTTCCATTTTGCACAAGTGCAGGATAACCAATTGTACTTTGGTTTTTTTTCTATTGAAGTTTCATGTTGTACAATTGTTGTCAATGAGTAGATGATTCTACTTTGGTTGATTGTTTTCCTTGCTAGTATTTCTTGACGTTGAATACTTCTTGAATAAGTAAGTCAGTCAATCTGTGATTTATACTCGGAAGTAGACAGTGTAGTAACTCTCCACTTTGATGCATTCGTGACCTGAGCTATTAATGTCATTCTTGGAACCCTGACCTCGTGACCTGAGCTGTTAATGTCATTTTTGGAACCCTGACCTCTGTAAAAACGACCTATAATAACCCAGAAGGGATTGTTATCTGTGCGACCTGACAGCACGACTCAAGTTTGGTCGTGTCTGACCTCCAACAGTTCGGGTTGAAGTAAAGACCATTCAGTAAGTTGATCATGATTCTTATTGGCATTTGGGAGCAATTATCAATAGATTACTATTTTGATGATGGATGTTTTATTTGATAGCTTTAAATGGTGATGGACAATTTTAAGTGCACTAAGTCTTACAGTAGTCTATAGACTGCAGTTGCATGATTTCAGAAATTTACAGTTGAAGTTCAGGCTTTTGGAAATGGACATTACTGATCGTTCTGCTTGAGGACTGGAAATTTCTATCTAATACAAAATTTGTTGTTTTGAGCATAATTGCCTGTTCGGGAACTTGACCACAAAAAATTTGAAAAAAAATACGTATTGTTTTAACAAGGAAAAAAATAGCGATAGATGTCATCTTTCTTTTTCGATCTTCTATCCCATTGTCCAAATCTCATGAAAGATTCTCTACAGAAAGAAACAGCAGAAGCTTTTCTGTGGGTTGATGATCTGATGCTCGTTGAGGAGTGATTTCATCTTGATTACTGTGCTATCTCAGCTGAAGAAATGGACTGACTGGATGAACCAACCGCCCACTGTTGAGCAAATATTTCATTCTTAACTTCCAGGTCAGTGGGATCTCCTTAGTTTCAGCGGAATAGTTTTTGAGCTAGGCGTTTGATCCAACATCAACAATCACAGATCCAATTTACATAAAAGACTCTCAAATTTGGAATGTTCAGTGAATCATAATTTTAGTTCATTCTAATGCTCAAATATTAGTTGTTTCAAACAAAAAATTTTCCAAGCTTTAGATGTTGTGGTTGCCCCTGAATGTAGATGGGAAATGATATTGTCCTTCACGGACAAAGACAAATTTGAGTAGCCCAGGCTCACATCTCAATATTTCATTAGGCTTCTCCATTTGTTTTTTGAGTTTTGCTCCACACCTATAACAAGATGCACTGATTTTTGGACTAACATAGGCCCTCAGAATGTACCATAATCATGTCCTTATTCTTCTTTCCTGCACTTGCCATCTCCATTAACTATTCATAATCCTAGTCAGCAAATCATAGTCATCAACTTGTAACAAACCCTTTTAATCTACAATTTGCATTGGGAGTCCAACATCTTTGGATATTTGTAGTTCCATCACGTTCTCAACATTCATTCAGAACATCCCTGTTCTATGTCCTACCCTTTGATATTGAAAGTTGAAACATAAATTATTCATTTTTTCCGAAAATGTCTTTGGAGCAATAAAAATCTACATACTGCTGCACAGACTCTTTAATTTTAATAGAAGTGTAATTTACTGTATATGGATATACACTGAGCACTTGACCCATTGCAACAATTCAAATCATAAACATGATTCATATTTAACACAAATTCTGAACCCCAAAAGCAATAGATAGCACTACTTGGAAAGTTGCAATTTTAACTCAGTGAGACCACCAACAGTGCACAAAAATACAGAAATACTGTACATGAGCCTATTCACTATGAAATATTTGTTTATTTTGAATACGTGTCATAGAGACTCAAATTCACCCAAACACTGCGTGATACCACTTATGTGATTCTAATACGCATATGTATTATACAGGCCGATGTCTGGTTTGGCCATCCACTTTCCAATTGGATTTTCAAACATGAATCCACATGTCAAGATAGAAGCTAAATAAGATAGAGAGAGTCACAACTCAAAACTCAAATCAACTCGCACATGAGTTGAAAGAATGTAATACAGCCTCGAATTTGATGGCTTTTGCTGATTTCAATAGCGACACTACTATGTAGGAGAGGCCACAACATTGCTAAAGACACACCCATTAGTATTATTGGATATAGGAATTTTAGTCAGAGAAACATTGTGGACTGAAGCTTGGCTAACCTCTCCATTTGTTATGATAGGTACATCCATTATGGCGTTTACGCTATTCCTGACAAAAGGTTCGCTCTCAACTGGAAGATCTTTGTGCAAGTATAAAACACCGCGATCGCCATCTACCACTTGGCCTGTGCCCCTCAGTAGCCTGGGTTGTAAGAGATACAAGAATCAATGTTTTGAAAGTGCAAAGCTTGATACCCGAAAAGAACCGTCAATAACTTCGGAAACATACCATCGAGTAGTAAGAAGACCCTCAACTCCCACTGGCCCTCGTGCGTGAATTCGACTGGTACTTATGCCGACCTATAAAAGAGTGATATAAAATTTCGTCAGTTAAAACACTTTCAAGCTGAATGAGAGTCCTGATTTCATTGCATGATTCTTGAAAATTAAAATGGCTAGTTGAACTGCTGTTAGTGTAGCAGTCATTCAGATATGAGGGCCTGAGTTCAACCCCAGTTTTGTTCAAACTGTATGGAAAGTTTCATCATTTGATTCAAGTCCCCACTAGCAAAGGTGGCAGAATGCTGTTACGAGTACGTTTCCTATGCAATTCTGATCCAAAGCCTTGTTTGATGTACAGTGTGTGTGCTCCACAGCTACTCAAACCGTGTAAAGCTTAGAAGGGAACAAGAATTAGGACTGACAGCAGACACCTAAGACTAGGATAAGATGCTTGGAAGGCTCCCAGGCCAGGCGGCAAAAGGTCACTCTGCTTGATGTTTGTCTGGCCCTTAATGCTGGGTTATGTCCTCGCCCAAAATAAGAACCGAGGCAAAGGGTTTTGGAACCTTTTCATGTGATGACATTCCTTATGATTAGGATTCGTTGGAGTTGTGATTCAGTAATGGATTTTTGCGAAATCAAGATAGATGCTCGTGTTCTTTCCATCTCTAGCAGGTTATGGTTGTTCATTCTGAAATAGGATTAAGCGCATTTCAATTGTGGTGTAAGCCTATTAGATTACAAAAATCTGACCATAGTTCTAAGTTTTGGGATGCAGCTAAATAAATAGAAAACAAATGACTGATTAAGTGTTTGCTGTGTCTCAAATTTTTCCTTCTTGAAACTGCAGCCCAGAAGGAAAACAAGTCATCAGAATTCAAAAGAATGGAACGTGGTTCTGGATAGATTAGTTTTGTTGTGAGCTTTTTGATTCAATGATGCTACTTAACTTCCTGATCTTATTTTGAGGATAAGAACACCCTCTGAAATTTCTGTAGTAGCTTTCCATCATTCCTTAGAACCATTAGCTGGCAGCAACCTTTAGTTCAGGTACAAATGAAGGAGGATATACACTACTTGTACTGTTGTAGAATTGAACTGACTCAACATTACAAAGAGAAAAGAAGACTGAAAATTTTCCTTTCCTTTCCTTACTCCCGTACAATCCCTCATAAGCCTCCAAATCATTCTCATCTTCAACACTACGCCCCTGTTGATATTTGAACTGAAAGATCCCATATTTAAAATATCACTATTTTTCACGTATGATGGTGCCAATTTAACTTTCAGAAGAATGAACATGGGAAGCAATGTTTAATTTCACTGCATCCATGTTTTGCAATCACTTGTAAATAAGTGATTAGGCCAATTTTGGAAGTTGATTAGCTCGTGGTAATATAGGCTAGTGACACTTGGCTTGATGCTACAGGATGTGTGACATAGCACCTCTTGATTCTATTTGTCAATTTGGGCCAATCATATTGTGAGGTGCACCAAAATGGTCCAATCATTGTAAGAGGTCCAATCAAATTGCTTCATTACCACACTCTTGGATCTCGAGCCACTACTAGTGGAGTGAGAGAGAATCCATACTTAGTTTTTTGTAGCAAGCTCCAACACTTAGTTTTTTGGTGACATTCTCTCTCTACACGAGAGCTCTTTGTTGTATTCTCTCTCTACCCGAGAGCAAGCCAAATCTATACTTAGTTTTTTTATGGAAAGTGTCCTTTCATTATGAGTGATAAATGGTTGATGATGATGCATGTACAAAGTGGTCTTGCCTTAGATTTTGAGCTAGTATGCTTGTATCTCGATCTAGATTGATCTATGTGCAATCACACACATCTTAGGAGATCATTCACATTGTTTGAGAAGTCCTCACACGTGTGAAAAGTACACATGGTATCAAAGCCTACCTAAGATTGATTTGCATCTATCAAGTGTGTAATGATTTTGGCTTGAAATCAAGTTTTGGAGGGTGTAGTTGCATCTCAATTTCTATCATAGGGTTTTCTGGATCAAAAGAGGTCTAAATCACATTGATTGGGGATCCAGCCTGGTACTGTACAGAAATCAGTGCTCAGACACGTGTGAGAACAGCCACTTTGAGTTTGTGGTGCATCTCCAAGGTTGATCCAAATTTGGAGTATGATAGCTTGCTAGAAAGCTAGTGAAGTCCAGGTTGTGCTACAATTTGTTTCAACTCAATTGGATGTGTCTAATGAAAGTTATAGCCATTGAATCAAGGTAGGTAGGGCACCTAGCCTGGTTGGACACATCAAGTTTGACTCACATATAGCTTATTTGATCAAAAAAATCCATGTTCTAGCTTGCCAATCTTGATTAGGTGAGATTTTGGGTCCAAGGCCTCATAGTTTCATACAAATCAAGTAGATTTGTGTCTTTTGAGGCATCTTTGAGTGTTCCACACGTGCTTAGAAGAAAGTGGATCAAAATTTTGTTGTGTCTCTTTTGTGAAAAGAAGATAGATCTAGTTTGAGTGAGATTGTCAAATCTATTGAGCTTGTAATCTCAAATTTGTTGCAAGATCTCAATTGATCTTGGTTGGACACCATTATCAAAGCATCTTTTTGAGAGAGTAGCAACACTTGTACTTGTTTTTTGTGTTCTTCACAAGTCAACTTCTCTAGTGATTGTGGCATCCATGGGATCCTTTCTCTTGGAGCAAGGAGAGAGATTGAACACTTCCAATCATTTTATTTGGAAAGTGAGAATGGAATCAATTTTGATTCTCCAAGATGTAATGGATATAGTACTTGGAAATTGAGGAGGAGCCTCAAGTACTCCAAGAAGCATAAAGGTACAAGAAAGGGCAAAAATGGCCCTTCACTACATTAAGATGAATGTCTCAAATGAAGTTTTGAGAGAGATTAGTGGTTGCACCTCGGCCAAGGAGGCTTGGGACACTCTCAAAGCCATCTATGAAGCCGAGAATACTTCTAGACTACTCACTCTTAGGAACCAAATTTCAAAGTTATCAAAAGAGTGCTTCCAATTTTGTCATGAGATTTAAGGATCTTCATAGAGAGTTTGCATGCATAGATGATCATCTCAACCAAAGTGAATTAATTCAAGTCATCCTTAATGGATTGAAAGATGAGTTTGAGAACATTGTCCAATCCTATGCAATCAAGGAGGAGCTTCCAAGCTTGGAGGCACTTCAAGGAGTCCTCATTTTTGAAGAATGTAGGCAAGAAAACAAGCTCCATGAGATTCAACAAGCTTTCATTGAAGAATGGTGGAGAAGACAAAGCTCTATTCACCAAGGACAAGCCAAAGGGAAGGAGCAAATGACAACAACAACATTTCAAGAAGGACAAGGACAAAGACAAAGACAAAGCCAAGGATGGAGATGAAAACGATTCATCTCAAGTTTCAACATCTAATGGGAAGAAAAAGAAGATCAAGTGCTTCTTTTGTGGCAAGAAAGGCCACTATGCCTCTAATTGCTTCAAAAAGAAGAATCAATTCAAGCAAGCTAGCCTCACTAATGGGAAAGAGAGTTATGCTAATGAGAGTGATAGGGAGGATTCACTAATGATGTCTAACTTTTCTTCCTCTTCTTTCAAGAATGACAATTTGCGGAGGGTTGATAGTGGGGCTAGTTCCCATATGTCTAGTTCCAAGAGTCTCTTTTCTAGTCTTAAGCCTTATGATGGTGTAAAAAAGTCTATCTATACTACAAATGATTTTGAGTGTAGTATTGAAGGAATAGGAAACATCCTTTTAGATGTAACATCATCAAAAGTTTTGTGTCTCAAAGATGTGCTTTATGTGCCAAAACTAACAAAGAATCTCATTAGTGTTGTGACAATGGTCTTGATGTCAAGTTTGATGTGGATACATGTATCATCAAGAGTGAGGATGAGGTGATAGCTAGAGGATCTAGATTTGGTAGACTCTACAAACTAGATTCTAGTGAGAGTGCTAACATTTGTGATGTTGCCTACAAGACCAAGATCTTTCAAGAAGATTTGTGGCATAAGAGATTCATCCCAATTTCAAAGCCATGACATCTATGGTCAAAGATGGGAAAGCTATTGGATTGCCAAAGACTATATCAAAGGAGCTTCTACCTTGTGAAGCTTGTGCTATTGCTAAGTCTCATAAGAGGCCTTTTCCAAGATCCAACATCAAGTCTCAACTTCCATTTGAGCTAGTGCACTCAGATGTGCACTTTGCATCTTCCAAGAGCAAAGGAGGAGTTACATGCTTTGTCACTTTTATTGATGATTATTCAAGATTTTACTGGGTGTATCTCTTATCTTCCAAGTCTATGGTGTTGGATGTATTCAAAGCTTTTGTTGAAAAAAAGTCTCTTGTTATTTAAAAGCTTTGAGATGTGATGGTGGTGGAGAGTATATCTCCAATAAATTTAATGATTATTGTGAGCAAGAGGGAGTTAGAAGAGAGTTCAGTTGTGCTTATTCCCCCCAACAAAATGGGGTGGCTAAAAGAAAAAATAGGACTCTTTGTGAATGTGCAAAAGCTCTTAGAATAGAGGCATCTCTTCCAAAAGATTTTTGGAAAGAAGCAATTTCTTATGCAAATTATCTTTGTAATAGACTCTCAAATCTTGCTCTAGGAGGAAAAACACCATATGAGATGTTGTATAAGGAGAAGCCTAAGGTAGATCACCTTAGGATCTTTGGATGTATGTGCTTTATTCATGTACCTTTAAAAACTAGGAAAAAAGAAGATCCTAGTTCAATCAAAGGAGCGTTTGTTGGATATGCATCTACAAAGAAGGCATATAAAGTTTTTATTCCCTCTACTAACAAAGTTATTGTAAGTAGAAATGTGATCTTCCATGAAGATCAAAAGATCAACTTCGATGGGGTCGAGATCAAGCCAATCTATGGAGGATCTTCTATTATCAATCTTGATGCCAATCAAGATGTGGAGGGGTCGAGGCTTGAGGAGGAGCATCTTCAAGCTATTACACCAAGAAGATTTATGCCTAAGATCACCGCCTCTTACAATGATTGGACGTCCTACATGACACCCCTTATAATGATTGGACCATTTTGGTGCACCTCACAATATGATTGGCCTAAATTGACGAATAGAATCAAGAGATGCTTCCATCATTGTTGTACTTCACTCTGAACACCCATTTGCATCCAATAACATGCTTGTTGATGGGTGGATCCACGAGCTCCCAAGTATGATTAGAAATCAAGGCTTCATACTTCACTTCTTTGAATGGAGTGCATCTTGGACATTGCTTGGCTCATCATGAGAGATGAAAAATGCATGATATGAGCTGCCATCCTCCACTTGCTTGCCTTTCTCCACATATGTGAGCCTCCTTTGTTCGGATCAAATTGCTTCATTACCACACTCTTGGATCTCGAGGCACTACTAGTGAGAGTGAGGGAGAATCCATACTTAGTTTTTTGTAGCAAGATCTTGATGTAGCAACCTCCAACACTTAGTTTTTTGGTGACATTCTCTTTCTACCCGAGCGCTTTTGTTGTATTCCCTCTCTACCCGAGAGCAAGCCAAATCTAAATTTAGTTTTTTTCATGGAAAGTGTCCTTTCATTATGAGTGATGAATGGTTGATGATTGATGCATGTACAAAGTGCTCTTGCCTTAGATTTTGAGCTAGTATGCTTGTATCTCAATCTAGATTGATCTATGTGCAATCACACACATCTTAGGAGATCATTCACATTTTTTGAGAAGTCCTCACACATATGAAAAGTACACGCTTAAGGCCTGCACTTGGCCTCTTACACCAGCTCAAGCCAGGATTTAGCTCATCCAAATTCCAAACTTCTTCAAATTCTAAAAGCTTCATATTGCCTTTCACGTCAGTATTGTCATTCCAACAATTTCCTTACCGTATGTAGCCATAATTGAAGACAATACACTAGTACTCCTAAATGAATCATGCCACATAAGAGTCTCCATGGTGGTAATATGAAATAACTACTAAATTTTACAGTTATCCAACCAAATGACTGATGCAGAATGGACAACTAAGGATGCCCTCATATTCGTATAATTGCAATGTTTTTCCTTCTTTCAGCCATCTCACTACCCTAGCTCAGCAACCAACCCTCCTGAAGAGAATGTGAGATCTTCCCCAACATGTTCCTAACTCACTGGTCTACAAGATTTTGGACAGCCTCTGTCTGTCACCAAGCCAAATATTTCTAGCTTGACAATGGCAACAAGTATACTGAATCTCTGCCTTGTAAAATCAAAATCTCAAGCTTGCCATAGTGGTAACTCAACTAATTACCAGTAAGTTAGATGGGAGATGTAGTTCCTCAAGAGAAACACACCAATGAAGTCATATAATCCACACTGTTTCCTTTTCAAGAATACGTAGGAATCAACTGACTGATTTTCTGAAGATCGGAGGCTCTATCTGCCTCAGCTATAAATCTTCTTTTCGTAACCTTCTTCAAAGAAAAAGGTAATCACTGAATCATTAGCCCCTGACTGAATGCTATGTATGGTTGGCTGTTTACTCTAGGATGAAATTTCTTCCTAGTTCTATCACTAAAGCCAAAGTTGACATTCCAACATCCTGGACAATTACTTTAAGCAGCAGTCACTAGGAGTCGACTCAGTAAGCATTCTGCGATCTTCCAGATTAGATATCATTCAATTTGTTTTAGTAGGGCCACATTTGCCTTATATTCCCAAGGTTAAAAATAAGTTGGTTGACGTGATCAATCTTAACATGCCTGTTGATGTGCTAATGCAAATATACAGGCACTTGTGTCCTTCCTTGAATCACAATAACTATTCAGCTACTACACGAGATCTAATTGTCCCATCATTAACACATAAATAACAAATGCATGAAAAATAAAAACAGATTTTCAAACCTCAGCTCCAAGACCAAAGCGTGCTCCATCACAAAATCGTGTGCTCGCATTGTGAAAGACTGCCGCACTGCATTCCAGAATTAGATTAGCATTAATACTGACATAGATTGTCATGCCCTCAATCGACTCAGTAAGCAAATTAGAAGCCAAAAATCTTTGAATCACAAAGATGGCCAAAACAAATGCTACCAGAATTACGATATTCAACCGCCTTAGAAACTTAGGATGGAATGTTTAACTCAGTAGATACCAGGCTATACAGCAGCTTAAAAGGCTAAACAGCCACTGTTATCTCAATAGTTTCAAGTTTTAATCTTTTACCATTACACCATTATAGGTGATAGTCTATCAATTCCCAATTTACATCAAGAGTCAATGAACAATATGGAACATTTCACCCCAATATCCAAAGGCTCTCAGAAAAAAAATTAACTAGAAGGAAAAGGGCCCACATTTAATTGATTTCTAAATCCTTACACAGTGACAAGAACACAATAGATAGACATCATTTAAACAACCAATAGATTCTTCCCGTTATATTCTCACATGAGATTCTCATGTGGCTTTATAAACTCCCTCACAGAGTTTAACATTCCTTTCCTGCTAAGTGTACATGAGCATTTTACACCTACAAACAGGCCTTGCCATGGTTGAAAAAGACCGGTCAAAGTCCAGATTTGCCAGTCTCCTAGGAGCTCCCCACTCTTTTCTTAACCTACTACCCGTTTGGCTACTACTTTACATGAAAATTTCTTAAATTTCTATTTTTGGCTTGTTTGATAGCATAGGTAAGGTATGCAGAAATCAGCTTTCACCTGTCCACATGGTTCAAGAATAAGTTGGCAGTCTCTTGGTCCTCTGTTACAATGCAATCTGTATGTCCACTGCAAACAAATAGCAATTTTCATAAACTCAAATTCCCAATTGTCGTAAGGTTCACAAACTAGAGAGCAAACAGAAAGTTTGTTCACAGTTACCCACTACTTTCACATTCAAAGTGGCAGTAGATATACCTGCCATGCTCATGTATGTGCTCAATAGCTGCATGTACATCATCAACGATTTCAACAGTACATGCCAGTGAGCTATATTCATGATGAAACTGGGCTGCCTTGGGAGTTTTTAAAACCTCCGCGACCTTTGCACCACCGTATAGGATAACACCTGAAAAACAGTAAACTATATGTATGTAACTAGAAATAGACCAGACCAAAGACATTACGAGGGCCAAAGAAGTTGAAAAAAGACCACTGTATTGCATCCATTCAATGAATTGACATATCGAGCCAATGAAAAGTGGTCCAACATTCAAATATCATTTTGCTGTACATCTAAGAACCCAAGCAACTCATCTAAGAAAAATTCGGAGATAATATTTCACAAAAGAGATCATTTTCATGAAATACAGCCATCAAAAATTTTGTAAGGAACATTTGAGTTTGATGTGTTATTACACCTTGCAGTGATGAAGGTTAGCAAAGTCATGAAATGCGTATGAAAATTAGGCTGCCCTAGTCTTCGAAACTAGCCTAGAAAATCCCAAGAGGTTCTGAAAAGCAACTATAGGGTACTAAGAAATTGAATCTAACTAGTAAAAATAGGACCACATTTGAGCAAACATAAATAACTAGCAAACATAGATAACTTCCAAACGAATGAATTTTTCTTCATTTTGAAGCTTCCATTGACTTTAAAATGGTCCAATACTTTTATTTGTAATCATGTCCAATCCTCAGTGCTCCTCCAAGGAAATTTCAAGCGCAAACCAAAAGGGAAGAGGCCGATGGCGGCTTTAACAGCAATGGAGGCAACAAAAAATTGTAAAAAGAGAAAGATTGGCAGTATGATATACTATGCATGGGTCCATCAACTTCAAATATTGCCCGTATTGTCAAATATGTCCTACTGTGTGTCCATAACACTCCCCTGCTAATAAAAGCATTGTCGTCAATGTGAGGAGTAAAAGCAACATAGACTAAAATTAATAGATAATGTAGCTAAAATGAATGACACACATGGCATACTAACATGAAGAGTGTCATGCCGTTAGGAGGTCAGTAGGAATACCTTGACCCGTAAAATAATTATGATTGTGAGGGGCCCCCTCATGTGTATATTTTAGAAGCCTGTTCCGACCCAAAAGGGTTGGAACATATAGTACGTTCCATTCCGTACGTTTCGGAACGTACTGGGTCGGAACGAGTTAGTGTAATTAAAAAAATAAATTGATATATGACCCTGCTGGCCCGTGACTTCTGCATTTCACAGATAGCGAGTTGTCATACTTCTAACGAAGAAGAAAATAAATTGCCACAACAAGGCAGCGGCAGCAGTGCTCATCCAAACATGAAGAATAATCATTCACAAGGAAAAGTTCTGCTCTGCTAGATTTTGAATACCTTGACCCGTAATTTAATTATGATTGTGAGGGCCCCCTCATGTTTATATAGCCTGTTCCGACCCAAAAGGGTCGGAACATATAGTACATTCCGGAACGTACTGGGTCGGAACGAGTTAGTGTAATTAAAAAAAAAAATTGATATATGACCCTGCTGGTTACAATGGGAAACATGAGATCATGATGTTGCCCCACATTCCTTTCTCCACTTTTTGCCTCAGCACAAAGAACTTGCTTATTCACATCATCACTACAATCAATGTATAACGAAGATTGTGCAGCCTCTTTGGAAGTTTGACTCTTCCCTTTAGCTCTCAATGCAATA
Organism: Diphasiastrum complanatum; assembly: GCA_029204225.1. Taxonomy (NCBI): domain Eukaryota; kingdom Viridiplantae; phylum Streptophyta; class Lycopodiopsida; order Lycopodiales; family Lycopodiaceae; genus Diphasiastrum; species Diphasiastrum complanatum. Next base: position 4,724,515 of record CM055107.1, on the reverse strand, counting down.
AAAGCTTTCCAAGGTTGCATTGAACCGCGGTTCAAACCTCGAACCACGGTTCGAACTGTTCAAACCATTCGGAGCCGGCCGGTTTGAAGCGGAATCTGGTTCGAACCGGATTTTTTTTAAAAAAAAAAACCAAAAAGCCAAAAAAAATATTTTGGAAAGAAAAAAAAATTCGGTTCTAAACGTTTTCCAATTCGAACCTAGCCTGACGGTTCAAACCAGAAAGAATTGGCCGGTTCAAATTTTGATGTGCCTTTCCAATTAGAATGAGAAGAAGAGGAAGAAGGAACAACTAGTACCTCTTCTCTTGCCATGCTGCTCCTTGGATTTTACGACTCCTTCAAAGCTTCCTCTTGAAGTAAGAAAGCAATCTATCTACAATTGACATATTGATTATGCATAAAGCTTTTTTTTAATATCCCCATATACAAAAGGGAATTACGGGTTTGGCTGTCCACCTTTTGGAGTAACGGGCTTTTGTTGATCTCCTATGACAATATCCCAAAGTTACGCCAATTCCAAAATGCAAAAGTTGCATTTTGAATTTTCAGACTTGATAATTAGTACCATCAAGTTTTGGTTCTCATGCAATAAAATAGACAGAAGTAGCATTCTCAGCCATAATGAAAGTCACATTGATTCCTAAAAATCTGAACTAAAACAACAATCGGATAGCAAAGTTTCCAATCTAGAAAACAATAAAGAAAATTCAATCTGTTGTCCCTCTTGGCTACCGCCCAAAATCAGTAGTAAAGAACCTACAAAACACCCTCTAAACTCCCAAAAAAAATTCTCTTTCGTATTAAAAAGATAGCTTGTGTCAAGACCTTCCTGAAAAACCAAAAATCTATCCAATCAGATAAGCATGGATAGAGATAGATCCAAAAAGATGTTCTATGCTGATTTGTGTCTCTAGAATCAGCAAAACGTTCATCTCTCTCAAATTATGCAATTTTTCAGATCTGAAAAGTTAAAACTCTAGATAGGATCCCTATAGATGGGCATGGAGCATGAGTTGCCTTGATAGCATGTTAGAAAGCTATAATCTAGACTTAGACTAAGAGCATTCAAGCATAGAAGCAAAGAGAATATACAGGAGGGGAAGATTGCAATAGCTGAATGAATCCATGAGCAACAGTTGAAGGTACAATGAATGAAGTCCCAATGGGGAATGACTATTGTCATGGCCCTAAGTTCTAACGGGGTTTGGACCGTTACAGGGTGCCTTAAACATTGGGATCGGACCTAACTCGGATAATAGTCGAATTGGACCATGTGCTCTGGTGACCACTTGCATGCGGTACTAGCATGTGTGGTGCATTCATGTTTAGGTGTGAGTGTGCACTATGCTTTTGCATGAGTCTTGGCTATTATGGGATAGGGGATTCCTACATGCAGTACACATGCATGGGAGGTTGGCATGATCTGATAGATAGCTTCCAAGAAGATTTTGTGCATGGGCAGGTAGAATGGTTTCTATACTCTATATATACCCCCACTAGTGTCTATGTGAATCATTGAGAGTCTTAAGGCCATTATGCTGTTGGACTAGGAAGCGCTTCTACCGATCGGTTTTGCCTATCTCCATGTTGCTCAGAGGCTGGGTCCTTTTTTATCCAGGTTTGATTGGGACGATTTGCTCTACTTCATGATATCTCTTGTTCTTTGGGTTCTCCAGTCTAGGACCTAGGTGATCTAGTGGACGTAAAAACTATGATATATAGCTAAACAATGACTCTTAAATTCATGGATAACCAAAAGCCATGCCTGGAAATCCCACAACAACTTGGAATCGGAAGGCCAAAGACTTGGAAAAACTCAAGTGTCATATGAAATTGAAGTACTCTAAAGGATACCAAAGAGTGAACAACTAAGATCCCGTGTAGACACTCACACTACCTCCTAGGCCCAATATTGCTCCCAATTGTAGAGAGAGGAGAAAAAGGACTCAACTCCCATAAAATAAGGAAGAGGCTTCCAAATGACAAATTTGGCATTAATAAGAATTTAGCCACACATTTTGTCATGTGCCATGTCAAATATCCGACGGGGTTGGTTCGGTTGAATAGCTTGGCATCCAAAGCTCCTTTGGTCCCAGGTTCAAACCCCCCTTAGAAACCAAGATGCATGTACCATGTCAAATAGTACTAAATTATATCACAACCGACTACCACAAGATCCCCCCTCCCCCTTTTCTTACATTCATTGTTCGATACCAAAATTCCACTATACTCTTGCATCAGCTTGGTCCAACCAACCTGGTGACCCTCAACACTAGTTGACTTAAAAACAATAATAAATATAGTTAATGTAGAAACACGATTCTACACTATGCCAATAATGTCATCACACCTTAGCATATGTAAAACTATCTACATCTCTTGCTCGTGTGTAGTATACTTCTACAAGACACGAGTGACTCTCTTGCTCCCAAGCTCTTTGAACATCGACCCTATGATAATGCCACTTGCATACATTTCTAGGGTTAACTACCTTCCAGAAGACCTCAAATTTGTCTTACACTTTAGGATCTTACCATATCATGGTGCTACTATCTTGTAATTGGTCCACCAAGTGAGCGATTACTTTGGAGTGACTCCTGATTGACCTGCAATATGAATTGTAGACTCTGAAGGACGATTGGAGCTAACCCATCTCTATAGGTCTCCAAAAAGACACGGCTTGGCTTCTCTGAACAGAACACTCTATGTCACAACTTGACCAAGAACCTATATGCCAATCTTGCCTAGCTTATTTTCTTGTTGTAGACATACAAAGCATCCTCCTATAACACATCACACATAGTCTAGAGACACTCTCCAAACTCTAACACTACTCCCATGTGCACCGATGAGGAATCCATGAGGCTCACTTCTAAACAACACCATCCTTCAACAAAACCATCCTTGATGAGACTAAGAGGTAACGTGAATAGTGAACAGCTAGTTATCCCAACTTGAGATACTTCTCTAGCACTTTATACAACCTTGAGCTCTAAATTGATGACTCTGAAGGATCTAGCCTTAATCACTTCCAACTTAGAAAAAGTGACTGATCACCCAATTGAATTTCTTGGCTTCTAACTGTTTGACTCACATACCACTTGCTCAAACAAAGCATAAGATATGGATTTTTGTCTTGGCATTCCACCAATGAATATCATCTACCCTCCTAGTAGAGATCTCTCAATAAGCACCTCTACTCCCAAATGCACACAGCCCATGCCAATCCACACAAAAGCCAATAGGTGATCCTTATCACTAACTTCCCACAACAATCTAAAGACTATATAAGTACGAGACATTGTCATTCATTATTCAGCTTATGATATTGATCTCTCTCTCTCTCTAGTCTCTTTAAGCATTCTCTTTCCTGCTTTCTAGACTAGTTTCTTGCTTATGTGCTGCTTTTCTAGCTTAGCCATTAATCTATTGTGAATCAGTTCATAACTTGGTATTAGAGCACTTTCCTGTCAAAAAGCACAAACAAACCGTTGACAATGAATTTTTAAATGAGTTCTTGGGGAACAACCCTGACCTGGATACACATTGTGTGTATGTCCTCCAGCCGTCTACAAGCTCGACGTCTGTGCACATGGCTCTAGTAGCCCACATAGGGTGAAGCAAATGAGCAACTGCGTGTAATGGCTTGTGGAAGAAATTCCACCTGTCAAGCCACTTCTCTCGAATAGTTGACGTCCTACATAAACCAAAAAAGTAATCACTACATTGTATGAAAAACAACTCAACAATGCTAAAAGCTTTTTCAAAACAAATGCACCAAACATATTACAAAAAAGGTATACATGCGCTCATCAAAAAGAGGTCGCTGAAGGGTCTCCCCAATCCTGTCCATAAACTTGTAAATGAGGCCGAGTGTAGAACCCTCTTGATCCACCAACCTCAGCACATGGTGCACTGGCTGCAGGACCTCAACCAACTGCTCGTCCTGTCGCCAGAAATCATCTCCAAAAACAATCCTTTGGAACCTAAGTTCAGTCAACTCGCTACTACAATGCCACTGTGTCTGAACTCAGGGCTGGCTGCCATCTGGCGCAATGTAGGTTGAATTTGAAGCAACCGCTCCAACACAGCGAAGTGGTAGGCAAAGCATGTGGGTGTTGGCTTCTTCAGATCCAACGGGCTATCCTAAACATGGCGAGGACCCTCTTATTCCTAGTTACAAACGTGACCAAGAAGATGGCACTAGATGTGATGGTGGAAACCCAAGGGAGGCCTCCTTTGTCATGCATCAAAAGATCGATGCAGTATGCTGCACATGGGGTCCATACAATAGCAGGGTAGTCCCTCTCCAAAAGCTCACCCATAGCCACACAGTTGCTGGCATTGTTGGTGACAACCTGGACCACATATTGTTCCCCCCACCTCAATGGCTGTTGCACGTATATGCTCATAGATAAACTCTCTTGACTCAACAACGCAATCTTGGGAGGCATCCACACCCCTGAGAAATACAGTGCCTTGCGGACATGAAACCAAGATGTAACCATATGTGGCCCATGCATGTCATATGGGGCTGAGCGCTCTCGTGGCACATGCATGCTCCTCCTCAAATGGCAAGTACGAAGAGCCTTGCGTGTGGGGGGTCTCCAAGTGGCATCACAAGTCATCATGTCACGGAAGATAGTGGTGTCAGCCAAGGAAAATGCAAGATAGCCACTATAAAAAAACTGGCGTGTCAGTCTAGTGAAAAAAATTCGTCAATTTTTTTTATTTTAAGTGGATATGCACACTCTACTAGTGGTTTCATGGACATCTTTGGCTCATTAATGCAAAAATTTGAAGCAAAGATGAAAGAAATACAGAACACCACTACTTTAAATTTTCTTGTACAAACAGCCGGAAAAAAGTTCGCATGTTGCCAGGTAGTACAGCATGTCTAGATGCTTCCATAGACTTCTATAATAATCCTCATGGTTATGTACTTAGTACAAATGGGCCAATGGCAAGTACATATACCCAAGCTTGTCAAATTGTTGAAAGTTGGCATGGACTTAGAAACTTGAACTATAATAGCTTGACATAGATCTACATTGAGCTCACTAATAGTATTATGTAAAAGCTGGAAGTTTACAAGAGAGTACATATACATTGTAAAAAGAGAACAGGCTTGGCAAACCTGCTGACTGCAAGGCAAATGTGAGCTTTTGAAGGCCTTCACCATGTACGAGATCTTTGTGCACCAGTAAAGTTTCCTATGAAATACCAAGAGACAAGGTTAATAAAAAGCCTCTCTCTCTCTCTCTCTCTCTCTCTCTCTCTCTCTCTCTCTCTCTCACACACACACACACACACACACACACACACACGCACACACACAATGTAGCGATGGGAAGGGGGGTGCCTGCATGTAGCAATGGAAGGTATTATTGGCACCTTAGCGTATATATTGTGAAGAACCTCTAGCAGCAAAACTTTGAAGATATGAGGCAGCAAAGTTGCAAGCCAGTGCATTCTTGAAGTCAACATTGTAATTCACTCTTCAAGAAGAGTTCAAACACAAATTACCATTTCTACTTGTTCACAGCAGCTTGCATTACACTCAGTACAAAGTTCATATCAAAATTCAGCAATAAGCTCGCTCAAGACTGCATTCTTGAGGCTTCTTCTTGCACTATAAGGAATCCCACAATGTTCGTGACAGTGCTCTGATACTTTATATTTGAAGAAGAACTGCAGAAACTAAAAACGACATATTCAAGCAATTTTTCAAGATATAAATGGTTTAAAATTGGTGGAAAGTCTTGAAATTCCTGCCTGCTCTGCCATCAAAATGAGAAACGTACATTGAACAATATCAAAGTTCTTCAAACGTGCAGAAAACATGCTTTCATTCACAACCTCTTGCATTATGGAGCAAGTAGACATGAGTTGCTATTTCCTACTAAGGTAGTCTAGATACAAAACCTCAGCCAGGTCTAAGGACTAGAATGGTATTCGACACGTCATCCACTTGGGACTTCCAACAATTTAATCAACATTTGCTTTACACCTTGGAAGTTCTTGAAAATCTTCAAGCTATGTATAGATGAAGTATGAGTCACAAGTATAAGAGTTTAAATAGCTTGCCAATCAAACACTTAATAATATAGATTCTGCAATTCAGATAATTATAAAACCCCACTAGAGCTGAAATATTCTGACATTGAATACAAGACATCTTAAATGCCGTGGCAAAAATCAAGCGTGTAACTCGGAAACCAGTGGGCATGACATCATATCATAAAAGGGATATCCTCTTGACTAAGTATACCATTGCATTGCATGCAGCTGGATAGTCGACCTTGGAATCCAGAACTATGCGTGATGCTTTTTCTATATCAGCTGCCTTATCCACATAAACATGGCATACACCATCTGCCAAGATATTAAAGCTATTAAAGGGAGAACTCATAGTTGTAGGACAGCAAATGATGTAGAATTTATTCTTTAGCTTTCTGTGCACAAGGTTTTTTTTAAGTTGACAGATTCAAGGCTCTGTTGATATATGACAATTTCTGTGGTAACCAGGAAAACGGCTTCAAAGTTGAGAGAGCATCCTTACCAGCATGGCCCAGTACAGGAATCTTTGTTGATTCTTTGATCTCTGAAACTAGTCGGTTGCTGCCCCTTGGAATGACAAGGTCGATTACATCAGCTAACTGCCACAAATTGATAAAAAAATGTATCCAAAAGTCAAGTGTTCAGTTAGATTCATTAAGAGAATAGTAATCGCATTAGACTCCAATGCAGGTACCAGTGATCAAAACCAAAGTTTATGACAGAAAAATTAGAGAAGCAAAACTAAGTGACCTCAGACATTCTGATGGCATGTTTCCAAATATACCTTGAGCAGATCAGGGATCTCATCCCTGGATGTAACAAGGCCAATAAGATCACCCCCCACTTTTTTAGGAAGTGCTTCGGTAATGACCTGCACGTAGATGAGGACCTTATCATTCAACTGAGATCACAAAAACATATCATACTAAATCTTTGGAATACCTTTCCAGCCAAAAGGATCCTCATACTGGCACGAAAGAACAAAACTTTAGCAGATATTACAAAATAGATTATTGCCCAATGTGCTAAATCCAAAACGTTTAAATCTCTCACAAGACTCTCAAATTGACAGGAAGATAAAAAAGGCCAATAGTGTATACGAAAATTCTTCAAATTCTTACCTTATGCAAAATAGCATTTGAATGAGTTGCTTCTTTGCCACCTTTAAGCAGCAACCCATTGCCACTTCGGATAGCAAGTGACGCAATCTGAAAGATCACAAGCAGTTGAGCACAGGGCTAAACATAAAGCTTGACAAAACTTGGTAAAATTTGTTTCAATTTAGAACTTGCATATCCGACGAGGAGATAAATGATAACAACATGAAGATCCAAAGTCTTCTCACAGACTTTGAAAAATCTCTCTAGAAAAACTTAGCTGCTATCTGACTAGATTACGGAGCAAAGACTTAACATCATTCTTATTACAGCCTAACTATCTTCCCAAATCAAGAGGCAAATAGGAACTAACATTATTCACGCAATAAGGGTGAAACCTTTGAGAAAGAGTATCACCGAAAACTTTTAAGGAATTCCAAGAAAAATGCTACCTGTACCAAAGCATCAGGCCGCGACTCAAAAACAACTAGTATCACCCCTAATGAGCTTGTAGTTTTTTCCAAAATGAGGCCCTCTGCTACCTGCAGTAAAATGAGACATAAATTAACAACCATTCACTCAGATCTAGCCAAAAATATTCCAGTACCACGTTCAGATAAGCCAAAAATTTGCATCCAGTGAAAATGAAAGGTGCTCTGAATCCTAACTTAATCTGCTAGATGGCCAGTACAAATATTCATACATGCATCACAAATTTGAGGACCCATCTTTCTTTCTAAAAAATTAGGAATATCATCATATATCTACATGAAATCTCAAAAGCCATGGAATACTTATTCGAACTTACAATTGAAACCCAAACTATCCAAAAAGACGGAGGAAGACAAATCCGAAAAACCACTTTATACGAACCTCTGTTTTATTTATCACTTCTCCAATAGGTTCTTTCATTAATGCCAATCTTCGTAATGATTCGGCCAGATGTGCAATCTGTGTGACATAACAGTAGTCAACTTCCTAGATCACGATGTTATTTCTCATGCTAGGAAAAAATAAAAGCACAAGTGATCCCATGCAACCATTACAAAAATCAGAATACGTAGAAACCAGAATAACAAACTCAAGCTACAACTCATTAGATAGCTGACTTTCACTGCTCAGAGCAGACTTGCCACTACTTACTAAAGTTGAATAGAGAGTAAACTGCAAGTTGCATCCTACCCAAAAAGTAAGTGCTGTTTAAACCTACAAAATCTTGCTCACTTTTCCTGGCTTCAGTGACAATCGATCTATTAAAGCCTTGGCTGTTCCACTTTGCAGCGCCAATCTTTTGTCAATCTCATTTTCAACTAAAATCAAATCTTGATGCTTTTCCAGCGCATCTGCAACATCAAGTAAAATCTTCTGCCGAACTGAGGAGGAAAGAGCCTGGATTTTAGAAAAAACATTTGAACTCAATCAGATTCTGTAACATGTGAAAAATAAAGTCACATTTAACAGATTGCAAATCAGCAACTAACTAGCTAAACGTTAGCTTGTCCCACCTGTAACCGACGGCTAGCATCCCTTGCAGCGATCGCCATTTGGCGAGCACTTGTCTCTTTCACAGGAACCCACAGATGTGCATCCTTGTGAAAGAGTGTGCCCACATGGTCGCCCCTTATTACTTTCTGAAGAGAGTCTGCAGTATAGCCACTTTGAAAGATGCAACAAAAACAAATTAAACTTGATCTCAATCTGATTGCTAAAGGAAACAACGGTTTACTGATTAAATAAACAACGATGACTAATAACATCATCTCAATCCAAAGAAGGGACAGATTACATCCATATGAAAAGATTCTCAGGCCATTGCTGTGTGACATATATCCAGTAGCCACAACATGTTGGAATTATCAAAGTGTGTTCAAGTAGGAAAAACTTCTGTATAGATTCTGATCTTTCATTAGTCATACTTGATCACTGAAAAAATCTCCAGATACAAATCATGAGATCACACCAAGAAGTCCACAAGTTGGCACACTTCTATTTAATGATACTTGATTGCTTAAAAGCCTCCAGATACAAACAACAATCATCCAATCATACCAGCAAGTCAGCAAGTTGGCATATAACAAGAGACCAGCCAAATGGGATAGAATTCTAACTGGTAAGACTAAAGAGATTTGAAACCAGTTGCATGATACATTGCGAGTTTCATGAAGCACAAAAGTATCAGTGTCAAAAACACCTGCTAATTATGACTGGTATGCCAGCAGATGCAGCATTCCATGCTGCATACACCTTTGCAGTCATTCCCCCTCTTCCAACTCTAGATTTTTCGCCAAATGTGACCATATCATCATGCTTCTCTTTTAAGTATGTGTGAATGAGTTTTGAGCGAGGATCACTCGGTGGACCTGTGTAAAGGCCCTCCACATCACTCAAAAGAATCAACAAATCCGCCTTTAGCTCCAAAGCCAAAAGAGCAGCTAAACTGTCATTGTCCCAGAATATGCCAGTCGAATCCTGAAGAGATGGGCAAAGCTTTAGATGCTTGAATACTAGTCACAAGGAGATTACTCACCATCCCAGACCCAAAAACAGAATAGCTGAAATAATAGAAGTCAATACCATTGCTGCTGGAATCATAGCCACAGTATGTGGATTGGAAAGAACAAAATGACCTATTTGCTGTGAAGTCAAACCGACCACAAAACCTTTTCACCATTGCTGAATAAGAGATATTTTAAATCAAAAACAGACCTTATATGGTGCCTTCCTTGTACTTATGGCATCATTTTCGTTGAAAATGGGTATCACTCGCAAGCCTAACAATGAATTTACAGTTTCACAGAGTTGTCTTCTGAAATCTGGATCCTTGAAATCATTATCAGTTACTAGTAGCTGTGAAGATGCAACATCCAACTGCATAAACAAGAATTCAAGTCATAATACGTCCTTAAAAAAGTTCAGATTTATCAACCTCCTCTTGATGCTTAGAACACCACAGCTTAAATCTAGAGAATCTCGGCATTTTAAGTCCTTGATTTTTTTAGTTTGAAAGCACAAAGGGTTTAGTCTTTGTGAAATTATAGATACTAACACCATGTCGAGATACAAACCATTCAAAACTATCATATGTTTGAATCACCCACATCCAGTATGAATGTAGCTCCAAATGAACTCGTCCTCCTTCACAAAAATATGTAATTCATGGCATAAATTGAAGTCCAAAGATTTTCTTTACAAAATGTCACAATAAAAAGACTTTGCTAGGTCATAACAAATGTTTGGAAGCTGATTTTTCATTTCTTTTCTAACTTCAAAGAACAAAAGAACAATTTTAGCCTTTATTGCCTCCTGCCTCTGCTCCACGATCCATCTGGCCTCTGCTGCCTCTGTGACTCCCCGACCTCATCCTCCCCAATCTGCCTCTATCCTGCCTCATACCGAACGCTACCCCAGCAATCTGCCCCAGCAATCTGCCGCCAATTGCTCCTAGATTGTTGGAGGAAGAAGGTTAGTTCATGAAGACATAGGCTAGAATTTCTCTCGCTAGGAGGAGATGAAGAAGGTGCTGGGAAATCTGGTGGATGTTGAAAGTCCAGGATGATTGGACGGACTACGATTTCCTCAGTGCCATACACTGCGCACAATCACGCAGGCACGCTGTGTTGCGAAAGCGAGAAGACAATCAGACAAAGCAATAAGAGAGTCAAACAGAACAAAGAGAGCTAAGCATGCACACTGACATTAATCTGAACGCAATAAAATGGACGATGATCGATTCAGATAGAAGTATGAAAACTTATTCTGACACTCAGTCTGAAAATAGAATCAATGCGTGAAGGCATCTACAATATGTCTGTCTCTAGATATTACAATCATCTCATTCTATTTACATTTGTGTAGATATATATGCAAGAATGGCATGAAGCTGTTTGTCATCTGAGTTAGATCATGGCTTGCAGTCGTTGTTGATGTAGTACAATAGCAGTTGTGGGCGAGAAGCGTAAAGCTAGTAGTCGAATGTGAACCGGCAATCGAGCATGGAGACTGTTGCGGCATCACCCTTTTATGTAGGTAGAAAAAACGGTTGTTGCTGCTACAGGCCGTAAGGGAAGCTTTTGCGGGACCTTGTGGTCCTTTTGTGTGGCCTCAAAACCACCGTTACAGGCCGTAAGAAGGGCTCTTACAGGACATTGCGGCTTACGGCTTTTACGCCCTTGCGGCTTACGGCTTTCACGCCCTTGCGGTTACGGCTTTTACGCCTGAGTTAACACTTCGTGTTTTTCTGCAGACTGTGCGACAATGCATGTAAAACTGCAACAATGTGAATGGAACTAGATTAATATGGGATTTAGGAGATTAGAGGAATAAATCCAACTTAATCTGGATCCATGAATGCCTTGATCTTCATACTAGGCGATGCACAAAATTTGTTGTGTGCATCAATGCTCAGTGCCTTAGTAAATACATCTACTATCATGTCCTGCGTTCTACAGCACGTTAAGCTTACCTCTCTGTTGAGAACCTTACTCCTAACATAGTGATAACGGATCTCAATGTGCTATGAAATCTATGGTTGGCCGATAAGGCAATGGCACTTTGATTATCACATAATATATTCGTAGGAGTGTATTACTCAGACTATTGTCTAACAATAAATTTCTCAACCTAGTTGCTTCTTTAACAGCTTGAGAACCAACTATATACTCCGATTCCGAGGAGGACATAGCAATAGAGGTTTGCTTACGACTGTTCCAAGAGATAGGACCGCTGTTGAAGAAGAATGTAAATCCAAATGTGGATTTACGACTATTTACATCTCCTCCCCAGCTCACATCTGAATATCCACTGAGCATTGTCGACGTCTCCATAGCAAATGCACAGGTCCATTATAGCTCGAATGTATCTCACGACTCGAATTAGAGCCTTCCAATGAATTACGCCAGGATTAGCCATGAATTGGATTTGTGAGCTAACTGCAAAAGAAATATCAGGTCTTGTGCAGACCACTACATACATGAGAGATCCAAGTATCGACTGATAAGGATACTCTCTCATTTGCTCCTTTTCCTGCTTTGACTATGGACATTGGTCCTTTGACAATCGCATGCCTGCGTCCATTGGTGAGCGAGCTTCTTGACAATTGGTCAAATTATATGTGACAAGGGTATTATGAAGATACCTTTGTTGAGTGATAAAAATTAGCCTTCTCACTCTGTCCCTGTGAATTTGAATTCCTAGACAATAGTGAGCTTCGCCATGATCAGTCATGTCGAATTCAGAAGACAACATATGTTTAGCATCCTTCACCTAATCGACACTGTTGCTAAAAAGCAATGCGTTGTCAACATATAAAGTGATAATAATGAAAGAACTAACTTGAAATAAACATTTGAATCAGCAGTGCTTGGTCTAAAACCATGTTGGATGTTAATCCTCTAAAACCAAGCTCTTGTTGATTGTTTCAAGCCATAAAGTGCCTTGTGGAGTTTGTATACATGATTCTATTTACCGTCAAAAACGTATCCCTCGGGTTGCACCATGTAGATATCTTCTTCAATGACTCCATTCAGATAAGCTGTCTATACATCGAGTTGATGTACTTCGAGGTCAGCTGCAACAGCATAAGATAGCAGCAGTCGAATGGAAGAGTGCTTGACCACCGGGCTAAATGTCTCATAGTAGTCGTCGGTCGACGTTAAAAATTTGTGAGAATCTCCTTGCCACGAGTCACACCTTCCAGCTGTCGATGTTGTCGTTTGCTTTATACTTGATCTTGAAGATCCATTTGCAATTGATAAGATTGCTGCTGGCAGGTAATTCGACTAATGACCATGCCTGGCTCTTGATCAGAGAGGCATAGTCTCTGTCCATCGCCTCTCTCCACAGATCTGAGTCTGGCTGGCTGAGTGCCTCTTCGACTGTAGTCGGTTCCTGAATGAAATAATAGGCAGACTCATGAATGTACCTCGTGGGTTGTGTGCCCACTCAATTTGATCTTCGTGGAGGTGCGTCAGTTGATGGTCCAGTCCTTGGTTTTGTTGTTGCTGAGTAGTAGCAACATCTTCTTCAGACTCGTTGTCGATTAGTTGCTCGACTATCGGCACGCTTGAACCAGAGGCTCTAATTGTCGTGTCGATGGCAGGACTTGATGAAGGTTCGCATGGAACTTAACCCTTGCCTTTGAGGTCAACAAATTGATCCTCGATATAAACAGTATCCCGACTGAATAAAATCTGCTGGGTATCGGAGTCGTACAACTTGTAAGTGTTGTCAGAAGAAGTATAACCAATGAAGACGGATTTGAAACTTTGGAAGTCCAATATCTTCCTTGTCTCCTTCGCGATCTGCGCATAGGCGATGCAACCGAATACTCGTAGGTTCTTCGATGAAGGCTTAGATCCTATCCAAACCTCGTGGAGAGTCTTGCCTGAAAGGCCCTTGGTCATTTGTTCTGGATATAAGCTGCAGTGGAAACAGCTTCAGCCCAGAAACGCTTCGGCAATGATGCGTGAGCTAGTATACACTTGGCTGACACGACTAGGGTACGATTCTTCCTCTCAACTAATCCATCAAACTAAGGCGAATAGGGAGTTATGAATTGTTGTTCAATGCCTTCGCTAATGCAATACTCCTTGAATTCAGTAGAGATGTACTCTCCACCGTTGTCGCATCTCAGTGCTTTGATCTTCTTGCCAGTCTCCTTCTTTGCACGCTCCTTGAAAGCTTTGAAGCGGTTGAATGCCTCTGATTTCTTTTTGATAAAATACACTATTGATCTCTTGGAAAACTCATCAATAAAAGTGACAAAATACTTTGCATCCTTCAATGAAGGATTCTGCATTGGGCCATGTCTGATACAGAAGCATGATTCAAATGACAAAGTCTATAATGCTAAAGTAAACTTTTATTGATTTGAATAGAGGTATTAGGAGGACACCAATGTAACAATGTAAGAATTTCATCCCGAACATCAAGGAGACCCTAGGTTTGGCTGTGGGTGACCATGGATTTGCTCTATAGCTGAAAAAAAGTCCAAATTTGGTGTTTAGCATGGATCTTTGTCAAGTTTGATCTTGGAAGGCTCTTACGATAGAACGAACTTAGTTTCTCTCTTAGCAATATGAGCTCATTTTTCCCTTGGCTATTACAAAAGGAGCAAAGTATGTATAATCATGAACAAATAGCAAATTCTAACCTAAGTTGCATCAGAATCCATAGCCAGAGCGTTCCAGAATGCAGAACGAGGAAAAAAAACCTAAATTTTTTTATTTACAACCTTCGGAACTAGGAGCAATATTATCATTCCCTTCATGATGCATTTATGTGATTTGGGCGCCAAACCAAACACATTACCCCTACACTTGACCTTGGAGACAATAGTTAGCTTACAATTCAAGTTTTTTCAAGTCAATCAAAGTTATATTTGTTAGAAAAAGCCAAGTACCTCAACTATTATTGCCTTAAACAACGTCATAACTCCCAATAACTGCACTCAAAGTCAGAGTTGGAATAATATAGGTATGAGTTGCCAATTTCTATGGCATGTCTTGATATTCTCTGGTTACAGCTGCTACTGGAATTACGTATTCATTTTATCACAAACCCATTCACATCTATCGACAAACACTCAATGGCAAATAATAGGTGGCACCTCACCTGCGTTAGAAAGCAAATATTGATTTTCAATAAACAGCAAATTAGAAGATATTTTTTAATCTTGAAGATGCCAACAAATACAATGACTACCCATACCTAGTTATTCCAAAACCAACAACTCCAAATCAGAAATTTGCCCACTCCTTCAACAAAACTAATGAACACCAAAATTATAGCTCTTCGTCATTGAAAATTCCAATCTTAACCCACCACAGTGACATGTGTTTACAATAAACATGCATAGAGTTGCATTTATTCATGCTACCTTTATCTCTTTGGAGAAATTGAAACTCGTTTAATTATGCCCCCAAAAAACTATTGTTCTTTTTAGCTTCCTTTTGCCCAAAACACATAAATTTTTTTAAAAGAAATCCGACAAATAAAAACCTTCCACTCCAAAATGACCCAAAATTCTGGAATCGATGCATCTATGAGTCCAACTAAGTTTATTGAATGAAAGAGTTGATTCCCAACTAGGAGGAAGAGCAAAAAGTGCTCCAACTAAGAACTTAGGACAATCTCCAAAACATAAAACCACCACATAAGTAAAAGTGGCCCATATTTATATTAGCCATAATAGCTTGTGGAGCAAGTTAAGACACCAACTTAGGGCAGAACAAACCTTAAAGCACTACGAGTCCATAACCTGACCTAGGGCACCATAAACCCTAAAGTACTTCAAGTGCCTAACATTCCTTGGAAAAAAAAAATTTAGACATTGCCTTGACTCTAGGCAATAAACCAAAATAGGTGTCTATTAGGAACAATGGACAAAGGTCCACCACAATGGAAGAGTGACTCTAGATCTCCACCCACTATCCTGTACCTGGCTCTACATCCACAAGCCACCATATAGGACCAGCGCCCAACCTCCAGGAGGCCATGCACTCCTCTCACATGCACAGTTACCACTGTGCATATGGATGCCCCTCATGCATACTGTACATGTGGGCACATAGATCCTACCTAACTTTAGGGACCCACCCTTAGTAACTAAGGGTGCCCTCCACTTAGTGGCACTCCCTATGGATATAGACCAAGCCCTCTAGATCCTAGTACGTAAGGGTTATTATCCCGAACTACGGGGGTAAGTGTCACCCCGCCAGACCCCCTAGGGACTAACGAGCCACATGTATCCCTATGTTTGCCAATGGCCATAACATCTCCTCCCCCTAATGGAGCTTTTGTCCTCGAAAGCGATATCTTCAAGGGTGAAATCAAGATACCTCTTGCGAAGCTTGCTTACAGACTCCCAAGTTGCCTCTTCTTGGGACCCGTCCTTCCACTTGACTAAAACTTCTCGAAAGACCGCATGACGAGTCTTTCGGTTTCGGATATTCAGAATTTCCTCTGGTTCATGTGGCAAGGAATTAGGTTCCTCAAAGTCTATTAGGGTTTGTTCTGAGACAATATTGTCTCCTCGCATCACCCGCTTTAGTCGACCGACATGAAAGACCGGATGTACCTTTGTGGATTCTAGGAAAGCCAGCTTGTAAGCAGAACTTCCAACTCTCTTGAGTATTGTGAATGGATCACAATACCTTGGGGACAACTTAAGGCACTTGCCTGTGCTTAGAGTGGTAGAGTCTTCAAGAACTTTCAAAAACACCCGATCACCTTCTTGGAAGGTAACTTCCCTACGGGTTTTATCCGCATAATGTTTAGCTCGTGCTTGCGCTTGCTTCACATTAGCTTTAGCTATCTTGATCATGGTTTCTATATCCTCAAGAAACTCTCTAACACTCTGTACTTTTTCTTTCCTAAGCCCTACGGCCATGGGGGCTCTAGGCTGAAATCCATACATTAGCATGAATGGACTATATACCCTATAGTGGTGTGTTTCGTACTGTTATAAGCAAACTCCAAAAGCGGAAGATACTCTTCCCAATTGGTTTGCTTCTTACTAACATATGCTCGTAGCATATCTTCTAGAACCTGATTGACCCTTTCCGTCTGACCATCCGTTTCGGGATGATCAGTGGAGCTCATAGACAACTTAGTCTCTAACTTGTTAAACCGCGCCCTCCAAAAGTTACCTGTAAATTTTGGATCTCGATCACTGATTATATTGGCGGGAAGGCCATATAGCTTATAAATGTTTTCTATAAAAAGCTTGGCGACTTCTGGAGCTGTAACAGTTTTCTTGGTCGGTACAAACCGCACCATCTTGGTCAATCGGTCTACAACTACCCAGATCGAGTCATGGCCTTTACTCATTCTTGGTAACCCCACTATAAAATACATGCTGATACTCTCCCATCTACCACCGGGGTATCTCTAGTGGCTGGAGGAGTCCGCCTACCTTGAGACGTTCAACCTTTGTGGCCTGGCATGTGGTGCACCTTAGCACGTATTCTTGTACGTCTTTCTGCATACTAGGCCAATGAAACTTATTCTTTGCAAGAGCATAGGTCCTCTTTATCCCGGGATGCCCTGCACTGGGACTGCCGTGACTTTCCTCAAGAATTTGGCACCTAAAGTCACCGTCCTTGGGTACACATACCCTTCCTTTATAAAGGAGGTACCCGTCCTCAATGGAGAAATTCTTCCATCGAGCATCCGCAACACCTACTGATGGCACATCCACTTCAGATGTTTCTGCAACATCTTCAGGCGGCGCGTCCCGTCCCAACGCAACTGCAACATCTTCCGATGGCCCCGCAACATTCTCTGATGGCCCTAGTGTGGTTGTGGAATTCCTTTGCTCAATAGCCTGCCACACAAGTGCGTAGTGAGAATCACTAACACACTTTCCTCTGAGTGATTCCAAGAATTCACTCCTGAATGCCATAAAACTTAGCGCGCTTACCATGGGCATTCAACTCGGGGCATCTGCTACCACATTGTAGCGCCCTTTCTTGTACCTTAGTTGATAGTCAAACTCTTGGAGAAGTTTGGCCCAACGAGCTTTTCTTCCTTTCAAGTCGCTTTGGGAGGAAAGCCAGTTGATACTTTCTTGATCAAACACGATCTCAAACTTAGCTCCATAGAGGTAGTGCCTCCATTTCTTAAGAGCATAGACTATTGCAAACAACTCCCTCTCATAAGTGGAATAATTCAACTGGTGTTTATCTAGTTTCTTACTACCAAACACGACCGGACGGTCGTGTTAAGTGAGAACAGCACCGACTGCCTGATCACTGGCATCGGTCTCTACTATGAATGCTTCATTTGGATCCACTAAACTTAAGACAGGAGCAGTTGCAATTGCAGCCTTTACATCTTCAAAGCTCGCTTGTTGTTTAGGCCCCCAACTAAAGTACTTGCCCTTACCCTTGAGCAGATCTGTCAAAAGAGCAGTCAAGAGGGCATACTGATGGATAAACCTCCTGTAAAATCTAGCCAATCCGAGGAAGATCTGCAGCTCTTCCACCGAAGTTGGTGTTGGCCATCACATAATTGCGGCTACCTTTTCAGGATCCATCTCGATCCCCTCGGCGGAGATAATATGTCCGAGATAGTGAATCTCTTCCTTGAAGAATTCAAATTTTGATTCCTTTGCAAACAAGGAATTCTCTCTCAGGACCTGGAACACTTGACACAAGTGTTCAAAATACTCTTCTTTAGTACGACTAAAGACCATAATATCATCAAGGTAGATTAATACAAACTTGCCCAAGAGATGTCTGAACACGTTGTTCATTAACCTCATAAATGTTGTTGGGGCATTGGTTAATCCAAAGGGAA
This sequence comes from Diphasiastrum complanatum, assembly GCA_029204225.1. Classification (NCBI taxonomy): domain Eukaryota; kingdom Viridiplantae; phylum Streptophyta; class Lycopodiopsida; order Lycopodiales; family Lycopodiaceae; genus Diphasiastrum; species Diphasiastrum complanatum. The sequence goes on along the minus strand of CM055107.1, from coordinate 4,706,061 downwards.
GAACCAAAAACTCATAATGACCATTCCGTGAACGAAAAGCCGTTAACGGAACGTCATCTTCTTTAATACGTACCTGATGATATCCAAACCTAAGATCTATCTCAGTAAAATACTTTGCCCCTTTGAGTTGATCAAAGATCTCATCTATCCTGGGCAAAGGATACTTATCTTTAACAATGAGTTTATTTAAAGCCCTATAGTCTATGCACATACGCATAGACCCATCTTTTTTCTTAACCAACAAAATGGGCGCAGCCCATGGTGATTTACTGGGGCGTATAAACCAATTAGCTAAATATTCTTGCAGCTGCCGCCTAGGTGTTCTGAATGGCTCAACCTAAAAGGAGGCTTACTAATAGGTTTAGTCCCGGGTATTAGTTCTATGGGATGATCTACCTCTCTTCTCGGGGGTCACCTGGAAGGCAAATCGCTAGGAAAGACGTCTTTAAAATCATTTAAAATAGTTTGCAAACTTACATCTCTCTCTCTTCTCTCAACAAAAGAAACACATTTCTTTGGATACGGAAAAGATAAACTTGAATTACTTGAGAAAGTTTCAGAAGTAAAGAAACAAAGAAATACCTTTTCAACTTTTCGTTTCCGCACTAGCCGCTTCAACTACACAGAAGAAACAACTGGCGAAGCCGGCACACTTGCATTTCCAACCAAATTAACTTTCTGACCTCTATGAATGAACTCCAAAGTGTTATCAACATAACTATGAACAAGACCATCAGTAGTTTCTAACATAAACAACCATTCACGACCAAGTATTACATCTGCCAAGGCCAAACTCATTACTTGAAAGTCTAAAGTATCTTGATAGTCTTGGATTTGTATGGGAACTTGTGGAACGAAAGTATCATAAATATCTTTACGCTGACCATCGGAAACACTTCACTAGACAATTCCAGTCCAAACACTGTGTAATAAGCATTAGCATACAGTGCCATAACTTTCTGGCCATTAATATTTCCTAACAGTCGGAGGTCCGACTGCAGGTTGGCAAATGTTGGCAGTAACTGAACAGGTATGTGCCTCATTTACATGAGACACATGAACAGACTTTACCTTGGGAGACTTTCCCAAAGGCAAAACTTGAACAGTATGAACTTGCTTCTCCGGTTTCTTAAAAGAACCATTTTGGTTCTTACCGGGAGTTTCGTCAGCATTCCCTTTGTGTTGCAACCTGGGACACTGACTCTTATTATGACCTTTTCCCATACAAATGAAGCACAGCTACTCCCTCTTGGCATTTCTATGTCACTTCTCGACAATCTATACCTCTTTTTATTCGAAGAATTAGATGTCGAAATTTTTCGCTTCTCTCCATGCTTGGAGGACTCAGGTCGGGTGTCTTCTACAATTCTTTTACCTTTTGGGCGAACTATGTCATCATAAGTCTGAGCTAGGGTGATAGCAGTTTCCAATGTTTTACGCTTCAAAGGCCGAAGATACTTTTGGTATTCGGCTTGCAAACCCCGAATGAATCCCCTTACCTGATTATAATCATCTAAGTCAGACAATTTCATGGTAGCATCCTGATAACTGGCGATGTATTGGGTAAGAGGATGGTTCCCCATGCAACAGGTTTCCCAATCTTCCCAGTTTCTATCAGTTTCATTTTCAGGGAGAAAGTTTTTCTTGAACATATCTTGAAAACTATCTATCCCAAGTCTTTGGTTTTGAACCACTTTCCCGCAAACTTATCCACCACCTAAAGGCTTTTCCCGTCAGGGAGATGCTAGCCTCTAAAGGCCGATCCTCATCCAGATTCCCTTTTAATCGAAAAGCATCATCATGCTTAACGAGAAAAGCAACAAACAAATCTCGGTTACAGTCTTTTTCTTCTCCACCAAAGGTGGGAAGGCGCAAATCCTTAGGTACTACCTTATGGGGTGATGGTGGGATAGGAGGAATACTGCCGTGGATAGTAGGATTCACTCGATACTGCGCTAAAACAGCTTGTTTTAAAGCACTAAGGCTTTGAACACTATCACGTACTAGTCTTTCAAGTCTAGAAAGCCTTTCATTAGTTTCTTGTTGAGTATTGGCTTGCTCTTCAATAGACTCTTCTAATTTTTTAAGATGATCATATGTTTCTACTACCCACTGCCTAAACTCAAAAAGGTTTAATGATATTTCTTCATTTTCGTCCCCCTCATTCATGTCCTCATCCTGCATGTCGTCATGCAAGGAGAGATTTTGAGAGGGTTCTTGAGTAGGCGGTAAAAGAGGAACTGACTGGCTCTTTTCAACAGGAGAACTTCCATGAGGCAGACTAGACATGACTATATCTTCAAGTTCATCTACTGGAGTATGACTCAAATCTATAAAATTAAGCATGCGCAACAGAATAGACACAACAGTGTTTAAACACGCTTCAAAAATCGATTTACTAACACATGCAAGAAGTGTGTAGTAACATGCACTGACATGCAAAACAAAAGAATGAGAGAGAAAGCTTCTCTGATTTGGAAATGCAAGTGGTTGGGCCGCAACAGCGTGCAAATTTGACGTGCAATTCTCGACTTTTTTCCGAAAAATCAGGAATTTTGATCAAACTTCGGACAATCACCAACGCTGATTCTGGTATATTAGTTTGCCCAAGTCCAACTTCTGGAAAATCCGCAGCCGTTTGGATTTGTAGCTTCTTCAACTCCAGAAGGTTGATTCTGGCCAAAAACTCAAAAATCTGACTTGAAACGTGAATATCTTGAAAAGTATAAGATTTCAGAGTGAAATCTGTTGCACCCTCCAGCGAGTAGCTTCCAGAACTTATCCTCAAATTCTGATCCAATTCTGATCACGAATGGATACCCAACTATCAGCTCCAAAAAATCAGGTCCTGGCACCCTCAGATACTTGGAGAAGATCAAAACTGATTTTGATTTGTGATGAACACGTTTTTCTACACAGATGCCACTGCAGATCTGAGCGCCCACCACTGTAGCTTGTATCTCCAAAAAACCAGAACCCAAAAAACGTTTTCTGTTGGCGCTGAGGGAGGAAGAAGGTAGCGCTGAAAAGACAAGAAGAAGGAGAAGAAGGTAGCGCTGGAAGGAGGACAGCAAGGCAGCGCTAGTAGGAGGAAAATCGCTGACCCACCAGACAGGACCAACGATGCTCTGATACCACTATTAGGAACAATGGACAGAGGTCCACCACAATGGAAGAGTGACTCTGGATCTCCACCCACTATCCTGTACCTGGCTCTACATCCACAGGCCACCATATAGGACCAGCGCCCAACCTCCAGGAGGCCATGCACTCCTCTCACATGCACAGTTACCACTGTGCATGTGGATGCCCCTCATGCATACTGTACATGTGGGCACATAGGTCCTACCTAACTTTAGGGACCCACCCTTAGTAACTATGGGTGCCCTCGACTTAGTGGCACTCCCTATGGATATAGACCAAGCCCTCTAGATCCTAGTACCTAAGGGTTTATTATCCCGAACTACAGGGCTGAGTGTCACCCCGCCGGGACCCCCTAGGGACTAACGAGCCACATGTATCCCTGTGTTTGCCAATGGCCATAACAGTGTCCCAAATAGCAAGATCTAAAAGCTATGGTTAGTGCATTAACTTATGTTGTCTAAGAGGCAATGGTATCAACAAGTGCACAGCATTGATCTGCAAGAAAAAACATGAGAGAAAAACAATGGGAACTAGCTTATCAATGAATTGACTTTTCCGCGACCAAATTATTAGAATTATAGGGATAATTCAAAAGAAAAGTAAACTAATCTTATTAGTACTCACACAAACACACATCATAGGATCGATAGAGCAAATAAAAATAACTCAAATTCAAGTCAACTGTCATAGATCTGAAAAAGCTCGCTACAATGGAATGATTGGAGGAGGGCGCAACTCATCAAATAATATTTGCATATGTCTATTTTAGATAAAAGCGTGAAGCTTGACCTAAATCTTACCTCTATACTTGGTGAATGTCCAAGTCAATTACTTAATCAAAAATTTAAATCCTATAATAGTGCTGTAGCGCCCCTACATGCATAGATCTATAGCTAACCTAAATAGCATAGGCCTCCAAAATAGCTCGTAGGGAACATGGATTTCTAACTAGAGTTGTTTTTGTCAATGATTGTGTTGAATTGTGACCTTCAGTATGGCAAAAGGAAAGAAAGAAATCAACTCAGAATTAGCTGAAAAATCAACACTAGTGCTATAACTGCGCTTAGCAAACTAACATGAAACATGTTAAAAGCTTTGCTAGATGAGGGCAACTACAAACGATAGGCTGATATAGTTGATAGTTTGAAAGGCCCATAATAAAGTGAAGCAAGCTTCTCTATTTGAGCCTAACCCACCTTAACAAAACAATGTCTAGCGAAACTAAGGCATAATAAGCCTCCCTACCTTAATTTTTGTTGTATCTGCTGCAAGTATATTTTCTTCTGAAATAATGTCCCAAGAACTAGAGAGAGGAAGTAAGAGTTGCAGTTACATCATCAGGAGGTAATGTATACCTAGTATGGTAGGAGAACAGTCACGTTCAAGCATGCAAGGAGATACGGTACTTACAGAATTGCTATCGCTATACTCATCCAACCATAAGTTTTGGTCCCAATCATGTCTAGTTGGTGAGACATAATGACACAATAATCCTCCAATATACGGTTCAAAACCTTGGATTGACCATTTATAGTAGAGTCACAAGTTGTACCCATAAAGGACCTTAATATCCGAGATCCACATGGGTGGGCTCTATCTAAAAAGTAGAAGTAAATGAGGTATCAAAATTAGTAAGGATGAAACAAGGTAATCCACACAGGCAAAAAAACTCTTCCAACCAGAGATAGGAACATGGCTTTTCAATTCAATGGTCTTGCGAATAAATAACTTAGGAAAGATATTAACCACCACCATGCAAGTGTTATGAGCACGCTAGATACCAAAAAGTCCGAAGATGGAGTCCATGGAGATGTCAGTCCACTGGCAGAGGGGTACAGACCATTATTGCAAAAGACCAAAGCCTTTGCTATGGAAATATTTATTGCGGGCAAATAATTGGCAATTATGGAGGAGTTTGGCTAGCTTAGTCTTCATTGAGGGTGAGTAGAGGCGAGTTTCAAGACAGGAAAAGGAAATTTGAAATCTACACTGACCACCAACACGTGAAAGATGAGCATATGATACCAATTTGGGGTGTATATCAAGTGAGCTAATGAGCATTTGGAAATTTTAACATAGAGGTGATGATTGAATAGAAGTTGCACAGAGGTCCATTGCAAAGTTTAGCATAGAGCTGATGATTGAATAGAAGTTGTAGGGAGGTCAACAAGGGATCATTCATGGCATTTTGAAAAGCGGGAGGTCCATTGGTGATGCTTAAGAGAATGAGTGAGAATTCACATAACAGCCAAATGTGGTGCGATTAGGTTCATCGCTACAGTGAATATCAAACTAGTGGTAGTTAGAACAATTATCAATTTTGGAAAAAATGGTGGACGTGGCTAATCAATCAAAAAGGTCATCAATATGTGAAATAGGGTATTGGATAGTTGATTGATTTGAGGCTCGATAGTCAATACGAAGAAGCTTGGTCTCATCTTTTTTATCAACAAGGAGAACAAAAGTAGGCACAGAGCATTGATTGTGATGAATTAATCCTTGATTAAGTAAAGCAAATACCTGGCGTTGCACTTTGGCGTCTTCCAACCTAGATATATGAAAGGTGGTCCCACTGCAAAGGCACTCTGCAATGTAGGAATAGCGTCAAGTGTAGAGTCCTCCTCAAGAATGTTAATACAGAGGTTTGTATACTCTATATTCTCAGCATTGCGAACATGGACAGCGAAAGTGGCATTTGGCAATTGCTTGCAATCCTTAGCATTTGGGCTCTTGAAGCAAAGTAAGTTTTGTGAATTTCAGCCATCGTCTCAACGTTATACAAACAAACGAACAAACGCTTCTATCTAGGGAAAGCCTTGTAGAGCTATGTTGATCTATAAGGTAATAGCCTGTGAAATAGCATCAATACATGTTATTGGTGAAGTGGACTCAATAAGCTAAAATTCAAGAAGGCTGGATACCTGTGAAGAGATAAGAAAGTTTCATGAACCTATCAATATAGTCCAAGAGAGTACCAATCTGCTAGATGCTATGAAAGATGTTGGCCTATCATAGACACCATGGCGGAACAATCATGGCAGCTCTAACAACCAATTGAAAAGAGGTCCAATCACACGTAGCATCATGATTGGGACTGGTAGCTTTGACTGTTTGCCACCAATTAAAGGCATGACGATCCAAATGTAACTCAACATTGAATTTTTTGGACATCATCTTATGGCACATCCAAAAATATGCCTATAATTTTGCAGCAATTTTCTAACTCATTTGCCAGAATATAGCCCAAGCTGAATTTATCTTTAAAATCACGGACAAAAACGATCTCCAATTTGTTAGGATGTCCGGCAGTAATAATAGCAAGACTTGATGATGTATTGACAAACAAAACAGAATCTACCTAGATGCTGAGGCTCATGGTTGTCCCAAAGGGCTCCCGAAAAGTCTACATTAGATCCTCACGTTGCTGAAACATTCTATGCTGAATTATTGCTCTAGTAATGGTTGAGTTGTGTAGTAGGTCAAGAACGCTCAGCATTGATAGCAGCCCCTGTACACGACAAGATGTTTATATGGAGGAATCAAATCAAAAAGCCTGGAAAGGTGGCAAGAACCACTTAGTAATAGAGAGTGTTGATTGCTATCGCTCAATACGGCAATATCTCTTTCGTGCACAATAAGCGATTTGCCTGTGGCTATTAGGCTGGTGTGCACACTTCCAATATGGTTTTTACATATTTGAGTCATAAAATATATAAACTTCGTATTGTATCGCTTAACAGCGTGATAGGGAATGTGACCATGGCCAATCGACCTGGTAGGCACAGAATCCAATATCACCAGAAAAAATCACTAAATAAAGAAGCCTCAAAAGAACTTTACTTATGTGCAAGATATGTACTTGACAGTGGCCAATTGAGCTGAGGCACACAAGTTCAATAACGTTGGTATCACATTGGTGCACAGCAGGTGATTGCCCCTAAATAAGCATTTAAGATCCACTTTGATGACAAAGCGTTCAGTAGGTAATAGGCAGAGCGTTGTGAATTGTCAAAATTGTGACATTCAAAGCAGGTCAGTGAGTCCTCATTCCTGAGACTGGTCAAATGACTGACCAGGACCCACCTAATCTGATACGGACTAACAATTTATTTTTTATCATCCTGAACATAGAACAAGTACATCAATAACAGAGCCTGTCGTAACTGGTTCATTGCAAGGTACAACAGCACCCGGTGATCAAGCTCATGCTCGAGTTCAAGAAACTACCTCTTTGAGATCAAATTTCTCTTGTGTCACTGTATATGCCTTTTTGTGCTACAGTCTAACCTTGAAGTAAGCTTTCATTTAAACAAGTCTTCACTTTGATCCTTTACTCTGAATGTTTTAGGTTATTCTTCCTCTATGTCAGATGGGTTGAGCCATGAATGTGAACAGGCTATAATAAACCTTAATGGGCTTGGATCTTCTTTGATACCATAAAAAATTGACGTGATAAAAAAACATTCTCTTTCACAATCAACTATAAACTAGGAAACAGAAAGAGGAAAAGAAGTATAACCTGACTAAATAGGCTGTCATAAAGAGCCATCAGGCCACTCTGTCCAACAGCTGCACAAGGCTTCCCATCTAGCTCAATTTGTGGCTTCTGAAGATCCAGGAAACTGCTTCAAGAATAACTCTCAGGTCAACTCTGACATAGAGGATAAATGTTTCACACATACCTATGAAGGTATGTCACGTCGAATGACACTGCTACAATTGAATGCCATATAAAAGCAGTAAAATAAAAATTATCATTCACCTGATATCTAGCAGTAAAGCAGTAAAATAAATCATACACTGCCAACCCTTATCTATCAGCCCAAAAAGAAATAGCAAGTGACTCAATTTCTATCAAAAGATTGGTCAACAGCAAGAATCAGGTCATATCCAGGACTAGCTGTTATTATACACCTGCTATTCATTAAGCGTTGATGACGAAGTTTCTGACGGCCAACTCCAACAGCACCAGACGTGACAAAGATTACTTCGATACAATCCTCCAACAGTGCTTTTACCTGTCCAAAAGTTGTACAAACCACAAGCTGTTACAAAGCATGATTGCATATTTGATTGTCACATAAATTGAGCTTCTGTTGACAGTAAGGATATAGAACCATGAGTGAAAAAAGAATAACAGACCAACCTTTAGATCATAAATTGACCTGTATAATTTACATCAGGTTCAGGAAACAAACAAGACAGTGTGCAGAAGAAAGCTGACATCAATGCAAAGCTAGCAATTGATAAGCAATGCCGACTGCTCACGGTTTTCCATATGCCCAGTGTTTGTCTAGCTTCAAGCAACGTTACTAAGATTGATTTTAGTTATATGAAGTAGTAATAATATACTCACAGAACCCACTATCCCCATTCCCAAAATTACACAGAGCAAAAATATAGTTTGCGTGTCAGCTCACTGTATTGTGTTCAAGTTTTTTCCAGCACTAAACTGCATCGAAAGTGAGTTAAAGCCATTGGCTTCAGATTTTGACATGCAGCACATCATTATTTCTTTGGATAAAACAAACATCCTATGGTGAAATGATATAGATGGTGGAATCTACACATACCGTGACGGTTTGAAAATAACCACAAAAGCAAATAAGTGTGGTCAACCTGAAATTTTCTACCACTTAACTGCATTTTAAGTAAGTTAGAAACACTTGCTTCAGATTTTAACATCCATCACATCATTATTTCTTTGAATAAATAAAACAGCTATCAACTGCTGAGATACTATAGGTGTGGAACTACACATACAGTGCTGGTTTGAAATAACCATAAAAGCAAATAAATGCGAACCATAGTGAGAACCGTGGGGTGAACCATACCACAGTTCATGAACCATGGTACGGTTCTTGTAATTAATTGATTATTTTTTTATGACCCTTTTCCCCCCAAAACCCCTCCCACGGATTTTTGGCCCTCATTTCCCTACTGTTTTTGGCACTCACTGTCATAGAATCTGTGACACTCACTGTTTTTGGCAGTCACCGTTAAAAAAGTCTGTTTTTGGCACTCACTGTTTTAAACTGTATCACTGTATCACTCAGGAATATAAATGGTTGAAATTTCTATCACTGTTTTTGGCACTCACTGTCATAGAATCTGTGACACTCACTGTTTTTGGCACTCACTGTTAAAAAAGTCTGTTTTTGGCACTCACTGTTTTAAACTGTATCACTCAGGAATACAAATGGTTAAAATTTCTATCACTGTTTTTGGCACTCATGGCACTGTTTTTGGCACTCATGGAAGTAAAAAACAATTGATTAATTAATTAATTACCACGGTTCTGGGAACCAATCTTTGTGAACGGCACGGTTCACTGTACAGTTCTCAGAACAGTGGTGAACCGTCCACGGTTCATTAATTCTACGATGCGAACATACCTAAATTTAGTTTAATAATAGAAGAGTATATGAAAAGCTATAAAAATTAAGCGATGTCGCCATCAGACACATCCAAGCTATGTAGTTGCATCTAGCCGCCAGAGGTTATGTTTTTCCTAAGATCAAATGCCACTAATGAAAAGCCTTAACTCCTTCAATAAAGGTGAGCTTGTTTGATTCTTCAATCAGAATTAGAATAACATATTTGTATCCAGCAAAAGGAAACACAAGTATCAGTTCAACAGAAATGAGTCTAAAAATGAGTAGAAATGAAATAGCACAAAATAAAATGATAACCTGCTCACAGATGGAGCCAAGTCGACCCAATGCAAGCTTTCCATCAGGCCTCGTAACAACAGCTGTGCCCACCTGCAGAAAACATGCTGTCAGTAGAACATTTTAAGGATGTTACTCAAGTTAATAGCATGTTCAGGGTTTCTTAAATAAGTTCCTTTCCCATTCAGAAGGGAAGACAAGAATGCTCTCACATAAAGAGAAGCACAAGAAAGGGAACTGCGCAAGAGGCAGACCTGGGGCACTATGAAAAGGCCTATGATAAGTAAGCTATGAAGCTGTCACACCAGTTGTTTGCAGAGGTGATAATAGACAAAGAAATCTGCCCTAGCGTGGTGTGGTGTAGAGTGCTTGGCTTGGGCTTGCCCATCCACCAAGTTCAATTCCCTGCCCAATTGTGGGTAGATAGCACAGCCCAAAGGCATGTTTAACATTGAAAATTTATTATGGGCGAAGAAGAATCTCTTTGCTGGTTACGAGTGATATGAATATAATCAGTAACCAACAACAAAAGTGAGGAAAAAATTTTACAAACTATGTAACTGACAAATACTGAAACAACAAGAAATTATGGTGAGGGAACAGTCAGCTTTGCACTTATCAAAGTAATAAAAAGGACAAGGGTACACAGCTATTGAAAGTTAGTCTCCAAAATGCATAAAGACTAGACATGGATATTTCATAGCATGGATAACAGTTATAAAGGAATAAAACATATAGAAACTGAACTGCACTGAAGCAAACTCAAACCTGAAAATAAACAGTTGGAAAAGGGCCACTAAATAAAAAGGATTCTACAAAAAGCTAGTGAGAGATCAAACTAAAGATCAAGACTCAAAACCTTTTACAACTAATTGTTTTCATGTGCTGGTTTTTTAACAATTCAAAGATTGGAAAAGCCTTTAAAAACAAAAAAAATTCCTAAAAGCAATTTTTCCTATCAACAAGCTTTATCAAGGGAAACTTTAAGAGCTTGAAACCACAAACATTGTGACGTTACATAATATCCTGAAAAGGACACATTAAAGAGAACTTCAGAATGAAAAGTTGAATAGACACATTAAAAAATAGCTCATCAAGTATATTCAATAATATGCCATATCAAAAGAAATAAGTCAGGAGTATAGTCATACCCCAAGCTCCCAAACTTAATTCTCATCTGACTGACTCCTGGCTCTGTTTAGTGAATGTTATACTCAGCACATATTCAAGAAATAATGGTTGATTGAAAAGATTCCACATCGATTCTTGTTGTGCGAGAGGAAATATACCTTCACGACAACGCGCTTCACATCCTTCAAAAAAGCTCTAGATGGATCCATTGCTGTTAAGCTTCTCCAAACCACCTGCAAAACTCTCGATCGTAAACATATCTTAATAACAATGTGCATAATATTACCAAAACACAGAGCAGAGTGGGATGCTTATGTCAAGTTGCTTCGTTAGGCAGCCATTGTATATACCAGAAAAATAGTTTTGATTGCAACATAAAAATTGGATCTGAACTGGATTGAACGCTTAATCTAACCTCTACTTTCTGATAAAAAAATTTATATACATCGACCAAAAGCCATATATGAGCGGTTTTCCGTGAATATAATATATTATTCAGACTTAAAAGTAATCGTGATTAAACGAAAAACCTTGTCCTAAAATTAATGGCGTGTTGGTGAAGACTTCGTTTGCTCAGGAGTTTGACTCCAATCACTTGCAAAAATGAGAATTTCAGCAGTAATGGAAAAAGCGCGTCTTGTCGATGCATCCACGGATCAATATCTCTATGTAAATTACAAGAATGTCGTTCAAGCCTTTGAAACAGTCAGCACCTAGAATTTTTGCAACCAAAGAAGGTTTTCCTACAGGTGCTCCATCCTCACCATTAGCTTTGATATCGGAAAGCCTGTTTTTACTAGAATATGAGATACATTATGAGAGCGAGAAGAGAGCTTGTTGACAGGGTGTGAGAGTGAATAAGAGCGAGAGGAAATCTCATGAGTTAAAGCTGCCGCAACAGGTATGGAGGCACGAGCTGCGTGAGTGCGAGAGAGAGAGAGAGAGAGAGAGAGAGAGAGAGAGAGGTTGAGGGTGTTTGATCTTTGCAAATGGTAGGAGGGATGTTTTTGCAAGTTTCTTTATAGGTGAACACTAATCAGGGTTAGGAGCCTTTAGTGCTATAGAGAGAGAGCTCTCGGTATTAATTTTTTTGTGAAACTTCTGTCTCTTTTCATACAAGAAATGAGGTTACGAGAGAGAGAGAGAGAGAGAGAGAGAGAGAGCTCGCATTTTTTTTTTTTTGAAACTTCTGTCTATTTTTATACAACAAATGAGGTTACGAATTAGGTCTAACTTCTCAATTAGGGTTAGGGCTCTTAGGAATTAGAGATCCTAAAATGGCGATATATAGCGAGGTGAGAGAGAGAGAGAAATAAAAGCGTGCCATTCAAGATACTTGGTATAACCCCAAGCTAAATCGGCACTGCATCTCACTCATGCTGTACTTCCACCATAGTGAGGTGAGATGAGAGAGAGAAAGAGAGATATAGAAAAACCCTGTCATTCACGACAATTTATATACCGCCAAGCTAAATTGGCCCTGCTTTTCACAGATGCAGTACTTCCGTACAAGCACCTTTGCACAGCTCTTTTCGGACAAATTTAAACGAAACCGCCAATTAGACCTTCACAAAACACTACGCAATTTTATAGTAAAAGAAATGGCCAACAGTTTACTCATGTATTCAGCAGCTGGACTATCAAAACGGCAGCAGACGCTTCCGCCAGATATAGCACCGATGTGCTGGACTATCAAAACGGCAGCAGACGCTTCCGCCCGAGATAGCACCGATGCAATCGAACACTCACAATCTGCAGCTGACAAACAGCATTACAGAGGAGAACTGAAGATTGTGGCAGCATCAAAGGCAACAATGCCTCCTGCCAAGACGAGGATGGTAACAAGGAGAAGCGCTTCCAGATCGAGCTGCGCCCAACGGAATCGCAAGCAGAAAAGCACAGGACGGAAGAGCAGCGAGAACGCGCATCTGCATCAGAAACAGAGGAGCGTACATTCTTCGCGATTTTCTCAGCTACATGAGCGAGCTTGTCAATTTGACGCTGCAATGCACGTCAACGCCTCATTTGCCTTTCAGAGAAAGGGGAAAAATCCATAGTGACTAACATAAATCTTAGCTCACTTGCCTTTCAAAAGAAATGTAAAGAATTCATGAAACTGTCAATTCAAAGACTAGTACAGAATTTGGGCTCACTTCCATTTCAAAGAAAGGTTAAAACTTCATCAAAGTGTCAACCAAGACCCATAAAAAGATGAGTTTAGAAGCCCAAGAGGGTGTCACTTAGAGCTATGTGTGACCCGTCCACCCGAGGAAACTGACGTCAATCTCAAGAACAGGTAATTGCTTGGTGTGACCAGGTCACCCGTTCAGCTTTGGCGTGTGTGGACGCACATCTCAGGTGAATGGGTGACATGGAAAGACACTCTAAGGGACTTTTAACGGAAGCATCATGGTCTAGCCTTGTTGAGCCCCTGCCTTGGAGTTTTGATGGAGGCATCGTGGTGCAGGCTTCTTGAGCCCCTTTGAGACTTTAGCCCTTTTTTGGTCTTACACTATTGTTGTCGACCCCCATGTGCCTTGGAGCTTTGAGCCATGCTTAGTCTCTACCTTTTATTTGATGTTCAATGTATATTTCTACAAATATAGATGTGGTACAATCAATCCAAGGTTACGAAAAAGAAAAAGCCATTAACATCTTAGAGCCTTGAGCTTCATGCTTCGTAGAGCTAGACCTATTATTCTATGTACATTGTATGTTTGCATAAATCATTGCCATTACCTTTAACTCGTGCTTAAAAAAACTTAAAGCCAAATTTCATATGGACGTCAAAATTTGCATTCTAAATAGAATATTTATTTATAGAGAGTTTGAATTATTCTTACACTTTTGGTTTGAAAATAGCCATGATACATACAAGTCATATGAAAATTGTTAACTATCAAAAAAACCCTTCAACCATATGCCCATGTGTGGTGTGGTGGTAAAGGGTTCTTGGTGTGGGATTAACCACCCAAGGTCAATCAGCCACACATAGGTGGTGTCCCAAAAAAAACAAAAAAGTCATTCAATCACAAAGATTTCAAGTTGCCATAAATGAGGAGCTCCAAACTTTGTAATTATAAAAAGTTCCAAATCACAAGGTCTTTTGGACTGATGTATAAAGCTTGTAACTGCACTTTCCTTTTTTGGAAAAGGAAAGATTGCCTTAAATTTCACTTTCCCTTTAACAAAAAGGTTTGATTGCCTAAAATTGCACTTTCCTTTTGAGAAAATGATTGATTGTCTCATTTTCCAAACCTACGTGATTGGACCCTCTTTCATAGCTTATAGCCTTCATAACTAGCATACATGTCTAAGTACATGTGAAAAATACTACACATGCTTCATTACTCATGTTTTCATTCTAGTATCAAAGCTAGCTTTTTGCTATGCACCAAAGGCCTTTGTTTAGACCAAAGATTGTTTGTTAGCAATTGTTACATTTCAAATTGTATATCTATATGAATTTGAAATCGTTTCATGTGAAGTGGTTGTAGCAAGTACAGATTTTGTATTTTTTTTACTCATGATAGTGTAGTGTATGCTAGTCCATGTTGTTTAATTTCAATAGGATCAAATGCCATTTTTTCAAGTGTCAAGCCTTGTGCTCTATGTGTGGTACATGCTACAACTGGTTGTACAGGAAAGTGTTTCTTTGTAAATGTATTGTTTCTGTTTGGTCCTATTTAAATTTCTTTTGATGTATCAATATTCATTGTAAACAATTTTTTGGCATGTAAAGATGTTGGTATTTTTCTTGAGTTTGATATCAAATTTTTTTGTTTATGAACAGTATACATTAAACAAGCATGATATGTTGAAGGTGTTGAGAATGTTCTTGGTGTTGCGGAAGTGCTATTGTGTGATGTGCGCAATTGCAAGAACTAGATATGCTAATCCTAATCACAGGCAATGCAGCAATCAATCGGGAATAGATACAACACAAAAACACTGCTGGAAGAACAGAACATTTTTTGTATTTTCTTCTCTTAGAGTGAGTCGACAGTGCAACACAAAGTAACGGCTTGTTGACGCTCCTCTTAAGTTTCTAAATCTCATAGTTTTTGTCTCGTTCAATCTCACGTACTTTGTGATTTATGTTAATTATATTCCTCTAAAGGTATTTAAAAGATAATTTAATTAACCATTACAAGAGAGGTTTACGTTAAACTATCAGCTAACTACGTGTCTCTTCTTGTAATGTTGCCTACGGTTGAGCGTGACAATTTGTGAAGACTACCAAGTGATTTCTCACATATATCTGGTGGCCATACGCGCTCAGTGTACTCCACCCATCTATTACATACGTAATTTGCACAAGTTATGGCCTCCCCCCAAAAAGAGATGGGTAGAGATGCATCAAGTCTTAAATCTAACATGTTGTCCCAAAGAAAGAGTGACATTCCAAACAGATTTGCTAAATGAAGATCTCGGGATCAACGATTTTGTTGATTTTTATAATTTTTTAATTTCACTTAGTCAGAACTGTCTTTGGCCACAACAATACTCAATTCTAGGAGGAACATGGGCAATGGATGGAGTCACAGCCTGACAGACATTAGACTTTACCCAAGCCATCATAACTAATATAGAAAAAAGAAACCTAATGGGAAAATAGAAAGCATGATATCACTTTTGAGCTCGGGGAGAGGGCTAGAGATAAGTAACAAGAACTTATGCGGTCCAAAGCGATATTGTAGGGTATATCAATTTCAAGCACGAGGGAAGTAATAAAAAAAACAAAGAAAGCGGTTGCGCTACAAAGAGATATCAGACAAATATTAGTTTCAAGATAAAGGGCAGACAGTAGAAGGCATAATGTTCAAGGTGTGCTCGAAATTGATATCCAAACTTCTTTTCTCAAGTTGTACAATAAATAATGAAAAAGGACAAACATACTTTTATTCAAATTTTTTGCACGTGTGAATGATGGTGGACTGCCATGTGTCCTCACTGGAATATGACACATGTCAACCGTACAAAATCTACTATGTGTCATTCTCTTCACATGTGCAAATTTTTTTTAATAAATAAACTGCACATTGCCCATTGTTGTTCAAAAAATCATCAAATTTTCTTTTGTGATTTTGATTTGGAGTGATGTTCTTCTTCTCGACACCCACACGAACCACCTGTGCACTCAAAACCGATATCAAACTACTGTTCCTTTAGACCACTTTCAATTTTTTTTTTTCTGATATCGGATTCGCACGCAATTGGTTAGTTCAAGCTCCCGCTTAGTCTTCTCGTGCTTCAAACTGATATCAGATTTTGTTTTCTCATCTAATGGCTGATTTTGAATCACATATTCTCTCATTTCTCTCTGAGTTTGGCATTACAGACACTGTTGAATATTTTGAGTCCATTTTTTTTCCATTCTTGTTTGTCTTTCCTACAATTACTTCAGGGGGCCCTGGTGTAGAGGCTTTGCCTCATTTTCATTTCAAATCTCTTTTAATCTTTCATGTGTTTTTGTATATAATGACAAAAAGAGATACAAATCAAAACTTGATAGAATGTACACCAGACTGCATGATGATCCCAAGTATATCGATTTTTGCAACTACATAATAATTGTAGGTTCTTGGAATTTTAGTGTACTTTCATTTTTTATTTCTTTTAAATATTTCTGATGATGCTTAGAAAGCTTCCTCTTCTACCTCTGAGGCTGGTGCTTCTATTGAGGATACCTTTGGAAAGTTCAAGGCCTCTATCAACAAGATTCGGATCTTAATAATGATGATTATACAAATCTTGATCTTGTATGGAGCATGGCCCTAATGATCATGCTGAAGTCCTTCAAGAATCATGAGATAAGTGTCGCCCATTCAAAGTTTCATCCACATGGAAAAATAATGATAATGGCAATTAAGGCACTTTCTCATTTTCTTGGAGGCCAAAATTTTACAACGGTGCATAAAATCATCTTTGTAAAAAAAGCTACAACTATAAAAATCTTAGGATATGGACATGTGAATTCCATGCTCAGGTCTTAACAATGAAAATAGCAAGAATGATATGATGGAACCTTAGCGCTTTTACTACTGTTGTAAACACTTACATAGAGTCGATCTATGAGTTGCAGCCAATCTACAATCTAACCTCTTCCAAGCTATAGACTGACACAATAGTTCTAATATTGATTAATAAAGAGTAGATGAAAACATGACGTTGACAAGATACAATAACTGAGGCTTTACTATTCATGCATGAAATCAGCTAAACTTGTAACTACTGTAAACAACAAATCATTCACAGATCGCACAGGTTGGGCAGGAGGCGGAAATCATCTATTGTGTGTATATTATCATAATTAATATTTACATCAAAAATCAGGAACAAGTGCAAAATTATTGATCTTTGGGGGGGAAGCATATCTCTATCAACCTTGTGTCATCACTATTCAAGCATAAAGCTTCTTCTCTTATATGGAACATTATTAGCCTTCTAAAAGATGTGTCACATGCATAGTTCAATTTTGCAGTTCATTTTGGAGATCTTCTCTCATTAGATAGTTAGGACTATAATCAAAATATTGCTGCCGTTGGACGATGTACCTTATCGTATCATAGCTCTTTTGTTTGAGGACCAAAAAATCATTCAATTAGACAGAAACATTATTTAGGGTGAGTGTTAAAGTTGACTTTAAAGATTTTTGAAGCAAATAGCATTTCACTTGTATAATGATTGCCAATTATTCATAACATGGTAGAAAATAGGTATGCTTCAATAAAAAGGAGGGTGAACAGAATGAAAGGGTCAAGGATATATTGTAGTCACATACAGCTCAATATTGAGAGATGGAAACAGAGCCGAGGAATGTGTCACATACCTGCCACATGTAAGGCTGAGATTACTGGTTCGATATATATTTTGCAGAGCCAGAGGGATAAAATTTAAGAGAACCACATACTGTTTAGAGACTGCTTCAACACTCTCAGAACAAAGCAGAACTAGGATACTCTAAGAGACATTGTTGCATACTAAATGAGATTAATAGTTTGATGTATATTTTGCAGGGCCAGAGGGATAAAATTTAAGAGGGAGACCACTTCAACACTCTCTGAACAAAGCAGAACTGGCATACTCCAGGAGAGGCATTCTTACATACTAAACGGATAGCCAAGAACGATTGTGGTTTTGAGAAAACAAAATTCTCTAGTGCTGATCATTTATGCAGAAATGTATTTGATGAGTTTAACATGTATAGCTATAATGTTTCAAGCTTCAAGGAAGCAATCAAGTCTACAGCAGACAGAAAGGGATTACAAAGAGTACTCCACCAGGAAAAGAATAACAAGAATCATGTCCAACTTTCACTTTGGTTGAGTTATACAATCAAAGTTCAGCCAGCTCAAAGTAATCACAGCAAGGTCGACTGTGAAAGCTTTATATGAGTTTCTATCATTTGAGTGAAACGTTGACCTTCCCATCCTTCACACACAAGGACAACAAAGACAAGAAACTTGAATGACAAACTACATTTACGATGGGCTCAATGTGCTTAAAAATAAACACACTGGGCAACAAGCTTAGATGTTAGTAGTTGAACTTTGAACCAACGCCATGTAAATCACATGCACAGACTGGCGCCACAGCAAAGACATCATACGTATACTCATGCCTCTTGTGAGAAATAATACGAGATCCCACTGAAACATGAAATCATGATGCTTATAAAAGTCCAAGACTGCTCAGACTTGCCCACTGCAAGGTGTAATTGGTGGATGTGCCCTGATAATTACAATCTAAAAACAAAAATTCAGGATCAAAATTGATCTGTTAAGCATACACTTACAAGGGTGTTTTTCAAGAAGAGCCTGGGCAATCTTTTGATTCTTGATGAATCAAGATATTGAAAAAAGGAGCAAACACTCTCACAGTTGATGCAATAGTGCCTTTTGGGACCATTGGCCCTTTCAGGAAAATGTCTCCCACCATATTAACAACTGCCTGAAGTTGGAGGAAGAGAGTAAGATGCCACTAGGTCTCTATCTATCTATCTATATTCAGAGTTGGAAATACGATAGGCACTTTTACTGTGAATTGCAACAACCTTCTCTAAATCAGTGTTGAATGGTCATGATTGAACAAGCAAACTAAGTACAAAATAAAATTGTCCAGCAACTTCATGCAAGCACTCACTCCACATATATGCCTGTTAGCATAATTACATCATGCTCATTCAACAGCATAATAAGCTCTCAATAGATAAAGAAGCTGAAACATGTGAATAATAGCAATAAGTCCAGTAGCAAGATCCACAATTCAAGACGTCAAAATCTAGTGAAGTACACAGCAAAATCCATGTTTAGCATTAGTCCAATCTAAAACCTGCAAAACAAAAACTAATCTCAGCAATGCCTGCTTGCTGTACTAGCTTCTGCATCGTCTGTTCATCATAATCTGAATTCCTACATCCAGACTCAGCCATGAGAAACCCCACAGAGAAAGTCACTAGGGACCATTGCTATCTCAAACTTTGTGAATCTCTATTACAATAGAATGCTGACTAAGTTGAAAATGAAGAAAATATATTGAAGATGGACTTAATCTCTTGGCTCAAATTTATCTCCAAACTAGCTATTGGTCTTTTTCATACGTTCGGCCTGAGAACAGAGGACAGATAATCCCACTTTGTTATTTGCACCTTCCTCCACAGGCTTCGAGTCCACTTGGTTGGCCTTCTCGGTGTCACCCCCAGCCTCATCTTGCAACTTCTTTAACTGAGCTGCATGCCTCTTACCTCTGAGATGCGCATGTAAATCTACCTTACCAAAGCAAGTTACATTACATGTTTCACACTTTTCCATCTTCTTTCTTGGCCCACTAGCTCTTTCAACGAATCCATCAGAATTGGCACCTTTTGGACCACTTTCCTTGTTCTTCACTTTCTTATTTGGATGTGCTAAACCAGTTTCTGTATCATCAGGGAAGCTTCGTTTCCCCAAATTTGGAACTTCACTGACTCCATCAGACTCATTGATTTCGTCCTCTCCTTCACCGTCAATTGGTTGAATCTTCTCAACTCCGTTGACTTCACTTTTTGTGGATTCTCGTTTGCCATCAATAATATCATCTTCTGTTCTGATACTCTCTTCCTTTTCCACAGATTTGTCTGTCTTTTTTTCAGCTTCTTCATCCAACTTAAGCTTATGCCTCTTTCCTCCAAAATGACTTTTAAGATTGAATGATGTGTGGCACTCTATCTGGCAAACAGAGCACCAAGTTGAGTTTGGTCCATGGCCAGTACGCTTGGAACGTGAGGATAGGCCTTGATGTCTGCTTACAGAGGGAAGCCTGCCACGACTCTCAAGAGCTCTCTGCTGCAGCAACAAATAAATATCGTGACACCATTGAAACTGTGTACACTGGGTTAACAGTAGCCATGCAAAGATCTGCTATCTAAGAAAATAATGCAGGCACATACATACATATATATACTGTCTAAATGCTTTATATATCAATGTTAGCTCTAGGAAAGGACCCGCACAAAGTTGTAGACTATCAAACCTACATACTTTGAAAAATGGTGAGTAAACCTATGCATGCATGAATATGCCACAAATAAAATGTAACACGAAGCAGCAGCTACTCATGAAGCTTGCAACAGTACTCATGGATCATAAGCACTGCAAAAACTACGTGAAAAAAGCTGCAAAAACTACGTGAAAAAAGAGGGTATGTCAACAATGCTGCTTTTGGAACAATTACAGGCCCTTGCTCAAAGTTAAGTCAATACCTTCGCAAGTAGGGAGGAGAAAAGTTAACATAAGGCATCAGAGTCCTGGATTACAGAATAAGTCAACAGGGCAAAACTGAAGAAAAATCATATGATTGCATCAGAAAGATCATTCCATTCATTAAAAGCGCATCAACATTAGTCTAGTTTATAAAATCTAAAGAACCATAATCCATATTCAATGTGTAAATACCTTAACCATTCCAACATAAAACACACAAGCATACCTCTACACACAGTACAGCTTCTGGCACTGAGGCCTTCTCTCAAAATCTGCAAGAAACAAGAGTAGAAAGTTCCTGCCACGCTACCCACCCCCCTTTCGTTCCCTTCCCGCTCAAAAATAGATGCAAAAAATGCCTCCAATCAGCATCCCAACTCTGAAATTACAAAATTCTGCTGCAAAAATTCCACACCGAAGACCAGCAAACCTCAAAAAAATATTCAACAGACCAAACCGGCCCCTCCCTGGGCGCCTCTGCCAATAAAAGCTTGGCCTCACGGTGGTCCATGTGTACAGGTGAGGACAATCAAAGAGATTTTACACAGCTTCTCTCTTTCAGCAATCCTTTTCACTGCGAGTCTGGGCTTTCCACAGCCCTTCTCCTCACTAGCTTCCTCCCAGCTGCCTTTGACCTTCCTTCTCCACAAATGTTCTCTCTCTGTGACTCCCTTTACAACTCCTCATCCAATTCTCCATTCTACAACTGTAGTCCCCTCAACCACATCCTTCCCATTCGAACTGTAATCAACATATCACGTTGCCCATTCTTCCAGACCACATTTTCCTAGCAGTGCTTGCACGGCCTGACTCCCTTCATAACTCCTCATCCCATTCTCCATTCTACAACTGTATTCCCATTCTCCTTCCCGTCTGAACTGTAATTGACTTACTTCCAGACCACATTTCCCTAACACTGCTTGCATGCCGTGGCCCCCCCCCCCACTCTCTCTCTCTCTCTCTCTCTCTCTCTCTCTCTCTCTCTTTGTGGTCATCGTATAGTACATTGGCATTTCATTTCATTTCTGTTTTCATACACTCCCACGGTACCACACACTTGACATGTACTTTTTTTTCGTCTTATATGCCTATTGGCATGGAAAACACATTAATAAAATCTCCCTCTCTCTCTCTCTCTCTCTCTCTCTCTCTCTCTCTCTCTCTCTCTCTCTCTCATCCATCCCATGTGCACCTTGAATTGAGCTTCAACTAAAAAGCTTATAAAATAATACACATTGTCTTCATGTCTCTGTTCATCCTCCCTCAACAACCACTATACAAGAGCAGCATCCCTAGAAGGCATCGAAAGACATTCTGATTATGTCTCATACTCGTATGACTGCTGATAAATGGTGTCCAGAAAACAAAGGAAGAAAGTAAACAGACTCTAAGCTTCCCACCTCCTCAAATTCTCAACATTTTATCCATATATTCAACAATTCCTATGATCTAACTTGAATCATACATAAGATATTGCACAAGCAACTTTCACTGAACTACTATCTTCTCATAGAATGATACAAATTGTGCAATATCGCACACAATAGCTTCCCACATACACACTACTCAAAAACTAAATCCTTGCTTAGATGCTTGAATCATCTTTCTCTATTGCATGAATGGTTGCATGAAATTTTATGATGCCTTTGCTCGCGTTAGATAAAGAGACTAAATCTAGAAGGCTTCCTAGAGTTTCGAACATCACAAACAAAAAACATCTACAATGTACACAGACAACTTCCTCACAATAATCTAGCAAATTACCCTGACCTCTTGCTCATCTGATGGGAGATTTGATGCATGGGGGGTAGTGAACTTAAAGAAGAGAATTCATCATTATGAAGAATTAGTTCTCATTCAAACTTCCAAATACTAAATTCAAAAGAGATTGCACATGCCATATTTGCAGACAGTTACAAGTGAATATCAGAGAAAAAATCTCCCAAAGTGCATTTGTTCTATCCCGCCCATACGTTTGGCAGTTAACACGGATCAAAATTCAATGCATTGGTAAGGTGACATTGATCCAAATTATAGCGAGAGCTTGGTATTGTCATTGAGTTTTAGTCAGCAAGCATTACTGACAATTTCATCAACACCCAAATGGACATTGCTCTAAGGGAGACCTCAAACTCTTATTTAGCCTGAGGCTGGATAATTCGTATATAATCAACAAGACAAAATGAATACTACAAATAATTATGCACAGATACTTTTGGGAGGTAACAAATTTTATAGAAACAGAAAAAAAATAGGGAATAGATGTGTTATGCCCCTGGCTATCTTGGACGTGCATGAAAGTCGGTTATCCCATAAGCATCGAAGAGAATACAACATGGGCTCAGGCTATATAAGAGAATGCTTCGGCATCCATTGACACATTCGAATCAATTACGGCATGAGCTATAAATTGAGCCCAGAGATCATCCAGTCTAGGCATAGCATTCCTGTCTAGTGGGATGGGTCGTATGCAAGCCAAGGCTGTTGCTTATAGAAGCGATTTAAAATGTTTTTATGCTCGAAGGTGAGCTTGGGTTGAGCATGACAGTTGGGTGGTGACTTGCATGTCGTAGGTGTACTGGAGCCAAAACCTATTGTTAAATGATCATCAATTGCAGCATAAAAGTAAGACACGTTTTAGGTGCAGAAGTCTCTTCACTAGGTTAGGAGCGCATAAATGACTCCATTGTTGAGCAGTTAAATTGTCACTCGAAATGCATATATCGATGTTATAGGATAATACCCAACATAACGAAGGAGACGTGCAATAATCAACTCCATGGAGTAAAACCACGAAGTCTTAGATCATCAACTTCATCGTGCATAGTGTGGACCAAATCCCACAACATCCCTACTCATGTCATCAATGCCCTAGAGTAGGTGCATGTGTCATATGCACAAACTTATGTCAAAGTTAGATTTCATATATTTGTACAACCACCAGCGTAATAAGAATCTACCACTTATCTGGACATGAAGTGCAACCCAGTCAGGAGGAAGGCTAGCACTAGCTAATCAAAATGAAGTCCTATTTCCTCATGAAAAAAATAAGGAAAATTTAAATCTAATCCCTTCGGCTTTTTTGAAACAGGAAAGCACAGCTGGTGGGTAAAATGCACCACTAGTGATAGAAAGAATTGGCACAATCTGCTAATTCATCCCAACATTAACACAGACTCTGGGTAGCCTATAGTAGCGAGCCCTCACAGTTTTGCTGGTTTATAGCAAGCTGGAGCATCTGCTGCTTCAGATTGATGATAGGGCTGCCTATAGGAGACTTATACCAGTTATTTATGAGTGACTACTTCATGCTAGAGGGATGCATGTGCATGGGCCACCGACCGATGGCTCATGTGCAACGCCAGTTGAACCATGGATGGTTGCTGGATGTACAAACCCAATGGATGGTCCAACGATCACATTGTGAAAAGATGAACACGAAAGGTCATGAGAAAGAATTAATCACAATTGAACCATCACTTGCATTGATTCTCTACATCACAGCAATAGCCAAGTTCACCACCACAGCTTAACATTTCTAGAAACGTGTCCAGAAACGCGTTCTGAAAAGCGTTTCTGATTTAGGGCATGTTTCTCAGAAAAGATTTTTTTCCTTGTGGGCAATATGGGTATCAAATTAAAGCATTAATTAAGGCAGCACATTTATGTAGGTTGCCGAATGTTTTGGGTATAATGTGGTTCAGTTTAGGTGCATCAATCCCTGTTGGACTCTGTCAATCCCTATTCATTTTTTAATATCCGTTTTTTTTTTCTCAGCGATTCTGGATCCAAAAACACGTTTCCGGAAATGGTTTTTCCCATAAACGTGTTTCTGGGCAACTATGATATATATACATAATACATATATAGGTATTGGGTGTATATATATAGGTCAGACATGAGGGTCCAGGCCGTTTTGACCGCGTCCGCGTCCGGGGTCCGAACACGGACGCGTCCGACCCCCGGACGTAGGGTCGGACGAGTCTATTTTTTTTTTTTGAAAAAAAAGAAAAAACAGATGCGCCCGGGGGTCCGGACGCCCCCGGACGCACGCGTCCAGGAACCGGACGCAATTTTTTTGTAAAAAAAAATTTATAAAAAAAAATCGGGAGCGTCCGCGTCCGCCATCCGCTTCCTTAGATATAGGTCGTAATTGCACAGACACGTTTTTGGAGAAAAACGTTTCTAGAAACACGTTTCTTTGAAAAAAGAAAAAAAAACAGATATTAAAAAATCAATAGGGATTGACAGAATCCAGTAGGAATATATGCACCTAAATTGGACCACACTGTACCCAAAACATTCGACAACCTACATAAATGTACTGCCCTTAAGTAATGCTTTAATTAGATACCCATATTGTCCACAAAAATCAATTTAAAAAAAAAACCGTTACGGAAAAATGCTACCCCAAACCAAAAACGCGTTTCTAGAAACGTAGTGCAACTATGATATTATTATATAATATCATAGTTGCCCAAAATCGCATTTCTGGGCAAAAACGTTCCAAAAAACGCGTTTCTTGGAGCAGAATCGTGTAAAAAAAAACAGAATATATATATTTTTGCCCTAAACTAGACCTAAACCATGCTGTAACCAACCCAACTCTGAGCGCGTTTCTGGAAGGGGGATGTGACTATGATATATAACAAAACATGAGGGTCCGGGCCGGACCCGGGCATTCTGCGTCCACGTCCAGCATCCGGACCTGGATGCGTCTGACCACCGGACGCGGGGTGGACGCGTCCAGACTTGGACACACCTCTAAGGCGTCCACCTTTTTTTTTTATAAATTTGTTTAGTGTTAATTAGGGTGAAAAAAATTTAAAAGAATAAAAAAAATGGATGCGTCCGACCCCGCGTCCGGGGGTCAGACACGTCCAGGTCAGGACGCCGGACGCGGATGCAAATTGCCCACATCAGGCCCGGACCCCCATGTCTGATATTATATATTATATAATATATATATAAAGGAAGCGGATGGCGAACGCGGACACGCCAGGGTGCGTCCGCGTCCGAAAGCGTCCTATTTTTTTTTTTAAATTTTAAAAAATACAAAAAAAAAAAATGCGTCCAGGATCCCTCACGTGTGCGTCCGGGGGCGTCCGGACCTCCAGACGCATCGGTTTTCTTTTTTCAAAAAAAAAATGTAAAAAGAAAAAAAAAAGACGCGTCCGACCTCGTGTCCGGGGTCGGACGCGTCCGGGTCCGGACGCCGGACGCGGGCAAAACGGTCGGACCCTCGTGTCTGATATAATATACCCGGACCCTCATGTCTGATATATATATATATAATATCAAACATGAGGGTCCGCGCCGTTTTGCCCGCGTCCGGCGTCTGGACCTGGACGCGTCCGACCCCCGGACGCGGGATTGGACGCGTCTATTTTTTTTTTTAATTTAAAAAAAAAAACAGATGCGTCCAGAGGTCCAGACACCCCCGGACGCAATTTTTTTTTCATTTTTTTTAAACAAAATTAAAACGAAAAAAAAAAAATCGGACGCATCCGGACCCGAACGCACCCCTAGCACGTCTGCGTCCGCCATCCGCTTCCTTAGACATATATATATATTAATAGGGATGAGGGTCCGGGTCGGATTGCCCGCGTCCGCGTCCGCGTCCGACGTCCGGACCCGGACGCGTCGGCCCCTGGACGTCGCTGGAAGGAGGACAGCAAGGCAACGTTGTCGGACGCGTCCAATTTTTTTTTTAAATGTAAACCGAGGTCCGGCCCCGTCTGGACGCACGCGTACGGGGGTCCGGACGCCATTTTTTTTTAAAAATTTGTTTAAAAATAAAATTAAAAAATTAAAAAAAAAAACAAGACGCATCCGGACGCTGACACACCCCTGACGCGTCCGGGTGCGCCATTAGCTTCCTAAGATATATATATATATAACAGGGATGAGGATCCGGGCCAAATTGCCCGCGTCCGGACCCGGACGCATCCAACGCGAGGTCAGACGCGTCCAATTTTTTTTAAAAAAAAAACGGGTGCGTCTAGACGCGGACGCACCCTTGACGCGTCCGCCATCCGCTTCCTTAGATATATATATATATCGTAGGTCCCACAGTACCGAGTACCGTGGATCCCAATACCGTGGGACCGAACTGGTACCGCGGTACCGTACCGTTCCCGCGGTACCGTACCGTTCCCGCGGTACCAAAAAAAAAAAATGTTTTACGAAAATAACACGGGAAAAAATTTTAAATTTTGAATTTCTTATTATGGTACCGCCCTTTTACCGCGGATTCCATGGCGGTACCATAACAACGGTACCACAGGGCACTATGATATATATATATATATGTAATCAGAGTTGCAGCAACGAATCTGGAATCGCGATTCGTTGTCAAGAAAATCAGCAATTCACTGCGAATCGTATGTTTTGTTTATTTTGAAAAAAAACAACCACCTAGAGAGGAAAATTAGAAGATTGCAGAAGACAATTTTCTAGTGGATTCTGGTCCGCCGAAAGCAGATAGGTGAAATCTTGATTTGTTGCATAAACTTGGGTGACAAAAATTCCAGATATGTTGTTGAACGGACATTTGGCACTGAACCTTACTTAAACGCAGTGAAATGCACATTGAACCATGCCAAACCCTACTAAGCCTTACCAAAAAACCCTAAACTGTCTTACTGGCTATCTATCAAGGTCAAAATGAGTACGCAGAATAGTATTTGTCTGGCTCTTGAACTGAGATAATGGCAATTACAAAGGTCATAGCTATTGCATCAGGCACGATGCAATAGCTATGACCTTTGGAATAGCCATTATCTCATTTCAAGAGCCACACAAATACTGTTCTCAAAGACGCTTTCAATTGAGAGTTCACTCGAGAGAATTTGAAATCAAAAACCATTAGGAAAATGGAAATCAAAATGCTTCTGATGGAATGGTGAACCAGCTAAGCACAGCTTGGTATGGCTGCTGGCAAGTAGTTTTACTAGGTAGTCTTCTTTAAGGAGATTGATTTGGACAAGATGTAATCGGGCGTTTCTCTCTCTCTCTCTCTCTCTCTCTCTCTCTCTCTCTCTCTCTCTCTCTCTCTCTCTCTCTCTCAGATCACAACAAACTGAATCGAAATCACAACCGTACTAAATCATACTGAACCATATTGAATCATGGCTGAAACCATAATGAACCATACTGAAGAGATACGACACATGTTCCCTCTTTGTCACTCTCCAAGTCTAAAAAAATCTCCAAGGAGCAAAAAGTAAAATGGCGATTCGCTGCAACTATTGTGTATATATATATATATATATATATATATATATATATATATATATATATATATTTAAATTTTTGAGACTCAAATTTTTGGGACGACTCAAATGTTTTGAAAGACTCGAAATTTTCCAAAGACTCGAATTTTTCCAATGACTTGAATTCTTTGAACGACTCGATTTTTTGGAAAGCTCAAATTTTTCAATGACTCAAATTATTTCGAAAACTCGAATTTTTAGAATGACTAGAATTTCTAGAATGACTCGAATTTTTGTAAAGACACGAATTATTTGATGACTCGAATTTTTTTCAAGACTCAAAATTTTTCGAAATACTCGATTTTTTTCCAAGACTCGAATTTTTCCCAAGACTCGATTTTTCTCAAGACTCGAAATTCTCGATGACTCGAATTTTTCTCAAGACTTGAATTTTTCCTAGACTCAAATGGACGACCACATACATACACACACATACATCGGCCACCCATCAACGACCATCGACTTTCTTCCTAAATCATCATTGCTCGCCCGTCAACGAGATACTGAATTTTCAAATCATCGACCGTCACCTATATCGGCCGTCATTGCCCGTCAACGACGGGCACTCACAACTAGTATATCTATATATATATTTAAACTTATGTACAGTATTGCGCATGTGTATGAGTGCACCCATGCATGAGCTTTTTCTAACTAAAAAACTTGGGGAGGAGGATGCATGTATGGGGAATGTGCATATCCCCATACATTTGCACATTGTGTGCATTGAGGGGTGGACGCCAAAAAAATTCCTCACCCCTTCCCTCCCACTTACTAAATTCAAATACTTAAAGTTTGAAGTTAAGGTTATTTTCTTCACACACTTTAATGTGCTTTAAACTTTAGCCAATAAACTTTATTACTTGGCTTTCTTATTTATTTTAAGTTATCAAAGTTTTATCCATAAATCATGAACATAAAAATTTTCTTGACTATCTTAAACTGGTTTTTTTTTTTGTCAATCCTTTAAATTCCTATCTTGGCCCGCCATTTTCAAGAATGTTTAACCACAAGCCCAAACTCACTAGCTTTAACTCCTAAATCATTACCCACAAGCTGTTATCCATGGGCCAAAAAATGCACAATTAAAAAAAAAAGGGGGGGGATGGGGTGAGGGGGAGCAAAAGAGACAATAAAAAGGAAAAATAGAGGGGGAGGGGAAATTTGGAACACACGTGCATGCACACACACACACGTACGCACA
Organism: Diphasiastrum complanatum; assembly: GCA_029204225.1. Taxonomy (NCBI): domain Eukaryota; kingdom Viridiplantae; phylum Streptophyta; class Lycopodiopsida; order Lycopodiales; family Lycopodiaceae; genus Diphasiastrum; species Diphasiastrum complanatum. The sequence goes on along the minus strand of CM055107.1, from coordinate 4,676,894 downwards.
CACACACGTGTGAGTGAGTGAGTGAGTGTGTGTGTGTGTGTGTGCGCGCACGCACGCGTGTGTGTGTGCTCCTATGTGTGTGTGCGTGTTCATTGTGTGTGTGTCTAGAGTCCTTTTTCCTCCTCTCTTTCCCACGGGCCCCACTTTTCTCTCTCTCTCTCTCTCTCTCTCTCTCTCTCTCTCTCTCTCTCTCTCTCTCTCCACAGGCCGACCAACCACCCATAGATGCCCCTAAAAAAATGAAAGTTAAAATGTGTGTGTGTAGATATACAAACAAGGGGGTGCTTCCATTCCATTAAAAGTAAATATATCAATATTTACTCCCCCTCACGCACGCACGCACACACACACACATACACTTTTTCTTAAATGTAAACCTCTCATAAAAAAATATGAATGTAAATCCACTTAAACCCCCACTCTCCATAAAACGAAAAAAAGTGGAGGGGCTTTTTGGCTCCCCATAAATTAAGTTTTCTTTTTTTTAAAAGGAGACAAAAAAAAGTCCCCATCAAGAAAGAAATTCCCCCCCCCAAATAAAACAAAAAAAAACTAAGGCTTTTAAGGGCAGGAGCATATCTTTTTTTAACACTCCCTCGCCCTTTTTTGTCACATGGCAAAACCCACCCACTTATCTCCCCTGAGCACTTAAACCATCGGCCTCTTGCCCAAACAACTTGATTTTAACCATTAGGGAGCACACCCGCACTCCACCCACCCCATATGTTTTCCCCTTCTCCTATCAATCCACCTAAAAAAGCATCATCGATGAGCAGAACCGCACTAAGATTTATTATACGGCTTTCGTATTTATCTTGAATTACCAAAATTTTACCCATAGATCATGAACAGAAAGTTTTAGCCAAAGTTTTATTCAAATTGAAATGGAAATTTGACACGAAATTTTCCTTTGTTCTTACCTCCAGGGTTCTTCCTTTTTCTTTCTTCCCAATTCTGTGGTTTTTTATTCTCTTGATGTACAAATTTGCTTGATCAATATGTCCCTTCCTTTCCTCTTGCTCCTGTAGTACCTTGCCAGGAATGGATGTGACAATCTACCTCTGAAATCCTAACGCATGCGATCTTTTGGTTTTGATCCAACCCCGTTTCTCATTTGAAAGACAAGTTTTTTGCTTTTGGTAACCTTGGTCAAACTGTTACATCACCTCAAGTATTGTCATCTTTGAGAGCTATAAAATGCATTCATATGATGGAAGGTCGAATGAGTGGTGTTCATTTTTCAATTGCACACTATTTTAGGGCTCACCAAGAACTGGGCATCTTGAATCATTGAGATTAGTGTCTCCAAGAGACTTCAATCCCTTTTTTCATCACTGGTATCTAACTTTATCCATACTTGCTTGGTGTGCTGATAAAGTCGATCGTTTACTTTTTGGCATTTTCAAGAAGTGGTCCAGTATTGCAACGGGCTCCGTCATGCATGTCGTCTGTTCCATCCAGTGCTGCACGTTGAGACAAGCCCGCATCAACAAATCGGGCTCCAAGCAGTTGAGTATACACAGAGAAATGCACATGCACACTCATACACACATGCACACACCATCGACCACATAAATCACATGCATACACACACGCACACACACACACCATTGACCACATAAATCACACACACCATCAAACACAAATCATACACACAAATCCACATACACAGATAACACATGCACTCACGTACATACACACATACATCGGCCACACCCGTTAACGACCATCGGCCACCCATCAACGACCATCGGTCATCCATTGCCCGTCAACGACGGGCACTCTTTACTAGTATATATATATATATATATATATATACACACACACACACACACACACACTCTAGAGGTTTCCAATAGAATCGAAAAGGAATTTACAAGTCAAAACCATTAGTGGTCATGTGGCGAACAAATCACTAAAAATTACCAAACATTTGGAATTGGCAATTTCGTTGAATTATGGCTCATCAATTTGTCACAAATCCTATAAAGTCTAGATTTTGTCTTGAATATGGTAGATGTAAGCTTGAAGCATATGGTTATTGATGAGCACAGTGGATAAGGTAACTTTTAGTGGTATTGCTACGTATACAATAAGCATTCTACCTTTGGGTGTAAACCCTTCATACTTGCATATAGGTTTGATCTGAGATCACTGTTGGGCTCAACACCAAAGCAAATAGCTCTTACAGTGGCTAACTTTAAAGCCATAAGCAAATGATACTATAACTTGCATAAAGAAAGTTTAAAGTACTTAGCTAAGTGATCAAAGTGTCCAAAGATCATCCAATCTAGTTAAAGCATCCTCAACTGGTGGGATAGGTCAAACTGAACAAAATGCAAGAAAATAAAATTGTGATACGAACATCAATAATTCAATGTTAAGTCAAGGATAATACCCGACATATGTGCAATCTTCAACCCTATGTAGTACAATCACAAAGTCCTAGACCATCAACTTCATCATGCATACATGGACCAAATGCTACATCCCTAATCACATCCTTCTCACCCTAGAGCGGGTCTAGGTCAGATGCACATTACTTTCTTTACACATCATCAAGTCACATTAGAATTTAGATTTCATACATTTGCACAACAACCAACTCACTGAGTGTCTATCACTTATTCAAAGGTGAAGGCTATCTTTTGTCAACTTTCTTTCATTTTTTCTTATTGGTTTTGTGTACCCTAGGTCTAGTTTGGTTAAACAAGATGCTCTAGAGTGTGTAGCCTAATTTTATAGTAATGATACTACGATCAATGAAGGCGCTGAAGTTGGGGATGTAAGTAGGGATGTCTTGGCATCAATCCAAGCTAGGTGATGGTTGATTATATGATATTTGTAGCTGGACTTGTAGAGTTTGTTTGTTGTTGGATTTGGTCCATGCTATGCATGTTGAGGTTGATGGTCTAAGACTTTGTGGTTGGACTCATAGGGTTGAAGATTTCCTATGTTATGTCTACTATTATCCTAGACTTAGCATCGATATATGCATCTATTGTATTAGCGAACATGCAATTCTTAGCTGAGACCTTTGTCCAGGTTACAATTTGTTGGTTTGTGCTACTACTTTCTATCTTTAGTTATGGCTATGTTGGTTTGTGCTACTGCTTTCTATCTTTAGTTATGGCTATGCTTTCTAGTCAAATTTTGAGCAAGTTCAAGTAATGGATTGTAGATTCTTTTTGTGAGGAAGTACGGACTTCATTCGATTGGCTTGGCTCTTTAGTCCTGCCCTTCGTCATAATTGAGTCTTGTTCGGAATGAATCATATACATGTTAAATCTAGGATAGTTCTTTAATATAATATACAAGAGGCACGCAATCTTTTTAACTCTCTAGAGTCTACCCAAAAAAGTATCAAATCATCAACCATCATGCATAGCCTAACCCAATGCTAAGACATCCATACTCAAGTCATCAACCCGGAAACTAGGTGAAGATCACAATTCCCAACATACAAATGCATGCATTAGCTTCAAACGTTTTGTATTTAGTTTCTAATGATCCTCTAGGGGGGGGGGAGGCAGACAACAAAGTTAATGGGCTGAAGTTTATATTCCTCATACAAACATGAGATATTTAATATAACTTCACCTTCTAAACCAAACCTATGGAATGTAGCCGGTGGACAAAGAGCACCACTGAACACAAAAAACATTACCACAAACCAGCCAGGCCACAACTTGAGCGGATGTCTCAAACAAGAACTACTTGATATCAATGTATAGAAACCTAAATATAACAAAAAACAAGACATACAATCATGAAGTCTATGTACATTGTAGTCCACCCATAAAATATAAGATCATCGACTCCAAGAATAGCCTAGACCATTGCTACAACATCTCTACTCATGTTACTAGTCCCTATTCACATTACGAGCACCAGAGCAAAGGTGTAGGTCACATAAATTGAAATATGTCCACATCAGCTCTTGTACATCTATGAAAAGACCTACATGAATAGTTTCTATCACTTCTCCAAAGGTGTATGGCAAACTCAGCCTAGATAGCACTAAAGAACCACGCTAATCTAGTAAAGTCCATTTTCCCTCATAGCAAAAAAATAAATTATGCAAATCCTCGCTTTTATAATTTGTAGACTATAAAATGTAGTTGGAGGACGAAGACCACCACCAAATATAGAAAGTTTTAGCATTCGAGTCATTGTACTGAGTGAATTTTAACCACACGAAATATGTATAGATCAATGGTAAGTCTAGGATAGTCCCAACATAGCAAAGGAGACGTGCAATCATTAACCTTATGGAGTCAATTCAAAAAATCTTAGATCATCAACTTCATCTCACCAGAAAAATATCATATATATGACGATTACTAAGAAAATTTCTCTTATGCAATATATCATAAAGAATGTCAGATACATTCCATTGACAGCACTGTGTAAAATACAAAAGCATAAATTGAAGTTCAAAACAAATTTCAAAAAGGCATGTAGTGTGTTCAACTCTGGAGAGGAATAAGATGCTGGAAACTCTGATCCCTATCAAAGTAAAGCGTCAACAATTGGAGAATGCATTTCCTATTCCTTAAAAGCTGTAAGGCCTTCTATCTGGGAGTTACAAGGGAGGAAGAAATCCAGGCAGGCATAGAGGGACTTCTCAAACAAACACAAACAAGAAAAGCATTAAGTTGAAGATCATTCATTTCAGAATAGAAATTTGCAAAACTGGTGACTAAGTAACCTTTTAAAACTTAGGTGTCTCATAAGCCAACCATATTGCTCTGCACTGACCTCTTGTATGAAAGCTATGCGTGCGTCACGAATACGAGCCTCATGTTCTATACGAGCCTCACGAATACGCGCCTCACGAATACGAGCCTCGTGTTGAGCCTCGCGAATACGCGCCTCATGTTCTAAATCTCGCCTTTGTTCCAAAGCAGCCAACACCAGCTCATTTCGGCGCCTCAACTCCCACTCCTGAGGTCCTGCACGAGCAGGCCCAAGGGAGGCGAGCTGCGGCGCAAGTTGCTCATACGATGCTCTTCCTGGCATGAACCCTGATTGAGCATGATGCAAATACGGTGCACCACCAGAGTCCACATGGATCAAGCCCCCCCTTCCCACATCCATGTCCTGCTGCAAATGAGAACCCAAATAGGGTGCAGAACCCACCACTCCGAATGGCGGCGCTGATGACGGCACTTTCTGCCCTAAGCCATTCTGCATGGCCGAGGGTAGCATGCTGTTCTCAAACCCTTGCTGCCCTAATCCAACATTTCTTTCCCCTTCTTGCAGCATAAGCGAAGACCTACTCCCAAGAACGTCCGCTTGTGTCACGGCTCTGCCTTCAAGAGACTCAACTGTGTAATACCCTTGCCCTGTAGAAAGACTATGCACAGGCGGAGGGGTATATTGCGACAGACCTGAGATGTCTTGCCTTCCTATATCACGATCCATGTAACCCCCGAAACCATGATGCGGCTGCATAGCTCCTGCGGCAGCAGAGACTAACATCTGACTGTGCGGGTGAGTTGTAAAGCCGCCGCTGCTCCGCAGCAAAGGCTGTCCCGCTCCTGCTTGATCCATGGTGTACAGCCCTGCGTCCAGACCTAAACGTGGATCCATCACGGCCGATTTGACTTGTTTAGAAAGCACAAAAACAAGAAACAGAGAACCGGGTAATAATCCCAAAAATGGCCTAAAAAACAATGGACGATGCGGCGCCCTCTCTCCTATCGCCTATCACCTCACTCCTATCACCTCCCTCTCTCTCTCTCTCTCTCTCTCTCTGGCGCCGCTCTCTCCTCTCCTCTCCTCTCCAAGCATAGAACGAAAAAGAAGAAGAAGAAGAAGAATAAGGGCAAGAAAGGCAAGGATGGTCACATCCTGGTCATGGTCCCATGGGCACATGGGCATGCTTTGAAGGGTAGCCTTGGCAGCTTCCTCCCTCCCTTCTCATTGTTCCTCATCACTTAATGGAAGCAAGCTGCCACACAACAAGGGTATAAAGCACATAATCTCTTGTAGTCAGTGGTAGCGATGCATCGGTGCACACCCTCGTCGTCAGTGGTAGTGTTGCATCAGTGCACAAACCATTGCTTGGTTATTTGCATTAGCACCTCATGGCAACTTGGAGAGGCCTCATCTCCCATCTCATGTCCGCATTGTGAACTTCTTGGAATTTTTTGACTTTGTCATTGTGGATTGGATCATTCTGAGTCTCATACTTTTTGTTCAAACCTTTGTTCTCCGACCACCTTAGCTTCATGCCTTGGCCCATTTGCGTAACCTACCAAGAATTAGTCATACTGGCCAATAGTGGCCAAAGTCCCAACAAGAATGGCTCCACAAGACAACCATTCATGAGAGACTACTCCTACTTAGATGTCCAACTTGAGCACACCAAAGATGCAAACCTAGCACCATGCTAGCATGAGCTCAAATTTTGGTTATTTGTTTGGAACATGGTGGCTTGTCTAGATGTGTATGAGTTAAAAGTTGCTTAGATAAAGTGACACACCCAAAATCTCGATCCATTTTCTTAAAAATGTATTTCATTTCCTTCCTTTGTTGTCAAGCCTGAATTTGTGATCAATAACTACATTCAAGCATTTCATTGGATCAACCAATATTTAGACTTTTAGTCAATTTGTACCTTACATTTATCATATGTTTATAGATTTTTGCATGGCATAACCTCACTCTAAGCATAATTGTGGAGCCCCAACTATGTTCCTTGTGCATCTTGGTCTTTGGCATCTTTAGATATATACGCTTTCCCACGAAAATTGACTCCAAACAACCTATTCTAAAAAGATAATGGTCCTATCACAATCCACATGAGCTAATGCTCATACATGAGGCCGAACAAGATAATAGAAGAACACAAAAGATAAAGTAGAGACGATGCAAATAGAAGCAATGGCGAGAAATGTCGTGGGGAGCATGGCACCAAAAGTTCGACCAAAGCAAGAGAGCTCCATCAACTTTCATTGTCATTATGTTAGAGTTGCACAAACACACATTATTGGGATATAAGACCAAAAAAAATTACATGGTTTGAATGCTCACAAAACAACAAACAAGGGTGGTTAGCTAATTGTAAACGCCCACATATTAGTTAGATACTAACTGAAGGTACTAACGACAAGTGGGGCAACTCCCTTAGTCTAGTTTCATACTATAATATGTCGCAGCAGACTCGTAGGCTTGCACTCCTCATTGGTCTCTAGGTTAAACATATGTATGGTCGTCTAAGACTATAGTCCATGTGTCTCTACATGACAGGTTCGCTCTACCACATAGAGACAACTTATTAGACTTTTTGTGGTTTTTGAGAAGCGATAAGGTCATGGAAGTTGAAGGATTTGTAGCAAATCACCAAACCTCACATTTTTTAGCTCGATCGTCTAAATCTACTTTTCCTACCTCACTAATCACCTTAGTCATGATAGAGGCTGGGGCCAGCACCTTATCCTTTCAATATGAAAGGAAAAACTTTTAGCACGCAATCATTGAGTTACAAAGGTTCATTTGGTGGATAATTGCACTTACTATGCAATGCAATTTGAAACCACCCTAAGAGAGAGTTCATACATTCACAAGCTAGCTAGTTGCACGTGCCATCAAAACATGCCAACAAGCAATGAATCCACAAGATGGTCGTTCCCAAGAGACTAGTCCTACTTAGACATCAAACTTGGCCACATCAAGACTCACCTACCACGCCAACATGAGCTTAGAATTTGACTTCTTTTTCTTTTTTCTTTCAAATGTGGAGGAATTTGAAGTTGCCTATAAACTAAAGCGACACACAAAAGCTTTAAGGTGAATCAATCCTCAATCCATTTTCCTAAAAAGATATATTACCTCCCGACATGATCTAACATAAGTGCAGTTATGCTACCAATCACCATAAGCTATCAAAACATACACAGGCTTATCAAAAAGACACTTTATTCAAAAAGCCAACTAAAGTGTCTATATTCTCTATTAAATATTACTACCATATACATTGAGTTTAGCTCTTCTTGGGATAGTCCTGCATGGCAAGGCTACCACCAGCCACGCGACACGTGCATGACCATACTGAAATCATGACAAGGACGTGTGTACACTGTCGAAAAAGGAAAGCACTATACTGACGGATTTCTACCATTGTAGTAAACCTAAGCTTTCAAATCCAACACTCTCCCTAAATCTTAAATTGACTTTCAATGTTAACCTTCTTCAAGTTCTATTAAGATCACCAACTGAATTTTTTTGGGGGGAAGATTATTGGCTTTTCTAGTTGTAGTTGAAGTACCCAATGAATCTAGTTCTCTTTGGAAGAGAGTAGTATGAATCATACATCTATTTTTAATATGTCTAAACATTCTTTGGTTCTTGATCTTGATTATTGAGATAGAAATTTCGACCCTGGGCTTGTCAGCCAAAGTTGTCTTGTAGGAAACTGACTATAAGACTTTTTCAATCAAATCAAGAACATGTATCTAGAGATCTTTTAAACATGTTTCATTCAGATATATGTGGCCCAATGCAAACACCATCATTATTTGATGCTATATTTTTTATTCCATTTATTGATGACTATTCAAGAAGGACTACTACGTATTTCATGAGTACAAATCTGAAGCCTTCCATTTTTTCAAGATCTACAAAGAGCATGCTGAGTTGCAGACAGGAAGAAAGATCAAAACCTTAAGAACTAACAAAGGTGGTGAATACATATCCAATGCATTCAAGGAATATTGTTTGATCAATGGAATTAAACAACAACTTATAGGTTTCTACTCTCCGTTGTCCAATGGACTTCCTGAAAGGAAGAACAGAACCTTGGTGGAATCTACCAAATGCATGATTTCTCATGCATAGTTATCCAAATCCTTTTGGAAACATGCTATTTTCACAACAGCTTATCTACAAAATCAATCTTTAACCAAAGGTCTATTTAATAGTAAGACTCCTTCTGAAGTCCCAAGCCTTCACTAAAGCATTCAAAAGTTTTTGGATGCACTGTCTATGCTCATGTTCCTAAAGACACCAGAAAGAAATTGGATGAGAATTATGTAAAAAGCAATATTTGTGGGCTATTGTACTTCTAACATTATGTATAAGCTGCTACATGTAAAGTTTTCACTAGCAGAGATGTTACTTTTCTTGAGGATTAGTTTATATCAAAATCATTGCTAATGTTCCTACTCAGAATACTGATGTTCCACCAAGCCTAATTTTGCATTTTCTGTCAACTCTTTGAGCCAATTCATGGCTAATCCTGGAATGATCCATTGGAAGGGCTCTACTCAGATCCAGAAGGTATGTTTGAGCTACTGTGGACTTGCGCATCCGCTATGGAGAGACTGATTCAAACAAAATCCATACACGACATGGATATGCAAACTGGACATGTGATATTGATACAAGAAAATCCACATCTGGATTTGTATTCCTGTTCAAAAATGGTCCAATATCTTGGAATAGCAGAAAACAAACCTCCATTGCATTGCCCTCGACAGAGTCAGAGTACATTATAGCTTCATAGGCCACCAAGGAGGTAGTCTGGTTGAGAACTTTATTGTCTGACATTGATATTCTCAGACAATTTGCTTCAACAACTACTCAATGTGATAATCAAAGTGCTATTGCATTGCCAATCAATCCTAGATTTCATTTTAGGAGTAAGCACATTGAAATCAAATATCCCTACATCAGGAGCAGAATTCTTAACAAGGAGGTATGTTTAAAATTTTGCAGAACATACTACTTGGCAGCTGACATATTTACAAAGGCATTCAGTCAAAAGACACACAATAATTTTTGTGTGATTTTGAATTTGTCAATCAAGGCATTCATAGATCCAGATTAAGGAGGGGTGTTGGATTTGTCCTCTCTCTCTCTCTCTCTCTCTCTCTCTCTCTCTCTCTCTCTCTCTCTCTCTCTCTCTCTCTCTCTCTCTCTCTCTCTCTCTCTCTCTCTCTCTCTCTCTCTCTCTCTCTCTCTCTCTCTCTCTCTCTCTCTCTCTCTCTCTCTCTCTCTCTCTCATGGATGCTCCTTTGTTCAGTCTTACCCTACTGCATTAAACAGAAAATGTGGACAGATACTGACGTATTGCTACCTCATACCTACAAGGTTTTTTTTTACTGTACCCTTGCACATGAAATTTTTTTTTTTTTTACTTAGAAGGTTTTTCCCCAAATATTTGAATTGGTTTGGTCCATTTAAAATAATTTGGAAGGAAATAGAGTTTCCCACTCCCACTCTTTCCTTCCAGGTTACTACCTTATTGGGCACTATAAGTTCATGCTCTCCTCAACCATTTTTGCTTAGACTTTTGGTGAGATACAACTGGAAAGCATGGATATGCTCAGGAGTATGAACAACAGTACGTGACATACCTTACGTCGTAAGGGTCACTTGGGTCAGTATAGCATGGATTTGCTCTGATACCATCACACGTGTTCACACCAAGTCTTTTGGCTAAATAAAACTCCTAACGGTTTAAACCTTTTCATAATCCTCTTTGATTAAAACGAACTGATACGGGCCAATTGACCGTAAGCTGATCAGTATGGCACTCGCCCTGATACGGTGATATAACGGCTTGGCCTATCGTTAAAACACTGTATGTTTGGGAAGATTGGACTATGTTGTAAAATGCTATTCAAAGCTGTTAAGTAGTATAACTTCTTTTGGACATGAATAACAATTGTCGTTCGGCTATGGCACCTATCTTCCTCACTAAACTAACTTGAGCGGCTGCTTTGTGGGATGGTGGCATGTATCAGCTAGACGTCCTGAAAGTGGTTATGCCTTATGGTGCTTTCTAGTATTGTATTCTACTTTTCAGCTGTACTTTACCTTGTTGGATTATGAATAAAGGCTTTAAAGAGCTTCAGTCTTGCTTTGTCAAGAGGAACTAAGTGGTGTCTTGTAACTCTCTCTCTTGCATCCTGGTGGTGTAAATCTGACTATTCCTTGGTTGGAATAGTACTGAAGCTCTTACCTTTTAACCGATTCATAAGCTAACAAAGGTCCTTTTTGTATGTTTTAGTCCACATGGTGGTTTTAAGAAGCTGCAGCTTTGGGTTATGGAGAACCCCTACCTCGTCCTAACCTTTTTGTTCAGACTATTATTTGTTGTATGAAAAAGGCCGTTGAGTTACATAATTTTATTATTAATACTGATAGGGCTACTTGTGCTTCTACTGGACATGAGGATAAGATTCTTTGTCTGATTGATTTACTAGAGACCATCGACTGGGTAAAGATTTATCTGGAGTTTGTTAAGAAAAAACAATCGTTGAACTTTGTGGAAAATCTTTATAGTCATCTTAATGATTTTGCTGAAAAGTTTGAAGAGGAAGAAAAGTTCTGCAATTCACACATCAGAAAAGTGTTTTTGTGCCTAGAAAATGAAAATGGGATATCCCCTATTGTCACTACACCTATTGCTTCTGATGCTCCTTCCTCTCCTCGCTCGCTTGTTTATACTGATGACTTTGATGAAGACAGCACCTCTCAGCTCGAGATCTTTTCTCAAGGCATTTGTAATTTTGGTGACCTTTCCTCTTTTGATTTCTATCAATCCAAAAAGTGCCAAGTCCCTTCTGTGCCTTCTAGAATCATTGAGTTTAAATCTACTCTCACTTCTTACAAGCTCTGGAGTCTCCTTCTGTTAATTTCCTCGCAACCATACCTATTGACCTCTGGATTCTGATGACTCATTTGACAGAAAAAGAAATACAAGTCTGCAAATTCGCTTCTTTGCACAAAAATCCCTCACTTGAGACCCATGTTTCTTTTGATACCATTATCCGCATGAACAAATTTGAACCCTATCGTTGCCCCTCTGAGCAGGTCTGGGCCAGGACCAGAGGACACTTTGAGACTGGCTTCAATAGAATGAACCTTCACCAAGCCAGAATCTGGAACTAGAAAAGACCCTTTTTCCAATGTAGATGTGGTGATAAATGTAAAGCTAGTTCTTCCATCATTTGGTTTGATCATGCTATTTGGTTCATTATGAATAACCTGGCCAAGTTTTTTCCTGGTGCTTCCCTCCAGAATCAGATAAATGCCTTCTTCATGTGGCTAAATAAACCTGCTAGGGATGTGGTAAAATCTCATATCACTTTCTTTTTATCTGCCAATACATGATTGATGCCTCTATTGAACTGGCTAAAGACTCCTCTGCCAAATTACTTGCACCTTTAGGAGATGCCGAGAATATCCAAGAAATAGAACGCTCTCAAAAAGCATAAAAAATAGCAATCCCAATAGTGATCAAATCCAACAATTAGCAAAATCCAAAGAAAGCATGAGAAACGGAAGAAAAGAGAGGAAGAGCAAGGACATTCATCAATCTATTTCTAAAGGGAACCAATCTGCTTTATTGAAATGAGGAAATGAACATCCGGAGCAACTCGAGTTGGTCCCTTTTTATAGTAGAGAGGAGGTCTCAGGCCTCTGAATCCTATTGGTCCAGTCTTGCCTCTCTTTTTATTCAAATTTAAAAAAGTGTGGGAACCATCAAAATTGGAGGGAAACCCAACTTTATTCTCTAACTTGACATTTAGGCCTTGCGACATTAAAAGTCCCACAAAAAGGCCTAAAGGCCTTTTATTAACTTTTAACTGATCAATCAAATAACTATGTGATCATTGGGTTGGACTTACACACGCAGGGTGCCAAATCCCTCACTTATTAACTAGGGTTAGGGTTGCCTTGGGATCCGCAAACCCTCCAACATTCCTGATGATGTGTTTTGCCAGTTTGATATAGAATACATTCATCCTTGTCAATGTTACACTTTTAACCGTTTCAAGAACTTTATTTCTGAAAATTTTGGCCATGTCATCTATACAGATTGTAAGATTATTAATAGTTCTCTCTTACGAAAATCGCTAGAAAAAGGACTAAATCATATTACTCTTAGACAAGCCAATGTGAATGATGCCGCTTTGGAGCTTTATTATGGATGGTTTAAACTTATGGAATTCCTGCCTTCTTACAATGCTATAGACAATAAAACTAAAAAGGAACATGCTACATTTTGCAAAAATATTGCTTTAAGTCATATTAGAAAGGGAAAATGGCTTCATGGAAACACTGAATCTTTTTCCAAAAATAAGATTGCAAAGGATGAACTACTTTGGCTTAGAACTCTCTATACGTTAATGGAATTGATAAAGCACAGCATAATCCCTGTTTCATGTGTAAATTCTTTGTTCAAAATTTGGCCATAAAATGACTTAACAGTCCGGATTTTACTCCTTTCCCTAACGATCAATCCAATCTTGTGGAAAATTCCTTGTCATATATAATGAACATTTCTACAAACATTCTACCTGAATTTTTCCTGGGAAACAATTCTCTACCTTACCTCCTCTGCACTTTTAAAGCCCACAAAGCCTCTTTCAGATGGATTACCAATGCTCACAATTGCTGTTTTACCATACTTGCCAAATTTCTCACAAGAGCTCTTGGTATGTTGTCACCCTTCCTCATGGAAGGAGCAGGCCTTAAGGCAAATACATACAAGAGTATCCTTAGAGCTGATACGATTTTACACTGGCAATGTGAGTCATCAATGGATTTCTATCTGAACTTACCTTCTCTGATTACCAATATGTGGGTCATAGATATCTCAAAATGCTATGAGAATATTCTCCTAGATGGCCAAAGGGTTTAAAAACTGTCATAAAAAAGGCAATAAAATACGTCTTTAAATGGAATCATTCACACGAAGTTTTCAATTGGTCTTGGAAGGCAAAACAATCACAAGAATGACATTCTTTGGATATAAACTTACTCTATCAATGGAACGACTTCTTGATTGATAATTGTATTGTCAGGCTTGAAAACAGAACCTGGAGATAGATACGAGGTATCCCTATGGGTTTTTTTAGCTCACCTACGTGGTGCAATTGGTACCTTTTCTTTTTTGAAGCACGATTTATTAAGAGACTTGCTAAACTGGGCCTGACCTCGTTTATGAATGACTTTCGACATTCTTTTAGATATATAGATGACATTTGCTTCATCAATAACCCTAATATCGAACTCTTTATGGACAAAACACAGGTAAGGAACCCTGATAATCCATTCTGGATTTATCCCCTGAACTTTCTAGAAATAGAAAGAAAAATGAATGAAGGTAATAAAAACAACTATTTAAATATATCTATTACCTTTGATAATAAATCTGGCTTGACTTGTCTTTCTAAATACGACAAAAGAAGAGAACTACCCTTTCCTTACTTACAATATATACATCTGACTTCAAACAAACTGATCTATAATTCTTATAAGGTTATTATTTCACAAGTTATTGCCGCAATGTACTGTTGTAACTTGCAAGAGACTTTTCTTAACGAGATTGGAATACTTGTCGATGCTTTTCAAAAAAATGGATTTATGAGAGATAAGCTGTGTCGTATCATCAATAAGCTACTTTCTTCGAAAACATTTCCTAGTTTGTCATACACATTACCTCATGATATTAATGTTCTTTTGGTGGGCAGTTAGCTATCCCTCTTGGGGAGCTAACTGCCCCCAAAGGGATTCACTAACTACAGGTCGGTTGGTGGGTTCTCTCTCTCTCTCTCTCTCTCTCTCTCTCTCTCTCTCTCTCTCTCTCTCTCTCTCTCTCTCTCTCTCTCTCTCTCTCTCTCTCTCTCTCTCTCTCTCTCTCTCTCTCTCATGGATGCTCCTTTGTTCAGTCTTACCCTACTGCATTAAACAGAAAATGTGGACAGATACTGACGTATTGCTACCTCATACCTACAAGGTTTTTTTTACTGTACCCTTGCACATGAAATTTTTTTTTTTTTACTTAGAAGGTTTTCCCCCAAATATTTGAATTGGTTTGGTCCATTTAAAATAATTTGGAAGGAAATAGAGTTTCCCACTCCCACTCTCTCCTTCCAGGTTACTACCTTATTGGGCACTATAAGTTCATGCTCTCCTCAACCGTTTTTGCTTTACAACACCGGTGAAGAACTCTGCTCCTCTGATACTCGTTGAAAGTGCGCCCTACCTACATACGAATCAATGATCTGACAGCTTACGGTATGTATTTGCTTCTCTCTTACATTACGTTTACATTTACCCTACTTTCCGAAGGAGGTTTCTGTAATAATGATCGGATTTGATATGCCATTCATCTTCTTAAACTAGGGTAAGTTTGTGATAGGGCAAGAAAACATTGAGGTCCAACGATGGACAACAATGACAATTGTGGTTTTTTGAAACTGTCCACCCTGTCTCAAAGGGCAGCGATGGACATTTTCAAAGTATGTGATAATTCTCTGAAATGCAGGTGATAGTAATGATGTAACCACGTTTTTTCCATGCTTTTTTGGCTCAGTGAGCAGCGATGGAGGGCTGACTCACTCCTACACATGCTTCAACTTTTCTTTTGGACAAATCATTGATAATTACTCATATGAAGATGATGTATCGATAATGCTTTGTGCTTTCCAGCGATGGATTGCATTGGCATGATAAACTCACGTTTAAACACCGAATCCACACATAGAGACCTTGTTGTTCCAACGATGGACAGGAGTATGGTCTCCTCTTCAGTTGATGATACCATTTACTCATGCATGGCTAACTATCCAGCGATGGACCTTGAACTTGTGCTATCTACTTATGTGCTCTCTTTACAAGCAGTCGTAGATTCTGTGATCTCATAGTATGAAGCTAATGATATCTCAAGCTATAGCTTTCTCATACTGCTCCAGCTTTAGCTAAATACTTGGTTCTTTCCTGAACCAACTACTCAGTACTAAAAGGTATGCAACCAACTGGATCTTTGCATTGTAAGATGTCGTGTAAAATGCTTTCTGCATAACTTTTCAAAGCAATATGCTCACTTCATGGTTTCTTGGCTTTCTTATGTTCTAAAAGAGTAAGAACTCAGTCGGGTTAAAAAATACTATGGCTGCCTCTCAAGAAACTACGTCTACAACTATTCAGATACACCTTTTGAGTTTAAATTTACTCTTCATAACTTCGGTAAGCATGGTGGTTTTGGTTTCATTAAAACTATGATAGACATTCACTCTACATAAGTTTATTTATTCATTCCGCTTTTCTTTTCGCTTTTCGACTTCCCTTGTTCGAAAGTAAGTAACGACATAAGACGACACTCAAATCAAACGAAAATAACTGGAAATAAGATTTGGTCACTAAAAGTAACAGTAAGGACTCCATTATTATGATCTTAGACAACATGGATATGCGTAAGAATCATAGTTTATACTTAGGGAGTAGAATGACACGGATCTGCCCTACTACCCAGTATAAACACTGGTAGTCGCTTACTCTATTTTAATGACATCTTTCCTATATAATGTCCTTATATCGTGGATATTATATCATTATGATATAACATCCAGTGTAACACTTCACCTTTCTTCTATTAGTGTTACTTTAGACTTTTGGTGAGATATGACTGGAAAGCATGGATATGCTTAGGAGTATGAACAACAGTGCATGACATACCTTACGTCGTAAGGGTCACTTGGGTTAGTATAACATGGATTTGCTCTGATACCAGCACACATGTTCACCCCAAGTCTTTTGGCTAAATAAAACTCCTAATGGTTTAAAACTTTTCATACTCCTCTTTGATTAAAACGAACTGATACGGACCAATTGATTGTAAACTGATCAATATGGCACTCGCCCTGATACGGTGATATAACAGCTTGGCCTATCGTTAAAACACTGTATGTTTGGGAAGACTAGACTATGTTGTAAAATGCTATTCAAAGCTGTTAAGTAGTGTAACTTCTTTTGGACATTAATTACAACTGTCGGTCGGCTATGACACTTGTCTTCCTCACTAAACTAACTTGAGCGGTTTTGTACAAGTATCAGCTGGACATCTTGAAAGTGGTTATGCTTTATGGTGCTTTCTAGTACTGTATTTTACCTTGTTGGATTACGAATAAAGGCTTTAAAGAGCTTCAGTCTTGCTTTGTCAAGAGGAACTAAGTGGTGTCTTGTAACTCTCTCTCTCTCTCTCTCTCTCTCTCTCTCTCTCTCTCTCTCTCTCTCTCTCTCTCTCTCTCTCTCTCTCTCTCTCTCTCTCTCTCTCTCTCTCTCTCTCTCACACACACACACACACACACACACACACACACACACACACACACACACACACACACATGGGGATGGTGCCCTAGGTATGCCATCACTCCAACTGCCACTCTCTCCCATCGCTCTAGGTCTGTCGCTGCCCTTGGCCTGCTCCTGTGCTCCACGACTATATCCATGCGAATTTTTTTTTGTCTGCGCCTCCTCATTTGTATTGGCGTGGATATTTGCTACATGTGTTCTTGTGATATTTGAACTGTTTGTCGCTACAATCTGCATTTTTACTCGAAAATTCCCACAGGCAAAAAATCCGACACTGTCGCCTTTTCACCTTCGGGTCATCCTGAACTTCTAGAAAAAAAACAGTTGTGCAATCTACATAAATACAAGTAAATTTGAATAGGCAAAAAATGCAACACTGCATTTTTACACGCATTTTATGATAGACAAAAAATGCGACGCTGCCCTACAAATGCCAAAGGTGCCCCTGGCCTGCTCCAACCATGGATACAGAATGGGTCACCACCTGTCGCAAAGGCAACAAAAGACCATTTCCTTCACCATCACCGTCATTGCCATCTTCTACTCCCCTCAATTATCTTTGCGGTACTTGCAGTGCTCCACCTCTTTTGGGATTGATGACATTCATAAGTGATATGCAGGCAGATTTGCTTGCACTCAAGGAACGAGTAAATCTACTTGAAATGGAAAATACTACTCTCAAGACGCAAATGGTAGCCTTAAGCACTGCTCTGCAGGTGAACCCTGACCAAGTCAAAGCACTAGAGGAGAAAATTCAGACCTCGAGAAAAAATTGGGCCAACATGCTCAAAAATATCGAAGCAAAAAGCAATAAGATGGTTTTATAGGCGATGGAAGAACTAGACACACAAGAATACAAATATCAAAATGTCCACGTCAGAGGTGTTTCCGAAACCGACCCCCTGCTTGCAGCCAAAGAGCTTTTGACCTCACTTTCCTATGAGGAAGAGGAAGGCATCGTGGAAGCAGCTTGGCACAATAAGTTCGACTCTTCAATTGTCTTCATTTGTTTCAAATACATTGATTATCGTAATGAAGTTCTTAAGCACCGTGGACGGCTTATTGGTCCAACTACTTGTTGTTGTTTTTGAGCTTTAGGATTCTGCAGTATTGGATTTCATGATTTGTCCTCTTACAATATTTGCAAAACATCACAATAACATATCGCGCAGATTTGGACGTGGGCGTTCGACATAATCTCGAAAATTTCATACTCCGTCGCAATCCGACACGTAGGAATATGACATCCAAGTAAAAAATCCAAAAATTAGAGTCTGGTGACTGAGAAATATGGGCAACAACCAATTTTTGAAAGGCCCGTCAGAATCTGACATGTCGGATTCCGATATTCAGATGTGGATATGGCGTGGCATTTGTTTTTCAAAGAAAAAAAATATGTGTAATCCGACGTGGACGTCGGAATTTGACGTCCACGTCAGCAATCCAAAAGCTTGTCCATGGCATCTGGGACCTATCGTCCGGGCTTGAATGGGCACGGACGTCGAAATCCGACGTGTTTTAGAGACGTCGAAATCCGATGTCTGTTTGGTTTCTATGGCCTTGTAATAGATTGTTAGTATTATTTAGGATAGTGTTTGGTAATAATATATTATTAGATTTGTAATTTGTGAGAGAGGAAGACCTGTTAGCAAGAAAATGGTAGAGTGAACCTGTGTGAGAGAAGAGAACACCAAAAGAGATGGAGGTTAGAGAGAGAGAGAGAGAGAGAGAGAGAGAGAGAGAGAGAGAGAGAGAGAGAGAGAGAGAGAGAGAGAGAGAGAGAGAGAGAGAGAGAGAGAGAGAGAGAGAGAGAGAGAGAGTCAATTGGGAGAATTGCTATAGATTAGCAAGATTGGATATGCAATACAAAGGAGATGGTCTCCTTTTATAGTTGAGAGGAGGACCCTAGCCTCAAAATCCTATTGGTCCATTTCTGCCTCCCTAACTATTCAAATTTAAAAAAGAGTGGGAACCATCCAAAATTGGAGGGAAACCCAACTCTATTCACTAACTTGACATTTAGGCCCTGCGACATTAAAAGTCTCGCAAAAAGGCCTAAAGTCCTTCTATTGACTTTCTAATTAATCAAATAACTATGTGATCATCGGGTTGGACTTACACACGCAGGGTGCCAAATCTCTCACTTATTAACTAGGGTGAAATTTGCCTTGGGATCCACAAACCCTCCAACAATATTCCCCACCAAAACTGGTGGCGGTCCCATGACACCTGCCTCAATGCTTGAATCTTGTAGAATGTTGTGGTGATGAAGTTGGAAAAAAGTGATTATTCATTTGCAAAATAGAATTGTCTGCTATAGGAAAAGCATAAATACAAATTCGCTTACGTAAAACCTGATGCTTTATTTGTTGATGATTAACAAGAACATGAACTTGCCGGATTCTCAATAACCATATAGGTCTTGTGGCCATTTTTGATAACCTTGTCCACTAAAAAACGGGTAGACGACACTATCCAAAAAAGGATTCCAATGCTGATTTTGATTCTCGTAGATAGGTGCACCTGCTAGTGGCGTTGTTGAAGCTTCTTTCAATTGGTATTGCGAATATGACATGCTTGCTTGACTGCGTTGTCTGTCCAGATATTCATGAAATGCCTGAACCTGAATACTCTCTTCAGCCATCAACTTTACAAATTGAGTACAAGGTGTTGACAATATTGGTGCTGGTTCTTATTGTATGAATGACCTTTTCGAGCTTACTCTCCCGTGATTTGGCCTCTTTATATCTAATGCAACCAGATTTGTTGCTGGATTGGTGTTCTGTTGTCCAATGGGATGCATGGACCTTGGTTGGACATTGTCCACTATTGATGTTGGAGCTGAATGGCAATCATCAATCTTAGTTGTTTCTTTTTCATTATCTTCTGATCTTGAAGGCTGCATGATCGTGCTTGCATGAGAACCTTGTGTTGGTTTGCCGAAAAGAAATTCAATTGTCACAGCTACCATTTGTGGGGCAACATCTACCTTTTGTGATACTATTGTCGATGGATCCTGGGATGATGTCTCTGTGTGTTTTGCAAGCTTAGTAGAATTGCCATATTTTTCAATTGTCTCAAAGTCTGGTGGCACTATGATTTTTCATCTTGAGTGGAGTAGCTTTTGCAATTTACCTCAATGGACAATCAAGACATGGATGGTTGATACCACATTGTGTACACCAAGGTGAAAAGGTTGTTGGATCATTGTGTACACCACGATGTCTTCCTCCACATCCGTAACATCGTACAATGCATAAAATACCATCCCCTCTAAGGTGATAAGCATACGTTGGTAACAATTGTCCCTTTTCACTCTCCACATAGTAGAGTGGTAAGCTATTATAATCTTGTGATGAGTTCGGAGACATGCATGATGATATGACCAATACTTTCAATCCATCACTTTTCATTGAAGACTGTTCTAGTGTGCTCGAAGCAAAACTACTTTTATCCTCTGAATGAATCTCTTGTTGGCATGTTGTCAAGTTCGGCCTTTCATGATGTTGACATTCAATCATATGCTCTGTCTCATGCCCTTGATTTTGCAATTGAGGATTTTGAACTGGACATTTAGTACGTGGATGATCTCCAAAGCAATATCTACACTGGTCTGATTGTAGAATTATGTTTTTGCAAGCAATAGACTCATGGTGGCCATCTACTTGAGGATGTTCTTCGCCAATCTTTGAATGCATAGCACTTGGTCTTATTGGCTCGTCTTCATCACTTTGTTTTGATTCCGCTTTGCATAATCATCTGACATGAGTGATGTTTGCTCCGACTTTTCGTCTGATGATGCAACAACTGAAGAGACTTGGTTTAACTCTGCTTCCCTTAAGTGGACTTCAATGTTGTTGGCATCTACACAAAGTTGTGTAGGTGTTGTATAGGATGTGAATGCTTTTATACCAACTTTGATTTGGTCGAGCAGGCCATAATAATATGCCATTACAATCTTTGAAGGAATGGGAGGATCACAATCCGTCATCATGTTGACAATTCTTTTGGTATAGTCTCGAATAGTTTCATCAGGAAACATAACTACTCGAGCCAATTGTTGCTCTATAGTTGCCATAGCCTCAACAATAGATGACTTGATGTATCAGAAAAATATCTGGCTGTCCCACTTCTTCTTCTTTTTTTTTTCTTTGGGGGGGGGGGAGGTTTAGGTGAAGGTTCCTCTCAGAGAACTGATATTCTTGCAGAAAGGTGTGAAACTTTCTACAAAAAGTTACCACCAACTAGTGGAACGTTCACTTAGCCTTCATTTTTTATAGTTTTATCCTTCGTCGACCTGACAGTAGATAGATTTGAATCACACCTATGTGCAGTAGAACGGGTGAAGGTTCTTTTTCTGTTTTTAGTATTGTCCTTCGTCGACCTGACAGTAGATAGATCTGAATCACACCTATGTCCAGTGAATCAGACAAAGGTTCTTTTTCTGTTTTTTTTAGGATTTTTGGTTTTTTTTTATCAATTTCAAAAATTTGTAGCTTGCTCATTACTTAACGAAATGTAAAAAAAATTATATAATTAAAAAGCTCTTTCATTGCTTTACAACTCTAGTTATTTAGATGGAATTGTAGACAGCAGAAGGTAGGGTGAAAAATGAATCAAAGAGGACAGAAAAAATAAAAAATCTGGAAGTTTATGGTGTTTGACAAGTTTATAGAATTTTGTGGCCAATTTCAAAAATTTGTAACTTGCCCATTACTAAATGAAATTCAGAAAAATTAAATGAAAAAAAAGCCCTTTCAATGCTCTACAACTTTATTTATTCAGATTGAATTACAAAGAATAGAAAGATGGGCAAAAATTGAATAAAAAAGAAGCAAAAAATAAAAAAATAGATTTTCTGGTTTTTGACAAGTTTACAGAATTTTGTGGCCAACTTCAAAAATTTGTAACTTGCCCAATACTGAACAAAATTTTAAAACAAATTAGATGGAAAGAAAGCCTTTCAATGCTCTACAATTATACCTATTCAGATTGAATTATAAAGAATAGAAATCTGGGCAAAAATTGAATAAAAAAGAGTAGAAAAATATAAAAAACAGAAAATATAGTCACCACTCATTTTTTGAACGTTTTTAGACATAACTCTCACAAATCACATCCATAATGCAAAGCTAACCCTAGCATGCCAAGACCAAGATGCCTAAATGCATTCTAACCACAAAATACAAAAGAAAATGTTAACAAACAAGATGAAAGTGCATTGCTCCCTGACAACGGTGTCAAAATTGTAAGGCTCTCGCCTGTCACGACTTGTAGTAGTTGCGTTCCCAAGGGAGCATGACCTCACCTTCAACCTGTTAGCAAGAGAATGATAGAGTGAACTTGTGTGAGAGAAGAGAACACCAAAAGAGATGGAGGTGAGAGAGAGAGAGAGAGAGAGAGAGAGAGAGAGAGAGAGAGAGAGAGAGAGAGAGAGAGAGAGAGAGAGAGAGAGAGAGAGAGAGACTCAATTGGGAGATTTGCTTTAGATTAGTGAGATTGGAGATGCAATACAAAGGAGATGGTCCTCTTTTATAGTTGAGAGGAGGACCTTGGCCTCAAAATCCTATTGGTTCATTTCTGCCTCCCTAACTATTGAAATTAAAAAAAGAGTGAAAACTATTCAAAATTGGAGAGAAACCCAACTTTATTCACTAACTTGACATTTAGGCCTTGCGACATTAAAAGTCCCGCAAAAAGGCCTAAAGTCCTTTTATTGACTTTCTAATTAATCAAATAACTACGTGATCATCGGGTTGGACTTACACACGCAGGGTGCCAAATCCCTCTCACTTATTAACTAGGGTTAGGGTTGCCTTGGGATCCGCAAACCCTCCAACAGAGAAGAGGTGGAGTGTAGATGTATGCTTGAAGATATTGAAAGATTTTGGAGTTTATGTTTTGTTCTTTTTTTGAGAAATAAAGTTTTAAGAGAGAGAGAGAGAGAGAGAGAGAGAGAGAGAGAGAGAGAGAGAGAGAGAGAGAGAGAGAGAGAGAGAGAGAGAGAGAGAGAGAGAGAGAGAGAGAGAGAGAGAGTTATAATAGATTATGATAGTGTTTATAATAGATTGATTTAGTGTATGTGTGTGTTTGAGAGGATGTCTATGTGTTTTGAATTTTGCATTGATCTATAATTTAGGTTAATAGACAAATAGATATAGATAGTGTTGGGTAGTAATAGATTGTTAGATTTATATGGTGTGTGTGTGTGAGAGAGAGAGAGAAAAAAAAATAAACGAGAAAAAGAGGAGATGTGTGTGTGTGTGTGTTTGACATTTTGCATTGATTTACAATTTAAGATTATAGATAATACATAGTCTGTGGTAGTAATAGATTGTTAGATTTATATTTATATAGGACGAATGAGAGAGAGAGAGAGAGAGAGAGAGAGAGAGAGAGAGAGAGAGAGAGAGAGAGAGAGAGAGAGAGAGAGAGAGAGAGAGAGAGAGAGAGAGAGAGAGAGAGAGTGAGTGAGTGTGTGTGTGTGTGTTTTTTTTTTTAACATGTTTAGCATTTTACATTGATTTAAGATTTGAGATTTGAGAGAGAGAGAGAGAGAGAGAGAGAGAGAGAGAGAGAGAGAGAGAGAGAGAGAGAGAGAGAGAGAGAGAGAGAGAGAGAGAGATTTGATTAAGATTGAGGGTAGTAGATGAATAGATTGTGTGTGTGTGTGTGTGTGTGAGAGAGAGAGAGAGAGAGAGAGAGAGAGAGAGAGAGAGAGAGAGAGAGAGAGAGAGAGAGAGAGAGAGAGAGAGAGAGGAGATATGTGTGTGTGTGTTTGACATTTTGCATTGATTTATAATTTAAGATTATAGATAAATACATAGTCTATGGTAATAATAAATTGTTAGATTTATATTGATTTTGGACTAAGAATGAGAGAGAGAGAGAGAGAGAGAGAGAGAAGAGAGAGAGAGAGAGAGAGAGAGAGAGAGAGAGAGAGAGAGAGAGAGAGAGTTTTGCATTATGCATTAGTTTAGGGTATTTAAGAGTGATAAATAAATGAATGGTGTTTGATAGAAAATTTATATTAGATTTATAATGTGAGAGAGAGAGAGAGAGAGAGAGAGAGAGAGAGAGAGAGAGAGAGAGAGAGAGAGAGAGAGAGAGAGAGAGAGAGAGAGAGAGAGAGAGAGAGAGAGAGAGAGAGAGAGATTTTTAGGGTAATAGATAAATAGATAAGGTTTAATGATAATTAATATATGTTAGATTTGTAATTTAAGAGAGAGAGAGAAAAAAAAATGAGCAAACATAAAATGAGAGAATTTGAGGTAGATTAGAATAATTTGCTTATAATAATGGTTCATTTGTGTGTTAATTGCTTGTGCATGTGACAAAAATATTCAAAAAAAAGAAAAGAGAGCAAGCGTTTAAAGAGCGAGCAATTGCATGTTTGCACTTAAGTTTCGAGTGAGTTTACCGGTGAGTTTGTGTTGTTTCAATTTTTTTATTATTATTGGAATACGTTAAGTAAGAAACTAAATGTAATTCATCATTTTCATTTTATTCAAAGCAATATCGTATTTTACCGCATACACTAGCAATTAGTTAATATGCAAAGGTGAAATGTAGATACTTAAAATTCCCAATCCTAGGAAGGTGTGTAGCCCTTACTTTTCTCTCGTAAAAGACGAGGTTCTAATCTTTCTTGCATGCAAAACCTACACGCCGCAAGGAGGGAATATGTGGTGACATTCAATAGGACATAACCGCAAGGTTCAGATATTATAATTATTACATTCAACTCTATCTATAAAAGTATACATAAAAAGTATTGCGATGAATATAAAAAAAAAATGAGTGCAAGTGAATTTAAGTATTAATAATCATAGATCATTCTCATCATTTATGTCACTCTCATCATCACACAAGTCTTGACACTCATCTGAATCTAGGTCTAGGTATAATCATAAATTTCTGATCCTGTCTTTTTGATGATGTGAGCTACCCTCATATTCAATGTCCTCTTCTTCTAATTCTATCTCATCCAAACGTGGGGGCCTCAAATTACTCCCAATTTGGTCTTGTACAATCGTAGGAATCTGATCATTTCCATTTGTACCTTTTTCTCTCATCATTTTGACATTAGTGGTTGAGGTTCTTCCCAAACGTCGCCAAAATTGGGTGGTGGTTCGCCGTGTGTATCCAATTCAACAATATCTTTTCCTTCAAACACACGTCGTTTTCTTGCATTAAGTTGGATCACATACCACCATCATGGGTCTATTCGATTTGGATGGAATATAATATGCCAAAGAATTAAAAAAAATTAAGTTAGTCTTATAAGATTGATACATAAATAATTGGATTGCGAATATTAATGACATTTGAATTTTAGAGTCTCACTTGTTTGCAATGTCGTGGCAATACTAAAGTGTCATGAGAGTCCATTGATATACATTTTGTTGAGTCGATTTGAAAAAACTTTGAATTATCATTTCTAATTGTGGCATTGCTTCCACGATAGATGACCTTAAACCATTTTACGTGAAAAATAAAGTATTGCCATTAGTCTCGTAATCGACTTCATAAATATGTTGCAATGTGTCGACATAGTTAGGTCGCCCGAAATGACATTAGAGTCCCTCACACTAGAACGACTCTCTTGTTGAAACTTGGCCATTATACCACAATCATATGTACGTCGCTTGTTGTCAACTCTCTCAACACGGTAATGGTGTCCATATGCCCACATGGCGTGTATGATGTATACTAAAACACAAAAAAAAAAAAAAACAAATGTGTGTAATTAGAAATACTATTCATATATTGAGTAGTACAAAAACAAAGCTTCACAAAAACAATATTACACTAACCTTCCATCCACATCCACGAACAAATTCCCATTCTAATTCGGTCACTTCATCTCCGTTTTCGGATGCTTTTAGCATCGTATCAAAATCCCATTCACGAGAGCATGTTGAAGGGCTCCAAAGGTTCGTCGTTCTCCAATGCCCTCCTTCTTCGTTTCAATGTTATGTTTCTTTTCTTTTTGGTTTTTTCATACCTTGAAATCCACTTTTCCATTTGTCCACAATTATATAATGTGAACGTGTCAATTTTCTCTTTTAATTGAGGTGAAAGTCTCTTTTGCACACCATTTCCTTGTGGTACTTCACCCTTAACACGTTTATCTTCTTCTTCACACCAAATTTTTGGACTTGCAGGATGCAATTGTAAGATTATTTCGGTGATATAAAACAAAGATTCATGTACAAGCCAACTTTCTGCAATGCTACCTTCTGGCCTTGCTTTTTGTCTCACAAAGCCCTTCAAACTTTCATGAAGTGCTCAAGGTAGAACATCCATCTCGTGTGCACAGGTCCTACAATTGGTACTTCTTCGACCAGATGCACTAGAAGATGAACTTGTATATCCAAAAAGGAAGTTGAAAAATCTCTTTCCAACAAACATACCATTTCGGTCATTTGGATCTTCATGGAATCCAATTCACTATTTTTTATTTCTTTTGAGGAAATCCACCTGCAAGATTGATAGTACATTAGGTTGTTTAACATATAAAAATATTAAATAATACATATTTATACAAATGATTAAAAAAATATACAAACCTAATCATCGATGACAAATTGTAAAGCGTATTTTGTACGTCATCATTGAAGAGACCTTGAATAGAAAGAAAGTATGATTTGCAACATCTTATGCCAATCATGCAATTTAAGCCAATCACTTAATTTCAATTTGATGGTTGACCTTCTTTTCGTCCAAACTTAAAAAATTAACCAATTTTCCAAAAACAATACGTTGGTTCTTATCTTTCAATATTTAGATAACATGATTCTTATCTTCCGATATTTAGATAGCATGACTTTTATCTTTCGATTATTGTATGATTCTCATGTTTTAATTTTTAGATAGTACTATTCTTATACGTTGTCACTTATATGATTCTTTTGTATCTTGATGCAGACTCTAAACGCATATCTATCTCTTTTTTTGTTATCACAGATATGAAAGTCCCACTCTAATATGCATTAAAGTTCTATAGTCGATTTTTTTTTCTACTTCATTTCAATATATTAGGGTTTATTGTAATGTACTGTACGTTTATGAATGTAGTAATCATGTCGGGGTCAGGCAGTGGTGAAAGCTCAGGAGACTATGTTTCAATTTTTTATGCATCATTAACTCCTAAGCAGAAAGCACAATTGCAAAGTATGCTTAGCCGAGATGAGGGTGGTTCCTCACAAGCGGCCGCGACTCCCGCCCCCACCGAAGAGTCATCCACAAATCTTTATTATGATGTGGATCCTGAATGTAATATAATTGCCAACAGAAAAGGGATGGTGGTTTTGGACCAGCTCTATTACTTATGCCAACGCCATTTTGAAGACAAATTGTTTAATACATGGTCCGAACAACCTGCCACCGATAAACGACAGGTTATTGCTACCCTTCGTGACGAATTCCAACAAGAAGAGAAATTCGAGGAGAAGGAAATTCATAAGCATATGAGCTTATGGATTAGGCATTGTCATGATATGGCACGACGAGCTTATAGGGATGGGCAATCCAAGCGTTCCTAGTGTTCAAGAAGTGATTGGAACTGTGTAGAAGTGGATGAACGAACACCAGATAAATACAAAATTCAAAAAGATGTCGCGGCCGCTAGAATGCATGGGATAGGCAATCCTAGGTTGGGCTCAAGCGGAAAGATGGGATTGCAAGCAAGTATGGTAAGTGAACTTTGATTTTATCTTTGATTTCATATGTTTTTATTTTTTAATATGCATTATGACTAGTTGCTCCAACGTAACCCTAAATTAATTTCAACTTAAATTGAATGCATGGATAGTTGGCACGGACTATGGATAGTTGGCGGACTATGGACTATGGATGTCTGCCAACTAAGGAGGAGTACGATTTTGCTTTCAAAGAATCATATGAGGCATTAGTCGACAAACTAAAGAGCGAGGGTCATCCTCCACATGTAATTACTAGTTTTTGTATTCATACTAATGTGGTTTGTATTCCAACGTCAATTTTATTTAATTTAATACGATCAAGCATTAAATATTAATGTAGTTTGTTTGTTTGTATTTATGCAGACTGGACGTCATGACGACGACGAGTAGATTAGGTCTATAAGTTTTAGTTGATGCGGTTTTTAGTTGATGTTAGATCTAGAAAGACTCATGCGAAATTAAAGCACCAATTTTGTAATACATTGATTGATATTATGAATATATTATTATTGTCATGCTATATTGCCATTTCTTTTATATGTGCAATGTTCTTTTTTCAAAAATTGCAATGTTGAATTTCGAGATGTGGATTTGTAATAACCAACTAAGAATTCAAAACCATGTGCAATGTCGGATTTCAAAACAAGAATCAATATCATATATAGAAATCTAAATGAAATTTATGATGTGCATAAAGCAACCAAGGGGCAAGGGCCTTCCCAAAGATAAAAAAGACATCTCTTGTACTTCATTTGACATGCTAATTGAGAGGAGGAGACTCTACCATTTTGAGTACTCAAGCACCTCATGTGCTATTGCCTTTTTGTTTGAAGTTCTATTTCCCTTTGATTGTTATTTCATTGTTTATGGTAGTTAAGGTTTTTCGATTTGATACTTGCAATAGCTAATGAGCACCTCCCTCTAATCTCTCTCTCTCCTTCCTCCTTTCACTTCTACCAAGAATGTTAAGTGTGGTTAGTATTAGTTTGATGATAGGATAGTTTGGGGTTAGTGTTAATGTGAATGTGGTTAGGGAAGCAACCAAAGTAGTCAACTTGATATAGTTAGAGCTCTATTCTCATGGGACTAACCCTTTTGAAATGCGGAGGGCTGCTTATCACCAATTACTACACCCTACAGTGGCACCGTTGCTAGGGATAGACTACTACTAGCTCCATTTTAGTTGTTTTTTAGTCTATTTTGGTGTGTTGTAGGTGGTTTTGGGGTAGTTTAGAGTGGCTTTTGCTTGTCTTTTTGTGATTGATTTGTTGGAAGCTAGCAAAGGAGGTGTTTGGAGGTAGTGGAGACCTGAGACAGCCTCTAAGGGCTTGTCATATTCTCACATTCACCAAAAAACCTCAAAAAACACAAACATTCTCAAAAAACACAAAAATCTGTAAATTTGGAGAAAAAAGTGAGTAAAAAAGTCATCAAATTTTGATTTCTCCCTACCCACTTGAGACTAACTCTCGCATGACTGGCAGCAGCCTGAGGACACTGTCTTAGCCTTGCATAGAAGCCTACGAGAGCTACTTCCCAACAGATTTCCAAAAAAGTAAAAAATACCATAAAAATTCAAAAAGCCCTTTTAAAACCAATGAGGTCTGACGAGTTTGCGAGAGTTCATCTTGTTCTAGTGAACTGTAAGAAGGTTCCAATTAGTGTTGAAAAAAGTGAAAAATCATTAGAAGAAGACACAAGTAACTCTCACAACATGGTCCATTGAGTCCAGAAAGTCATTTTCCATCAATAACTTTCAGATTTACTAGAGTTAACCTCTGTCACTTAGTACAGAGCCATATCCATACCAGATCCAACTTCAGTTAAGGGGACGACAATTTCTTTCCAATAGATCTCAAGATATCAAAGTTTTTGACTGCAAAATAGTACAAAGAATTCTTGCACAGACAACTCTCGCATAATTAACCTTTGCAGATAGGATCAATAGAAAGGATTGTCTGAGATCTGACTATTGTAAAAAGTTGAGACCAACCAAAACAAATATCAGAGATAAATCAAGGAAAAACCACCGAAAAGAGACTAAAATCACACGAATAGCCATCAAAATTGATCATATCCTCACATATCCAGATTGTTGGATTTCAATCCTCTCCATCCTTGTTGTATACTAATCTAGATCCATTCTTTAGTTGTTTGTACAGTCACGACATCTGTAGAATTACACACGTTTCTTGACAGTCACCTTATCAAAGCATGCTCCTAAGTCTCCAAAATTCTCGACTTTGACATCTTATCAAAGCATGCTCCTAAGTCTCCGAAGTTCCGGCCCCGACATCTCCAGCTTGTTCAATCTCCAAAGTGCACGACGTCAACAACTTGAATGACAACTCTAACTGTATCAGATGTCTGAAAGTGACATGTAACAACAAGTAGTGCCTTAACCCAGTTTGTAATGTACAGATTACAATTCTTTTAATCTATGTAACAGTTAGCCGTGTAAATATATTCAGCAACGATCAGTTGCAATGTATGAGAGATTGAACACACACAATCAGTGATTCAGAGAGCGCAATTGCATCGTTAATATACAAGAAAGATAAACTTAAAAAGAGCCCACCATCTCTGTTGACAAGCAGAACGAAAAACATAAGCTGTAAGTAGAAGAAGAATCCTTGAGAGATACCACTAGCCATCCATATCCAACAACATATTTCCCATAAAGTTAGGGACCCCTAAACTTCAATAGACCCCGGAGCTTGACATCAAACCAAAATTGACATCCTATAATAAAGATAGGACTACCAAGCCGAGAGAATGAATGCAATGTTGAAACAAGGCCATCTTTTAGGTCAAAATATCATTGTTGGCGGATGATACTAAAATACAATCTCCTCTTGACACAAATCTGAACGCAGAACCAAGCAGAACTGTAATCAGATTAAGTATAGCAAAATATACAGGTCAATAATGCAAGTGAGCACAAAACAATAGCGGACGTAACCGCATGCTTCACAAAGCTAATCACAATTTGTAAATGTTATGAACCTATTATTGACAATATGTCTGAAAGAAAGAATTAATGCGCAAAGACAACTACAATGTCTATCTCTGAATTACAATGTCTATTATGTTACATTGAATACTAAGATGGTATTCACTACATACATGAATTTTACAGGTGTGCAGATGAAGAAGGTACAAAAGTGATTCAGCTATCTTTGGGAGATCGTGGGTGGTTGTTGTTGTTGTCAAATCTGATTGCACAGTGTTGGATTATTCTCCTTCTTACCAATCGACTAATCGGTTTTAATCTCCATCCATTATTTTATCCGCGATTTTTTTTTTTCCGTTCTTTTATAGTCTACAGTTTTACAAGTGTCTTTACACAATCTACAGAATTACACAGAGTTTTACCACAGTGTCGCATTTCATTTTTCTCTCACTTCGGCTTTCTCACCTGTCAAGAAATACATGGAGTTTTACCTTAGTGCCGCTTCGGTTTTTTCATTTTTGGCGAAGTTGTCGCCTGTCAGGAATATCGTGTAAAAAATGCAGTGTCGCTTTTCGCATTTTTCGCCTGTCAGGATTTGCAAGCAAATATGCAAAGTCGCATTTTTCACTTGACAAAATGTCACACTTTCGCTTTTTCCAAAGAGCCTCAAAAGTTAAGGAACTCTGGCAAAGTGTAGGGCAACCCTAAATCAGTCTTTAAGGCACTGTCGCGATACTGTCACCTTTTTGCGACAATATCATCTGCGGCTGTTCCAGTTCATTTTTTTTTGCAGAAGTGACAGTTTGGTTCATTTATGCAGACAAAACATTTACGGCCAATTTCACCACTTATCAACAATCAATGACAAGGAACCGAATGGATGCCAATGGATATCAGCCAACTGGCAATCGCAATTGACGATTTAATTTCTTAGTATAAATAGGCGATCATATTCATACAGTTTTAATATAAGCAGTTTAATATCAACAAGTATTGCAAGTTAGCTCTCTATCAAGCTTTTAAGCTTAAAATCTCTTGAGCATTCTAGTTCAGTTTTAAAGTTATATTTTAGAGTTGCTATTGCGCTATTGCTTATCAGCATAGTTGCTTGTTATCAGACTTATCCTCAGTTATCCAGAGACAACTTAGAGTGCGCAGTTTCTATTCGCTAATGTTTTGCGCTCATTAGCATCTAATTTTGTTTTTCTGAATCAATACCTATCTTTTATTGCGTTCAGTATATGTCAGCATGCATGCATCTCTGTATTTCCTTTGTAACTAATAAAATTGTCTGAGAATTCAATATTTCATGTTTGGCTACATAATCACTTAGTATCTAGCGATTTCATAGTTAGTTGCTAAAGATTGAACATGATTTCCATCACTACTGCTTTGTTTAATTTTTGATAGGTGTTGTCATGCATTGGAAGTAGAAAGTTTCCGCTACTATTATCTAACCTATTTCTGACATGGTATCAGAGCTATTTTACTACTTCTTTATCTGATTCCTTCATGATATCAGAGCGAAAGCTCTAATACTTGATATCTTTTGCAATATCAAACTGATATCAAACTCTTCAATCTTTCACTATCAGAGAATTGGTTTCCTATTGTTGGGATTACTACATCTTAGCGTCATCGATACAATCGACAAACTAAGTTCCAGATGGATTCTTAAAGTAAAGTTGGTCTTATCACAGACAAGCTGAATGGATCCAATTATCATTTGTGGAAATTTAAGACAAGGACCTTGCTAATTTCTAGTGAATTATGGGATGTTGTTACAGGTATAGAAGTAAAACCTGAAGACGACGACTCAAAGTGTAATTGATTTGCTTGAACGCAACTACAAAATTCAAGCCTTAACTACTCTATGGAAGATGTCATAACATTGTAAATGAGAGAAATAATGACGGTGTTCAACCTTCAAGGTGATATGCTTACCCTTCCGCAACTCTAACACGCTTGTAAAAATCACATTCAAATCACGAGTGGTTAAAGCTATACTATCACATTTGAGAATAGACAATTTATGAAAAACAGTTTCAAAATTGATTGGGACGAATGGCAACGAAAAAACTCAAGTCAAGTAACATCTTACAATAAGCCCACAGCTTTTACCATCAATGCAAATAGATATAAACCTCAATGTGCAGTTTAGGTAGTCGTTGCATGTGAAACCCTAGTCATGAAACTTGTAGCAAAAATCAGAGCTAGATATGTTGACATAGTTTTTTCCACTTTTCACGTGTCCGATCGAATTGGTGTGAAAAGAGAAAATGAAAAAAAATAAAGTTTCTAGAATATGAATGGTGCGATTGAAATGTTAACGGTTCAGTTGAGAGAAAACTGAACCGAACATCTGTAAAAAAAAAAAAACAGGCCGGAAAGATACAATGGCTAAAAAAAAATCAGCAACCCATCACTCACACCAAGCCCTCAAGCAATCCATCCTGCTCATTCAAGATATAAGCCTACCAGTATGACAATGGACTACAACCAACCAACCAACCCTCACCATGAAATCACTCTCACCCATCAATCTTCTCAACAAAAGCAAGCAAACATCGTCTCCAAGTAATTTGAAGTACTCAACTATGAACTCACACTAGTAATGAGGTCTAAGCAATCAACACAAACAACCACAATCTCTCAACTCCTCAATATGGGCAAGCTAGCATAGTAAGTAATATCACTCCCAACCCCCAAGACAACTACAACTCTCAACTCTCAAACATACCCACTCCTAAAATCCTCACTCACAAAAGTACTAACATTTAAAAGTACTAACTATTCACATCATCTCATTATTATCCAACTATCATTGAGCTATTTCAAGCAACTCACAATCCTTCTAACCAACCCACCAACATTGAACTCACCTCAAGCAATCAATCAAGCTAAAGTTTAGAATACACCTTATTAACTATGGAGTTAACAACACACAAGCAACAAACAAGCATGAGGGCACAAAGCAACCATTAACCTCTCACAAACTACTAACCTACATTGCAAGTGACTAACATTGAGCAACTAACATTCATAACAATTAGCCACAAAATGGAATTAACTTCAAAGCACACTCAAACAAGCAAGCAACTCCCAAAAGTGCCAACTCCTAAAAGTACAAACATACAAATATTAACATTTAAAATACAAGGAGTTGGCTCCTTCTTATATGAAAATCCAATGCATCCCCTTCACAATGCCATCTTGCCATTCTTCATGCCCTTCAAGGCCTCTTCGCCATTTGTCCCCAACCCATTTGATAGTACACCTAGTGGCCTCCATAAGAGAGTGGGGAGTGGTGCAGAAGCCCAAAATGTCAATGGCTAGTGGGTGTACCTCCCAATTTTTATAGCCTCCAAGGTGTTTTGACATTTATTATCCAAATTTTGGGTGAGGCCCTTTTTCAACCCCTATTTTTAGTAGGCGGCCTTCGTTTTTCTTTGGGTACCTGTGTTTTTGGCTTTCTTCGATTTTTCAAGGGCCGTGCGTCTACTGCTCATTCGTTTGGATTTTTAGTCTATTGAATAACCACTTGGCCCACATATTTCGTTCATTGCCCGTAAATTGACCAAACTTTGTCGTTAGGGTTTTTGTGACTCTTTGACACTGAATCCATATTTTTCGGTCCCGTTTTTACCCGAAACTTTTCTTTTTCGATTTTTTCTTCTGTGGTTGACTTTTTTTTGGCATTCATGACTAGGGCTCCCACGACAACACGGTTTCCTTGAAAAATACACTGAGTGATCATATATTAGTAAAAATGGACTCAATACATGGTGAGATTTTAGCACGGTCATACCGGCTATTTTTTTACAACTGGCCAGTTTTTTGAAAAGCCGCAAAAGTTGCTCTAGTCTCATTTAGAACGAGCTGGGACCCAATTCTAGGTGGACCAGCACTCTTGGCTCGTTCTTACAAAACTTGACTACAAAATATTTTTGACGATTTTTTCGAAAAGTCAATTTCTTACTTTTAAACTGTGTCTAGCCACTTTAGGGACGGGCTGGGACCCAACTCTAAGGCAAATTTGTGCCGATTTTTCTCTAATAACCGGGTTTTACATGCCGGTTTTTTCAATTATTGCGAACTTAAACCTCAATATTAGCCCGATTTTTCGTGCGAAAATATCGGCTAATAGACGTGAGGGATGTAACTACCAAGTTACATCTACGAAGAAAAATCTTCACATTCAAGATGTCTGTTGGTGATTCTCTTCAGAATTACATTAACCAGTCTAAGAATCTCTTGTAAT
Source organism: Diphasiastrum complanatum (assembly GCA_029204225.1). NCBI lineage: Eukaryota > Viridiplantae > Streptophyta > Lycopodiopsida > Lycopodiales > Lycopodiaceae > Diphasiastrum > Diphasiastrum complanatum. Next base: position 4,641,856 of record CM055107.1, on the reverse strand, counting down.
AGATGGCCGCTGTCGGATCAGTCATAGACGATCAAGACACAATCATGACATTGTTTTCAAGCTTGCCCTCTACATATGAGAACTAGATGATGATCATATCAACACACTCAGACTTAACTCTTACTAGAGTTATCACTATGTTGCTGCAAGAAGATAATAGAAGAAGTCAAGATACTTAGTCAACTTCCTCCTCCCAGGCTCTATATGTCAACAAAGGCTCTAAGCGGCAAAAGCAGAAAAGCTCCAAGAAGGTTGCAATAAATCAGAAGCCGACTCAAAGTCAAGAACAATCATCAAATCCACAGTCGAAGAAGAAGATGTTTTGTAGGTATTGCAAGCGCAATAACCATGAGATCAAGGATTGCCAAATTCTCCAAGCGAAGAACGCAGCCAAGCCACCTGATCAACAAGCAAACACAGTCTCATCATCTCCCCAGGTCGAAGTGGATGAAGGCGCATTCATGGTCAAAGATTAAAGTGCATTTTTGGATGATTCATGGTTTCTAGATTCTGGAGCAACTCAACATATGACCAATCAACGTGAGATCTTCAACTCCTACACACCTTACAGCACGAAGAAATTTGTTCATCTTGGTGACAATAGTATTCACACTATTGAAGGTGAAGGTACTGTAAGATTGCGATTCCAACACGATCAATTCGAATCACTATCAAAAGTCTTATATGTTCCTAAACTCTCTATGAATATGTTATCAGCAAGTAGAATGACAGATTTAGGTCATAAGGTAGAATTCAAATCTGACGAGATCGAATCTCATTCTTGGTTTGCAATTCTCCCCATAAATCTTTTGCATTCGAAATTGATGTAAGATCTAGCATTATATTGTCATGCACTGAAGACGTAATAATTGCAATAGCTTTGTCATTTTCAAACTCCATTCTCGAAGTTCTTTGCCAGGAGTAGCTACTAGCTTCTCCTCAATTAGTTCTACCCATTGCCATAGACCTTCACCCTTCAATAAGAGTGAAGTCTTTAATTTTCAAATCAAGTAGTTTGAACCTTCTGAGTCCAAGATTGTAGTGATCTTAGCTTGAATCTTGATGATGGACGACATATTCTAATTTTTCTGAAACACTCCAGATAGCGGTTTGTTGATGAATGTATGAAGAATGCTGAGAGGAGTACGAAAAATAGTACTGTATCGATTCTGATATTACTATATCAGTTTTAAACCTTGTACGCTTTGATACTACTGTATCAGATTTAATTCTGTATGCTCTAATACCACTGTAGAAAAAATAGTAATTATTCTTCCACAGAGAACACGATAAAAGTTTGAATAAATCAAACTGATATAAGTGTCTTCAATCGGGACTATATCTGATCAATGTAATAATAAAATAGTTTATGCTTTGATTGAATTTGCATGCGGAAATAATATGCGGAAGTAAGAGACCACTTAAGACAATCTAAACAATAAGAAACTATTGATCAAAAATGAATTTTTATAACTCTGAATCTGATTCATCAATATACATCTCTTGTTGTCTTATCTCGCTGTTGTGTCTCTGATTGAGTGAGTTTGAGAACCTCTTCAGTTTGAGTGTTTGAGAGTTAATTACAACAAGTAGTGCACATGTATTTATATTGTTACAGGACAGGTCTTTTGGCCTTTTATTTACAAATCTTTTGGCCTTTTAATTATATGACAATAGATATCTAACCGTTTACAACGGTTGATATTCTGGTAGACGCTTTGTTTCCAGGGTCGAATAATTTATGTTCGCGAATTATTCGCGACAGTCTATCTCTTCATCTCATTTTCGTGTTTTGCGAATTGTTCGCGACACTTGTCTCTTCGCGGCATTTTTGTCTTTCGTGAATTATTCGCGACAGATGACAATTCTTGAGTTTGAAGAAGAAATGTAGAATATTTTGCGAACTGTTCACGACAGTTTTGCGAGAGATGACAGTCTCTGAGCTTGAAGTAGAATCCAGAATATTTCGCGAATTGTTCGCGATAATTTTGTGACATATGAGGCTTGAATAGGAAACAAGATATTTCGTGACAAGAATCTTTCGAAAATCTTTTCAAGAATCTTTTGAGCTTAAAAAAGAAACCGTTTCTAGAATCTTTTGCGAACCTTTCGCGAAACCTTTGAGTTGGTTTCAAGATAGACAAGATAGATTTCGCGAATCTTTTGAGTTGGTCACAAATAGAAATGTTTCAAGTTCACATTTGTTTCTTTCTCATCCTTTGTCAAGTAAACTGTGCATTTTGTTAGTAGAATCAAGATTTGTAAGTAGGAAGTAGGAAGTTTCCGCTACTATTAGAAAGTAGGAAGTAAGATCTGTAAACTGCGCACTAGAAGTAGAAAGTTTTCGCTACTATTATCTAACCTATTTTCGACACACAGTGCATGGAACGAGCGTGAGGAGGCCGTGATGTCGGGCTTCGCTAAAATTGACATTGATAAAAATGCAAAAATTGTGACACCTCGTCCAATTCCTTTAGAAAAATGTTTTGTAAGGTACCTTCGTCTTTCTATAAGGGCACCTTCGACATTAGGCATGAATATACGCGTGGATACGGTCGCGTGGATTATCCACGCGTGGATCTTCCACGCAAGTGTCATTTCCGACAGCAGATTGGCCGAAGGTCATGAAATTCAAACTGCGTGGATTATCCACGCCAACTCCGACAACCAACAGCCGGGCAAACCACCGACACCCGGAGTCAGAAATGGGAATTTTAATTTGGCGTGGATAATCCACGCGTGGATAACCCATGCGTGGATAATCCACGCGTGGATGTGGATAATCCACGCCATAGTAAGATTAAAAAAAAAAAGGCTCGGGCTTGCGCGTGGATATTGCGTTGCAAATTATCCATGCGTGGATAATCCACACAAATTTTTTTTATCCATGTGAAATCCAAAGAGCTGGGGCCGTGGATACCGTGTGGATCAATTTTTTTTTTAGATCCACGCGATTAAGTCTCTGGATTTTACGTTTTTTGACACAAAAAAAAAACATTTGGCGCGAACCAAAATGTGGTTCGCTCCTAAACTAGAGGTCGACTTCCTTTTTTCTGTTGTGAGAGAGAGAGAAAAAGAGAGTATAGATGGGAGTAAGGTAAATTCATAGTTATTTTTATTCATTTGAAATTTAGTTGATAACTTAATGTGTTATTGTCAGAAATGGTGAACTCCTGCAACTTTATCGCGGCACGAACAAGACACGAAGGTCGAACGAGAACTAGTATTCCTCGGCTCTCATACTCGGCTCTCAGTCTTCATTCATCTCGTCTTCTCAGAGACCTCCTCGGTCTAAGGTGAGAGGAGCTCGTGGGTAGCTCTGGCCGAGTATCTTGGGGATTCATCAGAATCAGCCAACATGCACAAAATTGGCAGAGCTTCAGTTGCTTGATTGTTGCTAGAAGATTATGTCTTTGACTTGAAAGTTAGACTATTTTTTGATGCACTTTATGAAGTTTTTTAAGCTTAGCCACAACGTATGGACAGGAGCTATTGCTTCTCCCTCAAGCCACAATGCCACCTTCCAAGAAGCTTCACGACATATTACTATATATATGATACAGTTTAGGCTACATTTCTCACAACAAATTGTGGAGAGAGTCCATCACAAAGCTCTTCCTGTGGCAGCGCCCTAGCAAGCCTCCTTCCATTGTATTTGATCATACGGTAAGAGAATCATATATGATTCACCTTGGTTATAATGCTTCTACATAGATGCAAGAATGAACTATAGCTCTTTCGATGCATTATGCATATTGTTTTATGGTTTTTCTAACTATGATTGAAGCGTGGGTTCATAGCTTCAAAAAATGTGTGAATGTATGATAAAAAATAGCGTTGCTAGCTCATTGTATAGCGATGGACTCCAAAACAATTTTAGCTTTATGGTTTCTCTCTCTCTCTCTCTCTCTCTCTCTCTCTCTCTCTCTCTCTCTCTCTCTCTCTCTCTCTCTCTCTCTCTCTCTCTCTCTCTCAAAGCATTCACATAAACACAAGGAAGGAGAGAATTCAACTCTTTGCTATTACAAATGAGTTTTGAAAAAATAAAATACAAAAGATTGACCCTTATATAGTTGGGTCTAAAAGAGTTGAAGTGACAATTTTCTATTGGCTCATTTCTAAACTTTATAGTCTAAGTTAGCTTTTTTTTTTTTCCTTTATTTGGCAAGTAACTTGACTTTACAATGCTTTTGGTAATAAAACTATTGAGCCATGCCACAAAATATTCTACGGTGCTTCGAGGCAGTTAACAGAACTAGTTGTTTATTTTATTCAACGCTTTGAGGCATATTTACAAGTTATGGCGCATTACAAGTGCACCCTTATGCAGTTTCTGACTTTCATTTATTTACAATGCTTCTTTTACAAAATGGAGGCTATGTGAGCCCTCCACAATCTTTTGTCCATGCATTGAGCATGTACCATAAATGGCCAACAAAGAAAGAGCAATGAGGAGGAGAAACTTGTGCGTGTCCAGATCGAGTGTATGCTTAGTGTATAAAAGTGTTTAGTGCACTTGAGGAGCTTGATTCAGTGTGCGTTATAATGTGGACCATTGGATCTAGCCTCATCATAGATCGATGATGGAAGTTTATGCAAGGAGAAGCAGCCTAGATTTCCTCCTTAGATTGAGAATGTCAAATGAGTACAAATGGTGCCCTTCTATTCTTGGGGAGGCCATTGCCCCATTCTTTCTATTGGCTACCTGAAGTGGCAAGGATTGCAATTCTAGCCTTTCAAAGAAACACAAAAGATCTAATGGTGTACAAAGAAACACACCCGACCTACCACCATTTGACTTTGACTCAACCTTGTAACTTAGATTTTGGCCTTTAACTTATTTTAATTTATTTGCACCTATGGCCCAAGTCACTAGAAAACAACTTAGATTATTTCATTACTCGTGCTCATTGGTGGCTGGGCTTATACACGCAGGAAGCCAGTGGCTCGCACTTATTGCTCTACTGTACTGTGGCGGGGCCCACTTGCTAAGTCTTGGTCAACAATAGTTTTAATGCTGGGACCCACTAATTTATTATTGTACATGAAATACCCACAACAAGGATAACCCAAGGCTTGCTTGCACGATCTTCTATGGCAAGTTAGGTATACTCCTCTCATTAAATATTACATCTTGACTATGGTAAGTTTGTCTAGTCTTAGGCTCAAGTAGTCTAATAGTCTTTAACTTGATAGAGTAGCCAATAAGTACATATTTCAATGATTTAGTATCAAGTTTTTTACATTGTTCATTTGGTATATAAATATACGGCTTGCATTCAAAGAGTTTAATATGAGTGACACTAGGCTTATGGCCACTATAAGCCTCTTTTGGAGTGATACTTTCAAGTTTTTTCATTGAAGAGTGATTTTGGAGATAAACACATGTTTGCACCATCTCATTACAATAGAAATTGCTTAAGCCACAAGCTTTATCCTACTCTTTGCACACTCAACAAGTGTATAGTTCTTTCTCTCGACTACACCAATTTGTTGCAGTGTATAAGCTATTGTAGGCTGTCATTGAATTCTTTGATCCTAACAAAATTATTGTTAATTTTATTGATTTTAGGACCATAAATGGATCTTCAATCGATCCACAAGAGGTGTTGGATGCTAGTTCTATTGATCTTTCACAATTCTACTTATTAGATCTTGATCTAGATAAAAAACATGCACTTAACTAGCAAATACAACAAATAATTGATCAATTTAGTGGATGGGCGGCCCCACACATGTGAAAACTTGTCACAGTGCGGACAATGGATAGGGAGCAAAGTACATGACCTATTGATAGCATTCAATGCATAAAATTGTAAGACAAATGGTGAAAACAACATGGATTTGCCTCAAAACATGTGTGGGATCAAGTTATGTACATAGCATAATGAAATCAAAGCTAGAATTTTGACAATTTTAACGATACTTGGTGGAATTGAATTCTCCACCCTTGTCACTTCTCAAATTTTTATACTCTTTTGAGTTTCATTCTCAAATTAATGAAGAAACTGGATGCAATTAACTTCTTTTTTATGAAGTCAACCCAAATTGTACACAAAAAATCATCAATAAAATATGTTAAATACAAATTAGCCTCTCCTTGGTATTCCCTATGGACTGCGCATAGGACCTTACTCCCTCCCCACATTTGGAAAATTATTTCTCTCTCATTTGAAATTGGATTTTAAATATTTATAGTTCAGATCATAGAAAAACTTCGAAGAATACTCTTGTTCAATAAACTTTTAGCTTTGGTGACATTTTTTGCACCAAAATTATCACTCCATTGGGAAGTTTATGATCATTTTTGCACAGTGGGCACTTCCTAGAAAACTCTTAGCCAATTTCCTTTAAAAAATGAACTAAAATTAGAATGAAGTTTTATTTATGGAGGTATGATGAAGCTGAATGTCGCACTCCAATGGAAATTTGGCAAAGGCACAATGGTATCACATCACGCACGGAAAGTATGTAAATGAAATTCTAAGATGCTTCAAGATGTGCAACTGTAAGCTAGTTTCTACACCTGTGGAGGTCGGTAAGAAGTTATCTAATCCGGATGAGAGTACACTAGTTGATGCCACATTGTTTCGTCAATTAATTGATTCTTTAATCTATTGTACAACTACTCGTCTTGACATAAGCTATGTTGTAAGCATGGTAAGTCAATTCATGGCTACACCTAGGAAATAGAAAATTCTTTGCTACATTAAAAAAACGCCCACCCATGGATTGTTGTATGAGAGACAACAGAGTTTACCAGTTAACGGGGCTTCGTAGATTCAAATTGGGCAAGTTGCATAGATGATATTGAGCAATCCATCTCATAACAAGGCCTCATTTTAAGACTAGCTGTAATGTTTGAAAATTCACTCATTACATGTAATTTCTTTATGTATAATTTCCACATAGAAAACTTCTTTTTGTCCAATTTACTCTCTTCACACTCATTCTCCACAAGATCATACATTTGATCAATTAAGATAGTGCTACGCCACTTAAAATGCCCTCACAAATTTTACAATCACTAAAAGAGAGAGTTTCTGAATTGGCCACTGTTTTTTGTTTTTTTGTCAAAATAGCCACTTTTTAGGTAGAATTATGACATTTGATGTTGGCTTTGTAATGGTTGAATTAGACTCAATTCAATTGTTCTCCTCTACAAGGTAAGCTCTCTATCTATTAGTCTCGTCGATACAATCAGATGGTACTTTCTCGCCCAATTTGAAGTTCAACAACCAAAGGATGGTCATTTCTAGCAATACTTGGAGGAGGTTTGAATTTTTTGAGCTATTTTTTCAATGTGAACAGATTGTGCCCTTCACAACTAGTAATGGACTTCAGGCCCCTTCATGAAGTTCAGATTGCATTTGTCTATTAAGATGTAAAGAGCATGAACCCTTCCAAAACTTCGAAATGTGAAGAGAACAGTCCATGCAATCTCCATTGTAGATTCAACTTTTATATATGCAATTTGAGCCATTGAGAAAAATGGGACCTAGATCTTGTGGCATGCAATCTTTGGATCCACAAAGTAAGCCATCATTTTCAAGAAAACACTCATTTGCTATAAGCTTCCATTCTTGTTGGTGGCATAGGCTGCTAGCAGCACACGAGGGCACATTTTTCACCAAATGATCTCGATCATTAACGAATCTTCATGATTTTTGCTGCATATAAACTAAGTTGCCCATCTACTTAGGGTTAAAAGAAGATTTACTTCATTGATTTTGGCTGAGACTTGAGTGTTCTCAACGAGTCCTACTCAGCCCAAAAAATTATTAAGGTTTGCAAAAAACTTGTTTTCAAAGTATTTTCTTTCATAGATGATAGATAATCCTACCACTAGGGTTGCTAGCCCTACTTCAAGTGATTTAAATGAAATATGATGATTTAATCTTAGTTTTGGCTCAAAATTTCCATGTATGCAAAAAAATGTGCAAAATTACCAACATATGCCCTAATTTTGATTGATTTTCACTTCGTATGAGGCTACCATTCAGTTCCCTTTACTAATAACCACTCTATAGAGCCTTCTCTCACTTGAAACAGTCCTCTATAGTTCACAAATAGCTGAAATAAGAGTTTTTTCCCACACTTTCTAGTCTTTTCCATTGAAAATCCCCCAAGGGACTTGCTCATCTCGAAATAAAGCTCTTTGCAAACTTTGATACCAAATGAAAGTCCTAGTATAGTTATCACCCCATCACTATAGCTACTTGCATCAACACATCATGCAGATCGTGCATGCACACGAGAGAAAGAGGGAGCAACAATAACATCACACTATGTTATTGAACAATGAGAGAGATTACAAAAGATATGGTGATTAAACTACCTAATAGGATCCTACAAATAGTCTTACTAAGCTCAATGTCCAAGTTAGAGAAACCAATAGACTTTATTAACATTTATTATATGACCATTGGAAGAGATTTGATTTCAAATTTCAAGTGTCTCTCATTGGGCCAAAATTTTTCCAGCACTTGGAGTGAGTATAGTGTGTGGTATACATGTGGTGAGTCAAACAATCCCCCACACATGTGGGACTTCACCAATGAACCTTTGGGAATTTTTGGAATGTGTTGCTATGAAGGGTTTGTTGATAGCAAGTCACACGTAAGGTAAAGTTCTATAAATATCTTGGCTCTTTGTTTCGCTTATTAGCTCAAGTTGGTCAATTTAGTATCACTAGCTCAACTAGATAAACAAATAAACTTAGATACATCAAATCCTTGTGGACATCATTGTTTTCTCACTAATTATAATTGTTCTCCAATGCTTTATAGTATATTTGCAGTCTTCTCATTTCTATGTGTGGTCTGTTGCAATGATTTGCTCATAACTCAATGCAGACATTGTCTACTGTGAATTACAGGTAGTAAATAAACAGCTATATGTCAGGTCCTTGGGCCTTGAGACAATTTATGGGCCATAAGATTCTTAATGTTGTAATACTTGGTAAATGTCATTTGGACCCCTAATGTACAACAATAAATATGACCTAAGAAGCTGAGGAGCTAAAAGGGGTTCAAAGAGTTAGGGCCGCTTAGGTTTCACCCCCTTTGAGACAAAATGATTCCAGAGAGTAGCATAATTAGAGTATATTAGATGTTATGCAGTTTGATGGCTTTAGCTAGAGATTAGGTCTCTTTGGGAGAAATTCAGATTCATCATTCTTCCTTACATGCATTGATAAGTAGGCATCTCTCTCTCTCTCTCTCTCTCTCTCTCTCTCTCTCTCTCTCTCTCTCTCTCTCTCGTCCAATCCTTCTGCTTGGAGCTATGTAGCTGTTATGAGCACGTGACCAGTGCCGAACCCTAGAGAACACAGGAGGCCAGATGCCACAGTCAGGGTCGCGTCCAGCAGCGTACACAACCAACAGGGCAAGACAGTGTGAATAGTGTGCCCCAGCACGGTCCATAGCTATGGCAGGCCTAACACAACCTAGGGGCCCTGTCAGCAGGATAGGGCCCCACGTTGGGTCCCGACGTGCAGTCGGCCACGTCAGAGCCACGTGGTCGACACTTGGCAGTATGCATGCTACCATGCCTCACACTGGGCTAGGAGGGGCTTGCTCCATATCAGGGAGTAGGCAAGGCTGGGAGGATCAGTTAGTATCTGCCCTACTGTGGTGTTAGGATCTATTACACTGGTATCAGAGCCATCTCCATCTTTGGGAGCTTAGTAGCAGCAGTAGAGAAAGTCAGGAAAGTGTATAGATACTTTCAGATTTTCAGAAAAGAGAAGAGGAGAGAAGTCGCGGAACAGCCTTCTACTCATCCAATGTTGGCGGAGTTTCCACAAATTTTGAGGCAAATTTCCTTGCATAGGTTCGGCGCTGGAAAACCAGGAATCTATCCCTGTTTTTTGTGAGTAAATTGTGGATTGCTGAGCGGAATTGGAGTAGAAAGTTGCAAACAGGTCCAGCGCTGAAAAATCAGCTGTCAGAGCTGTAAATTTAGACCAATCTTGATAGATTAGGGCGGATTTTCAAGAGGAAATCCGGTGCAGGTCCAGCGCTGGTAGTCCTTCTCTGAATTGGGATTTGTGAAACCTTTTTGGGGCCTCAAATCAGAAGTTCTTTGGGTAGCCAGACTGTTTTCCAGTCAGCGAGGGTTTCCCCTACAGGTTTCGGATTTTGCTTTGTGAATTATAGCTTTAAATCCGAATTTTCCAGATCAGAGGCAGTGATCAGGTTAGGTTCAAACCAGCGACCTACTATCTTCTTGGAATCCAGATCTTCACATTGATTTGGTGATTTCGAACCTGAGTTTTTGGAACAGCAGACCAACATCTCTGGCAGCAAGGGTAGCAGGTGGTTCGAATCTGAAATTTTCTTGTAATTCCCAGATTACCTTCACTTGATTACATGCAGCTTAGGAAGACGGATTGGACACTGGCGGAAGAACTGAGGGGGTTTCTTGCTTTTCTCTCTGGAAGTACAGTCCTAAGAAAGAGCTAAGAACTCTACCTTTGTTTTCCAGTTTAGTCAATCTCTTTTCAATTTTTCAGATAGAAGTTAAGGTACCTCTCTTTCAGTTCTAAAAATGACCACTCCTCAGGGACCTGATCAACCCCTGGAGAGAGGCATCGACGAACTTGAAACAGAAGCCTTGGCTTTCAGTAAGGGGAAAGAACCTATGGAAATGGAAGAACAGGAGCAATTCGCCGAAAAACTCGACAAATTGGTTACCAAGGAGCAGTTCCTCATTTAGTAATAGAAGTGGATGAACTGAAGTTGGCGTTAGCCAATTTCAAGTCCAGTGTGGACGACTCGTTCGCTGAACTCAAAGGCTTGATTTTGAGTTCCGTGAAAGGAACTCTTCCCTCCACTTCTCAATTATCCCCTTCTCTACTTCCATCAGTTTCGGGTGAGCCTATGTGGTCTCACCCCAGTGTCTTTAAAGACTTAAAGCCTCCTACTTTTATTGGGGAAGAGAAGGATAGAAACGCAGATATTCTACAAACCTTCCTCAGCAAATGGAAGAACATTCATGCTCCTAAACAAACCCTTGACCATTTGCAAGCTATTGAGGCCAGTCTTTCCCTAGGGCCCATGGCCTATAGGTGGTGGTTAAATCTCCAGGAGACTGGGCAGACTCCTCGGTCATGGAAGGCCTTTGAAGAAGCCTTCCTAAGAGAATTTCTACTTGAAAATGAACTTGATAGAGCCTGGGAAGCCTAGGAAAAAACAATAATGGATAAATCCCTAATCCAATATATCTCACAGTATCGAGAAGCAATCTTAAAAATTTAAAAAATGGATGACTATTAGAAAGTCAGGGGATTTGTCTGTGGCCTCAAGGATGAGTATAAAGTAGAGGTTCAGAGAAACTCGCCCACTACCCTAGAGCAAGCTCTCAGATATGCTCAAATCTATAATGATTCAGTGGATTCAGCGGGTAGGAAGAGGGCGTGACAGCAGCCTCTTTCTTAGCAGTCTCCTCATAAAGAACTTCAATTTAAAAAGAAATTTTTAAAAAGAAAGAAAGAAGAAAAAGTTAAGAGTGAAGCTCCTTAGAAACGCCCATCGCTCATACAACCCTTAAAACCAGAAGATTTTGAGAAAGCCAAACAAGAACGTTTGTGCTTCGTGTGCATGGGCAAGGGACACATAGTCAGACAGTGTCCCAAGGGGCCTTTCACTAAGAAAGATAAAAAAGATAAAAAAATTCATCTTGTTCAGACCGTAAGTTTTCCCAGTGACTCGGCAGCTTCCGAGATCAAAGTGTTTCATGAAGACCATGAACACTGTTGCCTGCTGACCTTTGCAATGCTAGCGAGACCCTTCAGCTTTGGGCCGCATGACCTAGTACGTACGCATGGGAAAGTTGGTGGCCAGTCAGTCAGAGTTATGGTTGATGATGAGGTGACCCATAATTTCATCAACTACACCCTAGTTAAAAAACTCAGACTTCCAGAAGTACCTAGTCAACATAGGTACATAGTTTCACTAGTTAAGGGTGAAGATAAGAAAATTTGGAAAACTATGGTAAGTAATCTAAATCTTGGTATTCAGGGGTATCAAGATGAAATAAACTTTCAGATAATGCATCTGGATCGCACAAACATTGTTCTCGGGAGAGATTGGCACTACAGCTTAGGACCTTCCCTCCACAGAAATTATCAGGAGAACACCCTCAGCTTTCAGCATAAAGGCCGAGAGATCTAGTTGCATGGGGAGCATGGTGTTCCCAACAACCCTATGGTCTATAGTTCAGAGCTTTGTCAGCTAATCGGAGACGACGACCATCAGGTATTCTTATGTGACTTTCAGTTTATTCCTGAAGTTTCTATTTCCAGTTCTTTACAGCAGATTTATTGTCTAAATCTAAAGATGTTTTTCCTGAAGATTTGCCACATGGTTTACCACCTAGCAGAGAGGTAAATCATGTAATAAACCTAGTACCAGGTACAACACCTGTTTCTAAACCTCCGTATCGGGTCAGCCGAACAGAGGATGAAGAAATAACTAGGCAGTTAACAGATTATCTTGGGAAAGGAATAAGTATCTAATGCCTCGGGCAGACGAGTTGTTTGATCAACTTGACGGGGCTAAGTTTTTCAGTAAAATAGACCTTAGATCGGGTATCATCAAGTCCGTATAAAATCGGAAGATGTCCCAAAAACAGCTTTTAGGACTCGTCATGGTCATTATGAGTTTAAGGTGATGCCATTTGGGCTCACAAATGCTCCAGCTACCTTTATGACCTTGATGAATAGTGTCCTCAGACCATACTTGGGTAAGTTTGTAGTCGTATTTTTAGATGACATCCTCGTTTACAGCAAAACCAGGAAGGAGCATCTAAAACACCTCAGAAAGGTGTTTCGACTGCTCAGAAAGCATAAGCTTTATGCTAAACAATCCAAGTGTGAATTCTTCGTTGAAGAAGTAGCTTATTTGGGTCACATTATCTCGGCATATGGGATTAAGATGGACCCCAGTAAGGTTAAAGCCATACTCAGTTGGCTGAGACCTCATAATATTTTAGAGCTTCAGATCTTTCTTGGTTTGGCGGGATATTATAGACGATTTGTCAAGGAATATGCTCAGAAAGCAGTTCCTATGACAAATCTTCTTAAGGGGAAGGGAAAGGAGTTCATTTGGGAGTCCGCACAGCAGGAGAGCTTTGATGCTCTCAAAACAACCTTAACTACAGCACCAGTTTTAAAGGTCGTCGACCCCAATCAGCCATTTGTGGTCGAAACAGATGCTAGCGACTTTGCAATTGGTGTTGTACTAACCCGGGGTGGACGACCAGTTGCGTTCGAGAGTAAAAAACTCGAGCCAGCTCAGACTAGGTACATTGCCTATGAAAAGGAACTCTTCTCCATATTTCATGCCCTTAAGACTTGGAGGCATTATTTGTATGGTGCCAACTTTAAGGTCCTGACAGACCATGAAAGTCTCAGATACCTTTGTAATCAAGCTTAGAGGTCGGAAAGCTCGTTGGTCAGAGTCGATGCAAAGAGTTTGATATGTCTATCAGATAGAGACGGGGGAAATTCAATACAGTAGCAGATGCCCTTAGTAGATGCCTATGATAAACGAGCTGAGTTTTACTCAGATTCGTAATGAGTTACTCGAGTCCTTGAGAGGGAAGTGCCAGCATGATGCATTCTTCTCTACTATCTGGAACTCAGTCCAGAGCAGAGAGTTACAGACTCCACCAGTTCCCGGGGCTGGTGCCAGTTCATCCAAGAATACGGCAGCTTCCATTGAGGATGATGAGTCCGAGTATACGTCAGATGACGTTGAGGACTCTGAGCCTGTATTACCCAAGCAAACCCAAGTGGTTGAGGGTCAGTTGACTCAAGGATTCAAATGGAAACAATATTCCATTCAGGATGAGTACTTGCTCTATAGAGATAGAGTATGTGTCCCCAATTCAGAGGATTATAAGCAGCAGGTCCTATATGAGTGTCATAACAATCCTAGTGTGGGGCACCCAGGCATTCAGAAGACCTATGAGCTTCTTCGTAGGCAATTTTTCTGGCCCAGTATGAAAAAGGACATCCAACAATATGTAACCACTTGCCAGAAATGTCAAGTAAATAAAGCAGAGCGTTTGAAGGCAGGAGGGTTGTTACAGCCCTTAGATATACCAGCTAGTAAATGGGAGAGTATCTCCATGGATTTTATAGTAGGCCTGCCTAAAACCCAAAAGGGTAATGACGCTATATGGGTCACAGTTGACCGTTTGACCAAAATGGCTCATTTTATTCCAACCAAAACAATCCTTAGAGTTCTAGAGTTAGCGAGGTTGTTTGTAGATGGGTTATTTAAATTGTACGGTCTACCTTCCGGCATAATCAGCGACCGGGACAGTAAGTTTAATGGAAATTTTTGGAGGGCAGTATTCCATCATCTCCATACTAGACTTAATATGAGTACTACCGCATCCCCAGATGGACAGTCAAACAGAAAGAGTAAACCAGGTGCTGGAGGATATGCTTCGAGCATACGTCAGCAAGAAGCAGACTAATTGGGAGGAGTATCTCTCGATATTGGAGTTTGCTTACAATAGTACCAAACATTCAGCTACGGGATACAACCCATTTATGCTGTGTACGGTTTCCAGCCACGCTCACCCACAACTGTAGGGTTTAAACAAGAAAAAGTTGAAGCAGCCAGAAACTTTTTAGAGGACCTAAACTAGATGATAGAACATGCTAACCGTAGCATTAAGCAGTCCCAGGATCGAGCTAGGCATTATGCAGATCCACGTAGACGGGATGTGCAGTTCTCCGCTGGTGAGAAAGTCTACTTGAGAGTCCCAGTTGACTCTAAAACCCTCAAATTAGGAGTGTGTGCTAAGTTGTCTCCTAGGTATTGTGGTCCCTTTACCATTAGTAGGAGACTAGGCGAGGTCACCTACGAACTAGAACTCCCACGCAACAGTAAGGTTTTTCCAGTCTTTCATGTAAGCCAGTTACGAAAAGCCTTAGCCAGATCAGAAAACCTGGTAGGGGACAGTGTTCTAGTTCTCCCATTGGATTCTCAGCAACCTCCACATGAACCAGAGGAGAATCTTGACAGTAGAGAGACACAGACTCGTCATACTCTATACAAAGAATACCTGGTCAAGTGGAATGATCAGCCTGTTGAGAATGCCACTTAGGAAAGAGGCAGCGTCCTTCGCAAGATTTTTCCAGACTTTGTCTTAAAGGACCAAGACGGTTCTTAAGGGGGAGGGAGTGTTACGAGCATGTGACCAGTGTCGAACCCTAGAGAACACAGGAGGTCAGATACCACAGTCAGGGTCACGTCCAGCGTACACGACCAACAAGGCAAGATAGTGTGAGTAGTGTGCCCCAACACGGTCCATAGCTATGGTGGGCCTAACACAGCCTAGGGACCCTGTCAGCAGGATAGGGCCCCACGTTGGGTCCCGACGTGCAGTCGGCCACATCAAAGCCACGTGGCCGACACTTGCCAGTATGCATGCTACCAGGCCTCACACTGGGCTAGGGGCTTGCTCCATATCAGGGAGTAGGCAAGGCTGGGAGGATCAGTTAGTATTTGCCCTACTGTGGTGTTAGGATCTATTATAGTAACTCAGCAATTTTTTACACCAGCCTGATCCTATTATGCCGGCAAATTTTTCCTACGCAGTTAAATTTACAGCTCCTACCTAACTTTAACGAACCTGGTCCAAACTCAAAAGTGACTCATGAAAGACATTGACGTTAGATGACAATAAGAATTTCAAAATCTTAGCCTAAACTTTCTTCAAATGTGTACGTCAGTCAATAAAGCAGCAATCAAATACAAACATAGTATGGCCATTTCAGTTAGAAAACAAACAGCACATTATGATATACTTTTCGTCATATCATCCTTTGGATCTCAGCTACTCTATTATTACAGCCCCTTATGGAGAAAAAATTGCCATGAAATTTAAGTTGCTACATACTTTTCAGTAAATCCTTCACATGATTAACAAGATTCTGACTTATAGCTCTACGAAGTAAACCTACAATCTCCACCATGGTTTTTTGCTTATAGTAGTGGAGCTGATGCAAGGCCTATTCCGAGCTCTTCAGCAAGGCTATCCCAAAGGGGAAGTAGTGTCACACCAACTAGCACAAGTGAAAGTGCAAGAGCTGCTTTTCTCCAAGGTCCTACTCCAGTCACGTCATTTAAGCACAATTTCTCCGGTGATCGCTATAAGAACATATCAGAGAAGCAATGTCAAGGAGCACTCTTGATTAATAAGCATCAGATTAAGTCTTATATCTATTTTGTGAGATTGGAACATAACCAAATTCAAAAATTTAATTTGAGAAGTCAGTGATGTCATAGGTAAAGCATGGATAAATTATAATTGCAACAGAAGTCAAAATATTGACATCAAAACAATTATATAGAGTTCAATAAACAAGAAGTTAGAAAATCTTAGCTAACCAGCACTACTTATGTCTCATCAGTACCCAAGCGTGAGTTGCTATCTAAGTTTCAAAAGAATCCGGATTCTCTTGGGTAGACCCAGTGTTAAGGAAGAAGTAAGAGAAATTTTTAAAATAACATAAAATAAATAACAGGGACCATAATGTGTAAAGAAGAGTTACCAAGCCTTAGACAAAATAAGAAATACAAAACACTAGACACAAAGCAGGCTCCTTAGCTCCTCATTTTTGTATTATTAATCATCTTAAACATAGTACATACCAAAGCTGAAATAACAAAGATAAAGCCATAAGAGTCTAAAATTCAAGTCTTTTATAACCACTTTAACTACATCTTTTTGGGCATCAAATTAACTGCAAACATTCCCATGCAAAAAGCTTAAAAACTGATAAATCAAGTTGTGCATGTAGATGGAGGCCAGAATTCTTCCATACTGGGAAGAGTATCTGTTCAAAAGATATTACAATTTCTTTATACCTATTTGTCAACGTCCTACGTGATCATTACTTTATCTCTAAAACAACCCAGGACTCGAGCAAATATAATTGCTGGTAGATCTCAAATCGGAAGAAGCCATATGCAATCATGGAAAATGATATAAGAATTAAAGGCTGAAAATAGACAAGCTGCAACGCAAATTCCAAAATTAAGATCAACTATAACTGAGATAATACATCATAAAGTTTAAACATATGATTGATTGACATTCTGATTAATAAGAAATGCATTATTCCAAAACAGCATATAGAGACAAAGATTCCCAGACGTCAACACACAAATCCTTTCTTCATGTGAGTAATGTAGATAATAATCGCTATTTCTTCAACTAAACCCCCCTTTAAGCTCGATAAGTAATTACATGGTCACCAGTCGATTCTGGTCAAGTAGTAACTTCCAAAGTAATCAAAGAGGTGACAACAAACACTTTACACCAAGCCCCAGCAGGCCAGTGGCATATATCTGGTACTTTTGTGAAGAATGGCCTTATGTGGGATATGCATATGATTTAGAAGATATGTAGTTGCGTCTAAGAACATATTACAGGTCGCATGAGCTCTTATTTCGGCCAAAATTCTCTTGCAATTTTTTAGCTTTTTCATGACATCCCAAAGTTCTATGTATCTCTAACAAGCAAGAGAAAGACAAAACTTATCTGTCTTCAAAACTTCTGTGATGATGCAAGTAACCTCAAGTCCTTGCAAGCAGACTAAAAACTCCATAATAATGTGGAAGATGTATCTTCTATTCACCTGGATGAAGGGTAACAGAACTAATAGTGCTATATCATGCTGTATGTTAAAAAGATTTTCCAGTACTGCAAAGGTAATATTAAACTTATTGCACCAAGGCACAGGAGTTGCTTTGCAGGCTTCGAGGATAATACCCAATTTAATCAGAGAGCTCACCATAGCAAACTATGAATTTTTTAAGATGCTTATGCTACTTCAATCTAACTTTTAAAGTCTGCTTCAAGAGACGGTAGGTCTAGAATGTCAAAGACAACACAACCATTCCAGGAATGAAAACCACAAGCACATGTACACACACCCATTGCACATCTTTGTGTTTAAAAAACAACTAAAAAAAGGTTCAAAATGGTCCATCAAACCACAAATTTTACCAGTCTAAAAACTGATTTCCATACAATTTTAGCCAGCCACAGCGTGGAGGATGAACTGCAGAGAACTCCCCAGAGGGCAAGCCTGATTCCTCACCCTGACCAAAACCAGCCCCAAGAACAAAGAAATCGAACAGTTATTCCTTTCCCCTCAAGACTCCAAAGGTGATCAAGGACATACTGTCAAAGGGAGCTAGGACATTCCTAAAAAGTTGATATCTCCACAGGTATCAATAACTGACCAAGAAGGGACTTGTGGACCAAGCTTACAGCACTTGGAGAAGAAAGTTCTTGTAAGCCAAGTGACTGACAGGGAGCACAAGATACAAGTTCGCAAGGACAGATTGGCCGAGTTAGGCCTTCTTGTTGGGCTGTTATTCCTCAGCACCTAAATGGTGATCAGAAGCTAGAGCTTCATTGACAAATCCAAATCCCAGCCGCATCTAAAAGTGGCTACGTCAGTGCCCTTCTGGACGAATATTTAAGGAGTCAAATATAGTATGCGCACATGAGCCTAAATCACGCACCTACAAGGGCCATGTCAATGCACTGGTTGTGACGTATCTCCTGGGCCCATCATAACACAATAACGAGAAAGGCGTGATAAAATAATGACTACACAGGATTGGAGCTGAAATGCAGAGAGGTTCCCACATGATATTACAGTATAATGTGAACCGTCCTGATAAGCTAAAAAGGCAAGTGTGAGTGAATTAGCATGAATTATGCAGATGAACATGTGACTACTTTCATCACTCTATCTTGGAAACATGCCGAATAAGAGCAGACATACCTGGACAATTAGAATGTATAAACCCCATGGCAACGACAGTGGTCCACCAAGCTGCAAGCAATCCAGAGTAGAATAACAAATGACCACGAGGCAGATCTCAAACTACCACATAAGCTTAACCAGTACAGCAGTGAGTTCCAACTCATTATACAAAGACAAAGTAGCAGTCATCACAGAGGCCATGAATATCTGATAAACAGAAAATTGAAACTTCGAGTAGACTCCTTGTTTCTCATATTTGCATCGTGAGAGACATGAATGTTTTACCACTCCAAGACCAAGTAGCAAATAGGTTATAACTCCAGAGACACTCAGCGCTGTCTTTCCAAACGCTGCCTATAAAAATAAAAATAAACCATTTAGATCAACATATGGATCTTTTCAAAACTGAAGACATAAACCAGATCTCGATTTCCTAACAGTACCAGTTCTTTATACAAATTGAAGTTTCCTGCTCATATTAAAAACATTCAGGCTTTCATTATCATAACATAAGACATACAGCACAGCTGATGCTTCAAAAGACAATTGGTGTAATTGTTCATTTCAAAAAATCGATCCCGTAAAATCAGTTAACAGGATTGAAATAATATTGCTTCTATAGCCAGCTTTAAACTCCTAGTGCTTATACTATTGTTCGCACAACCACAAATGCATAGATTCAAGGTAAAGCATCTTACAAAATGTTGATCATATTAATAAAAAAACTGAAGCTACCCATGAGGAAGCCTTGGATAATGTATTCCTCACAACCTCGGTGGATAGTAGTACATGCAGACTAGAATCATTGAAAATATGGTAAGTATAGAAGAGTAGCTTCTTAAATTTTTCCCAACTGACTCATAAAACTTCCAGCTCACAGAAGACAAAATCTCAATTCAATGTTTATTATCCAAGATTATTGATCTCATCTGTTTCTTGGAAATCCCCAAATTCAACCAAGAATACCTGCATAGCTCGCCCTCCATCAAGGCAACCGACTGGAAGAAGGTTGAAAGCTGTGGTTGTGAGCCCACACCTGCATTCTAAACAAAAAGATCAATTGCAGGAATAAATCAAATTTAACTTCATCACTATCCAGCTTGTTTGATATGAATCTTCCCATCAACAGTGACTGATTGCTATTACGGCAACTTACCAACCAGCAATTGTAAGGGGGTGTACTCCGACAGTTGCGGCATGCATCAAACTGCCACACAACCATGAACATGATGTCAAAACATGCCAGCAATAGTTAATGAATGCAGCATAAAGCGACAATGTAGAAATTCTGCCACATAATATACCAGACGACTTCAAGATATTACAAATGCGTGATATGCTGTGGCCAGATAAGCTTAAGCTTAGCAAAGTAGTTCCATGATCACATGGTACTTCTGGTCTATCAGAGGGGCACAATGGAACCATGGTGAGTTCACTCATAATGCAGAGTATTTCATTATAGCGGCATAGAAGCCCTTTTTGAGGTCTTTGGAACTGGGTGTATTGTTTTGTACGTACGGCTCAAGGAAGAGCATCGGATACAGTAAGTTGCTGGACGTTCGTGGCTTGGTGGTGAGCAAGTCTTTGCTCCTTTTGTTTTACTTCAGAATTATTCTTTACTTCTGCTCTGGAGAGTGAGTTAGGTAATCTTTTGCCATAGAGACGTACAGGTTCACACTGATCTAGCGCAGTAACAGAATTTATCCTGTTTGTTGGGATGCCACAACGTTAAGATCTCACTGTACTGTGGAAAACCATAATCTCCAGGCTGCCATACATGATATTTGTAGAACCAACACTAGAATCACAATGACAGAGCCGCGGAAAAAAAGTTTACCAATTAATAAAACAGACGTCAAAAATTGTTTTGCAATGGAACATGGTAGGCCTTCTCATGTTCTATACAAAACGCATATGGAGCAACATTTAAAACGACCTTGTTTCATATGTTGTGGATCTACGAAATGTTCTAGGATTCTTTTTAAGTTCTGGTAAATTGTAGCAAAGTCCTATTGGAAGTGGTAGCAAGATTCTTAGGGAACACATTGGTAGAATTTTGTTGGTATTTGGCAACAACATTTTCATTTAATGCTTTAGGAATCAAGAACATGTTGATACTCTCCCTTTGAATCACTTGTCCATTGGGATAGCACGAGATAATCAAGATATAGAAATGTATCCATAATCAAAATAGAAATGCATCCGAACTGAGTCATATTGATGAAGAGTGTCATACAACAACAGGAAGAAATGGGGTTGGAGGTGCACAAAACATCCCAAGCTATCCAAAAGGACTCTGAAAGACCATGTAGCATCAGTAGGAATAGCTCAAACACATCCCAAGGTAGTTGTAAAACCAGGACTGCCATATAGCGTAAGGAAGAAATAGATTCAAAGGAAAACAAACATCCCAAGATATCCACAAGGACCATGAATGCCAAGTCAAATACCGTGTAGTATTATTAGGAACCAGATGAAATGCATCTCAAGCTAGTCCTACAGACTAGGGCTTTTCCAAGGAGTGAAAGAGTTGGCTTTGCTGAGGTGGTGAAGGGTATTGACATTGTGTTGTTGGGAGAGCTATGGGAAAGTAAGGTCTATAAGTGACCACAATATGTATGGCTTGACATGATTCAAGGTACAAAAAGTACGTAGGTAATAATTTTGTGTGTTTGTTATGTTGCATCTCAATAATACATTTGTGCATTGCAATCCTAGCAAATGTGGGAGTTTTAAGCTAATCCCAAATGCTTCTGAAGGAAGCTTCAACACAAGCCACAAATTGTTCATGCCAATAATATTTCCAATACAGCCTGGTTTGATTATGCAACACATTCATATGGCAGAACTGATGCGACCTATTTTCCTTCCTCATTTCATTCCATAGTAGCTTGTTTTATAGAAAACAAGGTGGCACAAGGTATTACTAGATTATCAAATGGCAAAGCTCAAGATATTGAATGCCTTTAGGCTAAGTTATTTAAGCTTGCTTGTGATTTTTTTGTGCCCTACATTACTGACTTGTTTAATTATGTTGTCAAGGAAGGGTTCCTACCCGTTTGGTCATAGAGTATTGTTGTGCTTTGACACAAAAGCGGCCATAAGCCAACCAACTATAGAATAATCATGATAGGTCACCCATTGGCCAAGCTGTGGGGAAATATTGTGGAGGACAAACTAAGTGACTGGTTGGAGAAAGGCGACAAGCGAGTTATGGAGCAGGCGGATTGTAATAGATCCTAACACCACAGTAGGGCAAACACTAACTGATCCACCCAACCTTGCCTACTCCCTGATATAGAGTAAGCCCCTCTTAGCCCAGTGTGACGACTGGTAGCATGCAACTGCCAAGTGTCGGCCACGTGGCACTGACGTGGCCGACTGCACGTCAGGACCCAACTGGGAGCCCTATCCTGCTGACAGGGTCCCTAGGCTGTGTTAGGCTCGCCATGGCTATGGACCGTGCTGGGCACACTACTCACACTGTCTTGCCCTGTTGGTCGTGTACGCTAGACACGACCCTGACTGTGGTATCTGACCTATCTGTGTTCTCTAGGGTTCGGCACTGGTTACGAGCTCGTAACACTCCCTCCCCCTTAAGAACCGTCTTGGTCCTCTAAGACAAAGTCTGGAAAAATCTTGCAAAGGACGCTGCCTCTTTCCCAAGTGGCATTCTCAACAGGCTGATCATTCCACTTAACCAGATATTCTCGGTATAGAGTATGACGAGTCTGCGTCTCTCTACTATCAAGAATCTCCTCTGGTTCATGTGGAGATTGCTGAGGATCCAATGGGAGAACTAGAACACTGTCCCCTACCAGATTGTCTGCTTTGGTTAAGGCTTTTCGTAACTGACTTACATGAATGTCTGGAAAAACCTTACTGCTGTGTGGGAGTTCTAGTTCATAGGTGACCTCGCCTAGTCTCCTACTGATGGTAAAGGGACCACAATACCTTGGAGACAACTTAGCACACACTCCTGATTTGAGGGTTTTAGAGTCGACTGGGACTCTCAAGTAGACTTTCTCACCAGTGGAGAACTGCACATCCCGTCTGTGTGGATCTGCATAATGCCTAGCTCGATCCTGGGACTGCCTAATGCTACGCTTAGCATGTTCTATCATCTGGTTTAGGTCCTCTAAAAAGTTTCTGGCTGCTTCAACTTTTTCTTGTTTAAACCCTACAGCTGTGGGTGAGCGTGGCTGATTACCATACATCAGCATAAATGGGCTGTATCCCGTAGCTGAATGTTTGGTACTATTGTAAGCAAACTCTAATATCGAGAGATACTCCTCCCAATTAGTCTGCTTCTTGCTGACGTATGCACGAAGCATATCCTCCAGCACCTAATTTACCCTCTCTGTTTGACCGTCCGTCTATGGATGGTCGGTGGTACTCATATTAAGTTTAGTATGGAGATGATGGAATACTGCCCTCCAAAAATTTCCAGTAAACTTACTGTCCCGGTCGCTGACTATGCCAGAAGGTAGACCGTACAATTTAAATAGCCCGTCTACAAACAACCTCGCTAACTCTAGAGCTCTAACGGTTGTTTTGGTCGGAATGAAATGAGCCATTTTGGTCAGACGGTCAACTGTGACCCATATAGCGTCATTACCCTTTTGGGTTTTAGGCAGGCCTACTATAAAATCCATGGAGATACTCTCCCATTTACCAGTTGGTATTTCTAAGGGATGCAACAACCCTCCTGCCTTTAAACGCTCTGCTTTGTTTACTTGACATTTCTGGCAACTGGTTACATACTGGTGGACATCCTTTTTCATACTGGGCCAGAAAAATTGCCTACGAAGTTCTTCAACGAAGAATTCACACTTGGATTGTTTAGCACAAAGCTTATCCTTTCTGAGCAGTCAAAACACCTTTCTGAGGTGTTTTAGATGCTCCTTCCTCGTTTTGCTGTAGAAGAGGATGTCATCTAAAAATACGACTACAAACTTACCCAAGCATGGTATGAGGACACTGTTCATCAAGGTCATAAAGGTAGCTGGAGCATTTGTGAGCCCAAACGGCATCACCTTAAACTCATAATGACCGTGACGAGTCCTAAAAGCTGTTTTTGAGACATCTTCTGACTTAATACGGACTTGATGATATCCCGATCTGAGGTCTAATATACTGAAAAACTTAGCCCCGTCGAGTTGGTCAAACAACTCGTCTGCCCGAGGCATAGGGTATTTATTCTTAATTGTGACTTTATTGAGGGCTCTGTAATCTACGCAAAGACGCATAGACCCCTCTTTCTTTTTCACCAATAGGACTGGTGAGGCCCATGGTGAACTACTGGTCTGAATTTGGCCTTTCCCAAGATAATCTGTTAACTGCCTAGTTATTTCTTCATCCTCTGTTCGGCTGACCCGATACGGAGGTTTAGAAACAGGTGCTATACCTAGTACTAGGTTTACTACATGATCTACCTCTCTGCTAGGTGGTAAACCATGTGGCAAATCTTCAGGAAAAACATCTTTAAATTTAGACAATAAAGTTTCTAATTTACTGATTTTCTGCTGAATAGAACTGGAAATAGAAACTTCAGGAATAAACTGAAAGTCACATAAGAATACCTGATGGTCTTCGTCTCCGATTAGCTGACAGAGCTCTGAACTGCAGACCATAGGACTGTTGGGAACATCATGCTCCCCATGCAACTGGATCTCTCGGCCTTTATGTTGAAAGTTGAGGGTGTTCTCCTGATAGTTTCTGTGGAGGGAAGGTCCTAAACTGTAGAGCCAATCTCTCCCGAGAACAATGTCTGTACGATCCAGGTGCATTATCTGAAAGTTTATTTCATCTTGGTACCCCTAAATACCAAGATTCAAATTACTTACCATAGTTTCCCATATTTTTTTATCTTCACCCTTAGCTAATGAAACTATGTACCTATGCTGACTAGGTACTTCTGGTAGTTTAAGCTTTTTAACCAGGGTGTAGTTGATGAAATTATGGGTTGCCCCATCATCAACCATAACTCTTACTGACTGGTTACCAACTTTCCCATGCATACGTACTAGGTCATGCGGCCCAAAACTGAAGGGTCTCGCTAGCATTACAGAGGTCAGCTGGCAACAATGTTCATGATCTTCATGATACACTTTGATCTCGGAAGCTGCTGAGTCACTGGGGAAACATACAGTTTGAACAAGATGAACTTGTTTTTTATTATCTTTTTTAGTGAAAGGCCCCTTGGGACACTGTCTGACTGTGTGTCCCTTGCCCATACACACAAAGCACAAACGTTCTTGTTTGGCTTTCTCAAAATCATCTGGTTTTAAGGGCTGTATGAGTGAAGGGCGTTTCCGAGGAGCTTCACCTTTAAATTTATCTTCTTTCTTTCTTTTTAAAAATTTCTTTTTAAATTGAAAGTCTTTCTGAGGAGGCTACTCAGAAAGTGGCTACTGTCTCACCCTCTTCCTACCCACTGAATCATCATAGATTTGAGCATATCTGAGAGCTTGCTCAAGGGTAGTAGGCGAGTTTCTCTGGACCTCTACTTTATATTCATCTTTGAGGCCACGGACAAATCCCCTGATTTTCTGATAATCATCCATATTTTTAATCTTTAAAATTGCTTCTCGATACTGTGAGATATATTGGATGAGGGACTTGTCCATTACTGTTCTTTCCCAGGCTTCCCAGGCTCTATCAAGTTCATTTTCTGGTAGGAATTCTCTTAGGAAAGCTTCTTCAAAAGCTTTCCATGACCGGGGAGTCTGCCCAGTCTCCTAGAGATTTAACCACCACTTATAGGCCATAGGCCCTAAGGAAAGACTGGCCTCAATAGCTTGCAAATGGTCAGGGGTCTGTTTAAGAGCATGAATGTTCTTCCATTTGCTAAGGAAGGTTTGTAGAATGTCTGCATTTCTATCCTTCTCTTCCTCATTAAAAGTAGGAGGCTTTAAATCTTTAAAGGCACTGGGGTGAGACCATAAAGTCTCACCCGAAACTAATGGAAGTGGAGAAGGAGACAACTGAGAAGTGGAGGGAAGGCTTCCTTTCGCGGAACTCAAAATCAAGCTCTCGAGTTCAGCGAACGAGTCATCCACACTGGACTTGAAATTGGCTAATGCCAACTTCAGTTCATCCACTTCTGTTACCAACTGGAGAAACTGCTCCTTGGTAACCAGTTCGTCGAGTTCTTCGGCGAACTGTTCCTGTTCTTCCATTTCCATAGGTTCTTTCCCTTTACTGTAAGCCAAGGCTTCTGTTTCAAGTTCGTCGAAGCCTCTCTCCGAGGGTTGATCAGGTCCCTGAGGAGTGGTCATCTTGGAAACTGAAAGAGAGGTACCTTAACTTCTGATGAAAAAAAGTCTAAAAGACTAATTTACAACTGTACAAGGGAAAGGAAAGATGACTTAGCTGTTTCTGAGGACTGTACTTCCAAAGAAATTACAAAGAGGAACCCTTTCAGCTCTTTTCCCCAAGATTTCAGACCTGCTGTCCCGGAAAATGCCAGTTTGGCTTCAAAACGGTGCCAAATTTTCCGGTGCTTGAGTTGAGCAGCTGACTGATCTGATTTCAGGTGTGGGGCTCCAACAAACTGAGTGAAAACCGGAATTTTACAACAAGAAATCCGGAATTTTTTGTATCTTTGCCCTCGCTGATTGGACAGCCACCTGTCTGGCCCAATTTTCTGAAATTCAAGGCCCAATACTCGCTTGAATCTCTGATCTGACCTCAAGTAGTAGGTCGCTGGTCTGTAGCAATCTAGTTTGAAGTTCAAACCTGAAAAATCTCAAAAATCAGGGATGAAAATCCAATTTTTCAACTCCCTGTCCAGCGCTCTGATACTTGTGTAATAGATCCTAACACCACAGTAGGGCAAACAGTAACTGATCCACCCAACCTTGCCTACTCCCTGATATAGAGTAAGCCCCTCCTAGCCCAGTGTGAGGACTGGTAGCATGCAACTGCGGAAAAAATAAATCTACAGACAGCAGATTGAAGTAGAGTTTGCTTCTTGTCCCAGTAACAAGTACTTCACACAGAATTAGCAAGACTATCCTCATTGTTTAAGGGATATGACATCCTATTACTAGCCAAATGTATTTCGAGTCCATAAAATAATAAGCACTACAAATCCAAGGTTGGAACATTAAGAAAAGAGCGCTCATCATCAACGTTTCTTTGACTAGCAACCATCCTCCCATAAGCTTCTTTTCAAAGCTCAGCAATCTGAATAACACAATTATGCTAGTAAACAAGGTCGTGAAGCAAAACTCTCCTCATCCAATCTTAGTAGTTGAAAAAGGTCTTCCAACTATAGCCATGCTTGAGGTGATTTATTACATTTAAAGAGTTATGAACATGAAAAGAAGACGCTTCCTAAGGTGGTGGTTTAGATTTGCTAAATATCTCAAGAGCTCATGATTGGAGAGTAGATTGACATTGATTAGTGGCTCTTAGTCAAACAATAAAAGAAACATTGTCTTCTGCTTTGTTCTCTCTTGCAATTGATTTTAAAAAATGAAAACACTGCCTATAATAAATTTGATTCAAAAAACCGCAGCACGTGAACAAGCAAAAAACCTAGATAGAAAAAAACTAGAAATAGATTCTTAGACTGTAGACAGGATGATTCTCCTGAGGTGAATTGAAAAGGAACAAGTCAACATGTGCAGAAACAAATAAACTCACTCATATCCAAGAGCTCCTCTGCTGATAAGACCAAGGAGTAGAGATCCTTGAAAGACAAGGCTTGGAATCTGAATCAAATCTCCACTTGAAGCTGGACTTGTTGACAGCAAAAGCCCAACTCCTAGCATTGCTGAGGAAAGTACTGCTCCTGCAAAAGGCCCTGCCATGGAGATATCGAATTTTGCAGCACGATCTGGACAAATGGACTTAAACTGCATGCATGCAACCAGATGGAGTAAGACCCCACATCAAAGAAAGAAGTTACAACTACCATATGTATAGCAATGGTTTTCTATGATTGGACTGTGGGAAAATGTACATTGGAAGTATAGTTTTTGAAATTTGGATAATAGATGCAATAATCTCATTGCAAGAGATTGATGACTTTTACGTAACATATGAAGAGATTCAACTAAGTTTTAAGACCATGTTGAAATGATAAATGTATACATAAATGACAAAGACTTTGTGTAAATAGACCTTTCAATCTCTAGGGCTAATTGCCTTTCTCAAGGCCTCATACTTGTCCGTATATGTACCTAGATTTAAATTATATGCATTTTCTTTTATGTACTCGGATATGTTTTCATAAGCTCCCATTTGCTCTACAAAACTGATATGTACTTATTCGTCTCATATGCCTTTTGGCATGGAAAAGACATTCATAAAGCAGAGTTTGCAGTTCCACCTCTACAGCTTGATGCCATCTTCCGTCTCATCACATATATACAGCGTCTCAGGCTGCTTCCCACTGATGCACAGAAATATCCACAGGCAGCACTCATATCATCTCAGCATCTTCACAGTCTGGGCTATCACTTGTCATGGTTCTCACAGGTATCACGTCTACTGGATACTTTTGGCATATCTATCACAGACCTCCCATCGGGTACTCACAATTATATCAAACGTTTCTCCTACAAAGCATACCTTCGTCGCACATGGCAGGGCCAACGACTATTACAGGACTCGTTTCTTGGAGATGGATGACGTCGGGACCCCAGTTCTACCACGCTATTTAGATTCTGGATTATTCCATGGCTTGAGATTCACACTAGGTCAGCTACGAGTCTCATAACATCAGCTTGAGATTGAGATTGGACGTTTCTATGGTATCCCACGTGAGGAGCGTAGAGTGTATCTGCCAGTTATGTTCATTGTCTGAGGTGGAGTCAGAGGAGCACTTTTTGTTCAGATGTGCAGTCTACTACGTGTCTAGAGGGAGATACCATTGCCTTTTCAGAGAGACTCCTGTCACAATGCGGTCTCTTATAGCATATGATGACCCGAGATGTGTCGCACTTATGATTAGAGAGATGTTTTTATTGCGACAAGACCTACACCAGCCATCTGTTCACCTTGATGCACAGCTCCAGATCACATCGTATCTTAATCACAATTTTTAGACCTACTTTATGTTCATAGTATAGTTCATTAGCATTTCATTTCAATTCTGTTACAGATACGTTTCATACGCTCCCACTCTACCACACACTTGCATATACTTTTTTTCCGTCTTATATGCCTATTGGCATGGAAAGGACATTAATAAAATCTTTCTCTCTCTCTCTCTCTCTCTCTCTCTCTCTCTCTCTCTCTCTCTCTCTCTCTCTCCCCTTCCACCTCATCTTTCGGTTCTTCCTCTTCTTCTTCTTCTTCCTTCACTATTACACCCCCTCCTTCTCTCTCATCCTCTTCTTCCTCCACATCATCTTCACACACACACACACAGCCCCTCCATTTCCAACCGCCATTCTCTACACTCCCTCCAAATCAACGGAACTCTTTTCCTCTTGGGAAGCTGACCAAATGCGAGCAGATCTCCGATTCTTGAAGCAAGAACTTTCACAGATGAAAGAAGTCATGGTTTCCTTACTAAAGGAAAAGAACCTATTGCAGTCCAAACTCGCTTCATTGGAGCAAGTGATCAACACTAAGCAGGCCGCAAGCTCGGAATCGACAACCACCATGATACGGGCGCTTGAGAATAAAATTGAGCAACATAAAGATTCATGGGCAGCAGTCTTGAAGAAAGGCACCACACCTAGCGCCCCCATCTCCTCAGTCATCTCAGCCACCATTTCGGACGAGCGGTCACGGGAGCAAAAGGCCCATAACATTAGGGTTCGCGGGATACCGGACACATAAGATGCCATTGCCGAAGCTACAAGATTTCTCGAGACCACTCTAGGACATATGACAGATGGGCTAGATACAGCTTGGAGGACCACCAGAGATGCAGCTACACTCATTATCCGTTTCACTTCCCTGGAGAGTCGTCGAGATGCTTTGTGATGCAGAGCTAAGCTACGTGGCACCACTATCTATATGAATGACGACCTCACTTTTATCCAAGTGGAGGAGAGGCGTAAGGCCTTTCAGGCAGCCCGTGAGTCTGGCAGACGAGTCATTTATCGGGATGGACGAGTGCGCTTTCTTGATAGCGCTCCTCGCATATCACAGTGCTAGGAATTTGGGGTGCCCGGGGGTGGGAGCACCCCGAGGCCCTATCCACACCACCTTTGGATTGGAGTGTGGAATTGTGCTGGCATACACTCATCTTCTACGGCACGGGATCTTGTTGATTTTATTACAGGCAGAGACATATTATTCTTCATGGAGACACACGAGAGTCCAGAGCACGGACTTCCCTCTTTTCCTGGATATAGATGGGACTCAGTATTCCGACGAGCGACTAGATCTGCCAGTGGCCGTGGTTCAGGTGGGGTCGCCTGTTTATATAGAGAGACTCTCCATCCGAGTATTGACTTCATCCGACATGACGAGCTGGCCCGCTACATATGGACTCGCATCGTGGGTCAGGATATTGGTTTGGATAGCGATCTTTTTATTGCAGCGTGTTACTTTCCACCGGAGTCCTCGTCTTTTGCAGAGGGTATTGGATCTCCATATCAGGACCTTTCACCAGATATTATTAGATTCTCAGAGCGAGGGCATATTCTCCTCACAGGGGATTTTAATGCCCGGACATCTTCGAGACAGGCAGAGTTCTTCGACACCACTGACCAGCTGCGTGTTCATGCCCTTGACAGTGATATGCTTGGAGTTACCAGGACCTCCGCGGATAGCTTGGGACCTACTACTCCATATGGTGAGCACTTACTACAGTTTGGAGAGGCACACGAGCTAGCCATTTATAATGGCTTACCTTGCTGGCCACAGTCAGACAGTTATACATGCCACACTCACAGTGGAGGACATAGTGTCGTTGACTATCTCATGGGGTCACCATCCTTTATACCCACAGTCTCTGACTTCCACGTCTCTCCCACCACCCTTTCTGATCACTCATTTCTCTCCTTCGATATTGGCCACCTTCCACCCACTCATTCATCTACACCATCCACGCTTACCCGCGCACCCACATACATATTTGATCTCACTTACATGCCTTTGTACCGTCAATCCTTGGCTTCACTTTCACATTCCTTTCCTCATGACAGTCCAATTGACACCCAGGCTGCTTTCCTCACCACCTCTTTCCACACGGCCACATCACTAACCCTCCCCACAAAACCCCATCCCAAAAAGACTCGCCGCACACCTAGGTCTTCAATATCTCTGGCCTTGTGGGACTTCATCTTCTTAATGGCTGCAAGTACCATGTCAGAGGTCCTTTCCCATGCCTCTGACTTACTTGCCCCCACCATAGCCACCCTTCTTAATTCCGTAGTTGTTTCCGGTTTCCCTTCATCCTGGTGCACTAACATTATCCACCCCATCCATAAGAATGGTGACCCCATGATTCCGAGTAGCTACCGCACCATCATGATTGGACACGTCCTGGCGAAACTATATGGTGCTATCCTACAGTCGGTTGTGAGCACAAAGGCGGAGACTAGGAGATTACATGCCATGGGTCAGGCAGGTTTTCGAGCCCACTACTCTACTGTAGACCACATCCTCACATTGCGGGCACTTATTGAGGAAGCTAGGCACAGGAGAGAGAGGGTTTACTGTTGTTTTGTGGACTTCAGGAAAGCCTTTGATTCCGTTCCTCGCTCATTGCTCATCCAAAGACTCTGAGACCTTGGCTTCTCCACCGAGATCGTTCTTGCTATAATCGCACTTTATGAGCGTGTCATGGGATGTTTCCGGCATAGCAGTGGCATATCTGATCACATTTGGAGCACTATTGGGGTGAAGTAGGGTTGTTCCCTCTCACCAGTCCTCTTTGGCCTGTACATTGATGAGTTGGAGCGAGTCATTACACAGTGTGGCAGTGCTGGTTGCCAGCTTGGGGACATCTTGATTATGCCGAAGATGTGGTATTGGTCTCACTGACCAGAGAGGGTCTCCAGCAGCAGTTGGACTGCCTACATGAGTTTTGTACCAGATGGGGCCTAGGGGTGAACATTGGGAAGACCAGGTTATGGTCTTCAACACTTCACGAGCATTCATGCAGCGACAGGAGCTTACTATGGGTGGACAGGTTTTAGAGGTGGTCCCTTCCTACACATACCTAGGGATCCTCTTCTCAGGTCCTATGTTTAGCATGAGACAGGCCGCCACCACTCGACTGGGGAAGGGGCATGCCTCCCTTGTTCAGCTAGAGCGATTTTGTTTCCGGAAGTCCATCCAGGATGCCCGTAGTAAGTGTCGCCTCTTTGATACCATTGTCACCCCTACGGCTCTATATGCGGCAGAGACATGGTGTACAGGTCTCCCCTCCTCATATTGGGCCAGTCTTTCAAGATTACAGACCACCATGCTAGCCCGGCTGATTAGAGCGAAACCTTCTGTCCCACATGAGATTCTCTTGGCTGAGTTTGCAGTTCAACCTTTACAGATCGAGACAGCTCTTCAGCTCATCACTTATATACAGAGGATACAGGCGTTACCAGAGATAGACAGACGATACACAGGTTGCACTACTCTCTTCACAACATCTTCATGATCAGGGCTACAGGTTATCATGGTTCTCTCAGGCATCTCACCTCCTACTTGATTCATTTGGTATCTCCATCACAGAGCTACCCTCAGGCACCCACCAGTATATTAGACGATTCCTCTATCGCACATACCTAGAGCGGACTTGGCAAAATCAGTTAGGGGTTAAGCCAGCTTTCTACCAGACCCATTTCTTGGAGCTGGATACATCAGGGGCCCCGGTTTTGCCACACTACTTGGATTCGGGACTGTTACGAGCTCGTAACCAGTGCCGAACCCTAGAGAACACAGATAGGTCAGATACCACAGTCAGGGTCGTGTCCAGCGTACATGACCAACAGGGCAAGACAGTGTGAGTAGTGTGCCCCAGCATGGTCCATAGCCATGGCGGGCCTAACACAGCCTAGGGACCCTGTCAGCAGGATAGGGCCCCCAGTTGGGTCCCGACGTGCAGTCGGCCACGTCAGTGCCATGTGGCCGACACTTGGCAGTAGCATGCTACCAGTCCTCACACTGGGCT
The DNA here is from genome assembly GCA_029204225.1 of Diphasiastrum complanatum. NCBI lineage: Eukaryota > Viridiplantae > Streptophyta > Lycopodiopsida > Lycopodiales > Lycopodiaceae > Diphasiastrum > Diphasiastrum complanatum. Next base: position 4,608,965 of record CM055107.1, on the reverse strand, counting down.
AGGAGGGGCTTACTCTATATCAGGGAGTAGGCAAGGTTGGGTGGATCAGTTAGTGTTTGCCCTACTGTGGTGTTAGGATCTATTACACTGGTATCAGAGCCATCTCCATCCTAGGGAGTTCAGGACAGCAGTAGAGAAAGCTATCAGAAGATAGGAAAGATTTCTCAGATTCTCAGAAAAGAATTGAGGAGGAAAATCGCTGTAGGAACAGCTTTCAAATCCTTGAAATTTGCTGGGAATTTACAGTTGTTTGAGGCACAATCCCTTGTAGAAGCTCAGCGCTGAAAAATCAGGGATTTACCCTTGATTTTTATGTATCAGTTGTGGATTTTTGAGCACATTTTAAATAGAAAACGTGGAGCAGGTCCAGCGCTGCCAAATTGGGTGGAAACTTCGAATTTGGAGTGAAATTTTCTGGAATTTGGAGCGGATCTGAGACAGAATCGTGGGTGCAGGTCCAGCGCTGAAGGTCTTTGGCAGGAACCACAAGTTTGCAACTGTTTTGGGTCCTAAAACGGGAATTTTGGAGCAAAAAGTATACACCTCAGACAGCGAGGGAAGGGGCCAAGACGATCAGAAGTTTGTTTCTTTTTCTTGGTACCTTGATCTCTGATTTTTCCGGACAGCAGATCTGAAAGCAGTGGAGGAAGAGCTGAAAGGGCTTTTCTTGATTCTCTCTGTGGAAGTACAGTTCTCAGAAAGAGCTAAGTTTTCTTTCCCTCCTTGTACAGTTGTAAATTAGTCTTTTAGACTTTTTTTCCTTCAGAAGTTAAGGTAGCTCTCTTTCAGTTCCGAAGATGACCACTCCTCAGGGACCTGATCAACCCCCGGAGAGAGGCTTCGACGAACTTGAAACAGAAGCCTTGGCTTACAAAAAAGGGAAGGAACCCATGGAAGTGGAAGAACAGGAACAGTTCGCCGAAGAACTCGACGAACTGGTTACCAAGGAGCAGTTCCTCCAATTGGTAACAGAAGTGGATGAACTGAAGTTGGCATTAGCCGATTTCAAGTCCAGTGTGGACGACTCGTTCGCTGAACTCAAAAACTTGTTTTTGAGTTCCGCGAAAGGAAGCCTTCCCTCCACTTCTCAGTTATCCCCTTCTCCACTTCCATCAGTTTCGGGTGAGACTTTACGGTCTCACCCCAGGGTCGTGTCCAGCGTACATGACCAACAGGGCAAGACAGTGTGAGTAGTGTGCCCCAGCATGGTCCATAGCCATGGCGGGCCTAACACAGCCTAGGGACCCTGTCAGCAGGATAGGGCCCCCAGTTGGGTCCCGACGTGCAGTCGGCCACGTCAGTGCCATGTGGCCGACACTTAGCAGTAGCATGCTACCAGTCCTAACACTGGGCTAGGAGGGGCTTACTCTATATCAGGGAGTAGGCAAGGTTGGGTGGATCAGTTAGTGTTTGCCCTACTGTGGTGTTAGGATCTATTACAGGGACTATCACATTGCCTCAGATTCACACTGGGACAGCTTGGGTGTCTTCTCATCAGCTAGCTATTGAGACTGGGAGATTTCATGGTATTCCCAGAGAGGAGCGGATTTGACAGTTATGCTCTCTAGGTGAGGTGGAGTCTGAGGAGCACTTTATCTTCCGATGCCCAGTATACTATGAGATCAGAGGGCGATATCACTGCCTGTTTCGAGACATGCCTACCACTCTACGCTCTCTCGTGGCCTATGAGGACCCACGATGTGTCGCTCTGATGATACGTGAGATGTTCATACTACGGAGAGGTTTATACGGGACACCACAACATTCTACCTCACAGCCATTGATCACTTAATTCTTTACTAGGCGGAGATCACGTGATCTAGTGCTGGAGGAGGATTATGACGTCGATGAGGATGATATGCTCATAGAGACCGGAGACAATGTACTCCCCACCATCGCGTTACTACCAAGATCACCAGACATCATACACAGAGGCGTGCCACTGCTACACATGCTCATGCTCATGCCCACGCAGAGGCAGGAGAACACTGATTCTGATGGAGGCTGAGATTCCAAATGCCTCCATACATAGAAGGCAGAGACAGTGTTGGCGACCAGAGAGACAGCCAGCCCACAAGCCACAGTCTACAGCTTCACGGCAGCAGAGATGCCACCTACCATCCACTCAGAGACAAAGAGACGCAGTTCGTTCAGAGATAGTGCCTCAACATACTTTACATCATTATTTCATAGGCGGAGAGACATCTATATAATGAGACTCTCCTTGTGCCTATCACTATTTCCTGTTTTTCTGTTGTCTTGTTTCTTTTAGGTGGTAGAGCTTTCATGCTCCCACTGTGCATGACATGTACCTTTTTCAGTCCTATGTACGTTAGGGTATTCCATGGACATTAATAAAGATCTCTCTCTCTCTCTCTCTCTCTCTCTCTCTCTCTCTCTCTCTCTCTCTCTCTCTCTCTCTCTCTCTCTCTGCCCTGCTGGCCCTCCATCGCTGCTCTACCCTGATTGTTTGCACCTGTCCCATTGCTTCTGTCCATCGCTGAAGGTGCATCCTCCAATTTGTAAAATGCCTCGTCGCAAAGGTCCCCTTAATCCTGATCCATCTTCTGTTTCCAGCATTGCTTCAGTCTCACTTCCAATGCCCGTTTCAGTTCCTATCTCTCCATCAAATCTTAGTCCTGACAATGAATCTATTGTAGCTCTTCCCTTGACTCCAAACACTCCAGAAGAACCTGCCTCTCTCCCCACATTTACCCTAGTCTGTCTTCTTCGTGAAGATCAACTCCGTCTATTTGAATACCTCAACAATCACATAGAGCAACTTGCTTCCCATGACTCTCTGCTTCTTGCTGTGCAATCGCACCTTCAGAAGCTAGACTCTTCTATTGAAACACTCAAGAATGAAGTGGCAATTCTCAAAAGTGAAACTTCTTCCCAAATCGCTACTTCAGCTAAAATTCAGCAGCTCGAAAGTCAGGTGGAACAGTACCATACGGCTGTCAAATCATGGGCAGATGTACTTAAAGCTTCATCTATAGTTGTTTCTCCACCCTCGCCTTCATCTTCGTTTATCTTAGCCACATTCACTGAGGGCCATCTGCGAGAGCACAAAGCTCTCAATGTTCGTGTTAGAGGTATTCTGAACTCCCAAAATGCTGTTGAAGAAGCTGAAAAGTTTTTGGAAGGACATCTTCAGCACCATAGCAAAGGTATGGAAACGGCCTGGCGACCTAAGAAGGACCCGGATACTCTTGTCATCCGCTTCACGTCAGTGTCTCACCGGCGCAAAGTTTTAGGGAAACGATCTAAATTACGTGATACAAAAATCTATTTGGATGATGATCTTACTTTCATCCAAGTCCAAGAACGTAAGAAGGCAAGACATGAAGCTCTATCTACTGGCAAACGACTTATCTATCGCGATGGCATTATCAGATTTGTGGATCGTAAGCCTATAGTTAATGAGAATCTTAATTCTGAGATAGAGTCTGAGTTAGAGAAATGAAGAGATGTCCAGTTGAGCATGTAAATGGTACACGTACCATATAATCTTGGCCATATCACTCTCTTCTTAGTTAATCTGTTTCTAGTTAGTTTGTTTTGATGGCCCTGATCCGTCTTGTTTCCATCTTATCTGATGTACTGGTTTCGTCTTATACGCCTTTCGGCATGGAAAAGACGTTAATAAAGCGTTCTTTCTTTCTTTCTTTCTCTCTCTCTAATGGCTCCTCCTCGCTGATGGCCAGCGCTCCCAGCCAGCGCTTTCCCTCGCTTGGCTACCACCTGAACGTTTCTGCCATTGATCATTAAAGTGCGCTAGAATTTCAAAAAGTGTGCTGACTGGGAAAAGTGCACTGGACGCCAGAATTTCAGAAGAAGAAGCGATGGCCTGAGTGGATTTGGCAAGGAGCATTAGTACCATAGGCCTGCTTGCTGATATGTGGCTCTGCCGCCATGGATTCCGAGTGGGTAACCACTTGTCGGAAAGGCAAGAAAAATTCCAGTGAAATTCATGCGTCGCCAACTCCAACCATTGCTCCAGCTACTGCCGCACTAACCCCACCTACTGCCACGCTCATGGATTTTGATGTGTATTCGATCATCAGCAGAATGGAAAGCCAACTTCAAAAGCACTCGTACAGTATTATCGCTCTACAAGAAAAGGTGAAGATGCTTGAAGATGAAAATGCAAGCCTCAAAGAACAGTTGACAGCCAAGAACTCTCAAATCGATCCTAGTACAAAACAAGAGGGAATATAAATCCCAAAATGTTCGCGTCTGAGGTTTTTCTCTTGAAACTGACCCCCTATTTGCAGTCAGGGAACTATTAAATTGAGAGAACTTTTAGTTTCTTGGAATTTTGTTGCTATCAATGAGATATCTGAGATTGTTCAGACTTAGGTTGAGAGTTAGAGCACTGAAGAGATGCCTAGTTGCATTTGTAAATGGTCTTCATACCATATAATCTTGGACATTATTCTCTTCTTAGTTAGTTTGGTTTTAGTTATGTTGTTTTGACGGCATTGCTCCGTCTTAGTTCCATCCTATTTGATGTACTTGTTAGTCTTATACACCTTTTGGCATGGAAAAGACGTTAATAAAGCTTCTTCTTCTTCTTCTCTCAGTGATGCTTGTCATGATGCCAATTTTTCTACCAGTAGTGCCAATACACAGCCTTGCATCACCTCCCTCTTCTCTAGACACAAACCTCGAGTAGACATTTGAGCCACAGTCAAAGGAAGCTACATCCCAAGTTAACCCCAATTGTCCTCACCTTGATCAAGGGTACCACAGATGTCCCAATAATAGCTAATGATGATAGCCATCATGGCTAATTATAGTCCTAGAGGCTAGGGTTAGGGTTTTTGGAGGTGGCACACTGAGTTAAGAAATCAAGAGGAGGGAACATTAAATATACTAGGTCAAGGACTCATGGGCTAGGAGTATATGTAGCCTAATGGCCACCCTAGTACCACATTCATTCACAGATCTTTGGATGGATCATCGACTCACTGATGTATGCAATGCTCTGCACACGACCAAACCTTGCATACTTGATCAGTTCACTCAGCCAGTTCCTATCGAATCCAGGTCTGACTCATTGGAAAGCCTCATGAAAGTCATGAAGTACGTCCAAAAAACCAAAAATCTCAGCATCTGTTATGGAGGCAACCAATCTGCCAATATTCTCAAAGGATATACAGATGTAGATTGGGCAGGAGATATCGATACCAGAAGATCAACTTCCGGATTCGTATTTTTATACAATCAAGGCCCAATCTCTTAGAACAGCCAAAAGCAGACCTCAGTAGCATTATCATCGACCGAATCAAAATACATAGCTGCCACGAATGCTACCAAGGAGGCCATTTGGCTAAAGGCACCAACTTGCAAATATCGACCTTGCTCAGTCACATCCAACGACAATTTATTGTGACAATCAAAGCACAATAGCACTATCTCTAAATCCGAGATTTCATTCTCGAAGCAAACATATCGAAATCAGGTATCACTACCTCAGAGAAAAAGTGCAAGGCAAGGAAGTGTCACTGGTTTACTACAGGACAAATCCTATGGCAGTAAATTACTTCACAAAATCAAAGGAGCACCATCTCAGATTTAATGACATGTTAAATCTAAAGATAAAAAATTTTCAGGATCCACATTAAGGGGGAGTGTTGGATTTCGATGCTCAGCCTCAAATCCATTCAATAATGAGCATCCTGAAAAATCTGTCGAAGTTCGACTTCGAAGTCATCGAAGATATCGAAGTCATCGACTTCGACCTCTCTCATCTAGATATATACATATGTTCAAACTCGACATCGACATCGACGTTTTTCTAACTTCATCAAATCCGACTTGTCGACTTACCCAACTTTGTCGACTTTTCATCAACCATCAACTAACCGACTTTTATCGACTTTTTCCCATCAGGGAAAAATCGATCCAAATAAACTATCAGAAGTCTTTATGGCAGTTCACCAACTATTGTACATACATTTATTGTTACAAGGCGGTTGTAATATAGGATCAACTAAAAATACACTTGGTTGATAGTTGCTAACTAATCAATCTTCTCGTTGTTGATATTAATCAAAGTGCAATTTTGTCTCGCTACTGTATTGTTCATTTGCGCTTATCTGAATCATTAATCTTCATTATTTTGCTACTAACTGACGTGCTTCCGATCCTAAACCGTCCTCACTCAAGCTTCCGCTGCCAGTCATCACGATCTAATATCAAAGTTTTGTTTCTATCAGTTCTCGACTAATCCGATATCAGCTCATACTCTCGATTTACGACAATTACTACTTGTTTCGAGATCACCCAGTCACATTCTCTACTTTGATATCATATGAGGATCCCAGATGTGTTGCATTGATGACTCGAGAGATGTCAGACTTGACGACGGTGAGACTAGACACAGACACCCCCCCCTCTTGATATAGCTAAGCATCAGGGAGCAAGGTTGCATCCCGATTCGAACAGGTCGATCCGAACCGGCCGGTTCGAACCGATTCTTGGAGGTTCGAACCGCCAGGTCAGGTTCGAATCGGAAAACTGTTCGAACCTGTTTTTTTCATTCTTCAAAAAAGAAAGTCAAATATTCAATGTACATACTACAGATACTTAATAGCTAAACAATTTCAATTTTCCTCTAAATCTACAGATATTAGGATTCAGGATAATCAAATCTCTTGTGACCTGTCGTATCAAGATTCAAAACAAAATGACAATGGACATTATGAGTCATGAACAAAGTTTAAGAGAATTGCAGTAAGTTGTAAGTACTTGTATCCATATCCTGGCCCCTAGTGTTACGAGCTCGTGACCAGTGCTGAACCCTAGAGAACACAGATAGGTCAGATACCACAGTCAGGGTCGGAAATCTTGATGGCAAGGCGACGCAATTTGGGGACATCAACCCCAAACTTCGACCACCATGACACGGGACGTAGCTGGCCTGAATCACAGTTCAAGGGGCAGTTAGTACTTACTACTAGCAAGTTGCAACCAAGTTCCAACAAGTTACAATATGATTGACTAATTGTGCAGTAAAATGTCCAGTAGGTTATCCTGCTTGCGTACATCAGGATAAACTCGGGAGATATAGGCATTCCAGCCATCCCTGAGCTCCTTATCTGTGAACTGCTCCTCATTCCTCCAAAGTGGATGGAGTACGTGGGCCATGGCATGCAGGGGCTTATGAAACCACTCCCACCTGCTCAACCAAAGGAGCCGACCTCTGCAAGCCTGCAAGAATCAAGATTGAAGACACATTAATAATTATACTATATAGTACATACTACATACTACTGTCTACTGTCTACTGTCTACATACTACATTTGAAATTTGAATCTTGATATACCTCTCTAGGCTAATGGTCGTGCAAAGGCTCAACTGCTCGCCCAGCCTGTCCATGAACTCATACAAGAGGCCCAATGTGCAGCGCTCTCGATCTGTACAGCGCAGGACAGTGTAGATGGGCTGTAGGCCCACCACAATGGATCGAGCCTCATCCCAAAATGGTGAATACATAACGGTCCGCTCGAATCTCTTACTCTTGGGCTCTTGTGATGGCCCCCACTGCGCCCAGTCAATGACAACAACCACCTGCCTCAAGCCCTGATGAACTTTCAGCAGTAGTTCCAGGACTAGGAACATAAATGCAAACCTGCACATGGCACAAGTGACAAGTTCTAAGTTCTAACTTCTGACAACACAATACATGGCACATGCATGAAATATTTACCACTACTAACTAAACAGTAAATACTTACCAACAGTCTACAGAAGCGCATTCAAATTTGAGTTGCAACTTGCAACTTGCATACCTGGTGGGGGCAGGTCTCAAGACATCCAAGGTGGACTGTCTCCTGAACATGGCTAGGACCCTGGGCTTCTTGGTGACAAATCTCAGCAAGAACCGTGCAATACACACCACCTCCACAATCCATGGACTCTTGGCCACATCCTCGACCAACAAGTCCAGGCAGTGTGCAGCACAAGGTGTCCAAAAGATGTGGGGGTAGGTCTCATTAACGAGCCTACCATGGAGACGCAATTTGACGCATTATCTGTGACCACCTGCATAACCATACAATGCAATGTGCATGACTTTGGAATTCCGAATTCAAGTGCTCAGTGGCAACTGCTTAGTGAACCATAATCCATTGTTAATCAATCGCCATTGAACAATGAACATTCAACATTAACATTTACAAATTACCATTAAACATTATAGCAAATTGTAATAAGTATAATATATATACATGTATACAACGTGTTGTGTCCGACCTCCTCAATGGCAGCTCGAATGTGTGAGAACATGTAGTCGCCCGTGACTGCCTCCCCAGAAGTGTCAATGGATCTGAGAAACATCGTCCCCATGCACGAAGACATCAGGATATTCAATATGTGGCGCCTCCTCGTATTGCTCCAACCATCAGATATGATGGTGCAACCATACCTAGTTGAAAGTTCACAGGTGACAAGTCACGACTCACGACTCACATTGCAGTGTTGCACAACTTACAAGTGACAAGACAAGATGATAGATCCGAGATCGTAATTCAAATTTCATGGCAAATTTTAATGACAAATGATCATTTGAATATTGACAAATTACAATCATGATTCATGATTCATGGTTAAACATAAATAGCTAGCTGCAATTAACAACTAATAAGTATGCATTGTGGCATGTGCAATGCCACCACATGGCACAATGTATGAAAACTTAATGTAAAAATTACAATGTAAATACTACATAATACATATCAATGATCTCAGATCAATCATCATAAAGTCATTAAAGTTTACGAATTACAATGCATAAATTTAAAAGGATAGTAGTACATACTGGGCCCATGCCTTCCCGAGAGGCTCTAGCTTCTGGTCAACAGAAGCCCGCTCATCAAGAAGTCCCTTCGTCCTCAGGTGCTCACAAGATGGCCCCGGCCACACCTGCCCAATCGCACTCACTGCACTCATCGCCCTCCTCCATGCCGGGGTCCTAGCCAGATGAAATGGCAGATCGTAGGTGTAGAACAACTGTCGAACGACAACCTCTGCCTTTGCCATGGCTTTGGGAGCGAAGCTGGACACATAGTACTCCCTACCCCTCATCTGTGTAGTGCGGCCCCGTCTACCTCTCTGTAATAGATCCTAACACCACAGTAGGGCAAACACTAACTGATCCACCCAACCTTGCCTACTCCCTGATATAAAGTAAGCCCCTCCTAGCCCAGTGTGACGACTGGTAGCATGCAACTGCCAAGTGTCGGCCACGTGGCACTGACGTGGCCGACTGCACGTCGGGACCCAACTGGGGGCCCTATCCTGCTGACAGGGTCCCTAGGCTGTGTTAGGCCCGCCATAGCTATGGACCGTGCTGGGGCACACTACTCACACTGTCTTGCCCTGTTGGTCATGTACGCTGGACACGACCCTGACTGTGGTATCTGACCTATCTGTGTTCTCTAGGGTTCGGCACTGGTTACGAGCTCGTAACACTCCCTCCCCCTTAAGAACCGTCTTGGTCCTCTAAGACAAAGTCTGGAAAAATCTTGCGAAGGACGCTGCCTCTTTCCCAAGTGGCATTCTCAACAGGCTGATCATTCCACTTAACCAGATATTCTCGGTATAGAGTATGACGAGTCTGCGTCTCTCTACTATCAAGAATCTCCTCTGGTTCATGTGGAGGTTGTTGAGGATCCAATGGGAGAACTAGAACACTGTCCCCTACCAGATTATCTGATCTGGTTAAGGCTTTTCGTAACTGACTTACATGAAAAACTGGAAAAACCTTACTGCTGTGTGGGAGTTCTAGTTCATAGGTGACCTCGCCTAGTCTCGTACTGATGGTAAAGGGACCACAATACCTTGGAGACAACTTAGCACACACTCCTGATTTGAGGGTTTTACAGTCAACTGGGACTCTCAAGTAGACTCTCTCACCAGTGGAGAACTGCACATCCCGTCTGTGTGGATCTGCATAATGCCTGGCTCGATCCTGGGATTGTCTAATGCTACGCTTAGCATGTTCTATCATCTGGTTTAAGTCTTCTAAAAAGTTTCTGGCTGCTTCAACTTTTTCTTGTTTAAACCCTACAGCTGTGGGTGAGCGTGGCTGAAAACCGTACATCAGCATAAATGGGCTGTATCCCGTAGCTGAATGTTTGGTACTGTTGTAAGCAAACTCTAATATCGAGAGATACTCCTCCCAATTAGTCTGCCTCTTGCTGACGTATGCACGAAGCATATCCTCCAACACTTGATTTACCCTTTCTGTTTGACCGTCCGTCTGTGGATGGTCGGTGGTACTCATATTAAGTTTAGTATGGAGATGACGGAATACTGCCTTCCAAAAATTTCCAGTAAACTTACTGTCCCGGTCGCTGACTATGCCGGAAGGTAGACCGTACAATTTAAATAGCCCGTCTACAAACAACCTCGCTAACTCTGGAGCTCTAACGGTTGTTTTGGTCGGAATAAAATGAGCCATTTTGGTCAGACGGTCAACTGTGACCCATATAGCGTCATTACCCTTTTGGGTTTTAGGCAGGCCTACTATAAAATCCATGGAGATACTCTCCCATTTACCAGCTGGTATTTCTAAGGGATGCAACAACCCTCCTGCCTTTAAACGCTCTGCTTTATTTACTTGACATTTCTGGCAACTGGTTACATACTGGTGGACGTCCCTTTTCATACTGGGCCAGAAAAATTGCCTACGAAGAAGCTCATAGGTCTTCTGTATGCCTGGGTGTCCCGCGCTAGGATTGTCATGACATTCATATAGGACCTGTTGCCTATAATCCTCTGAATTGGGGACACATACTCTATCTCTATAGAGCAAGTACTCATCCTGAATGGAATACTGTTTCCATTTGAATCCTTGAGTCAACTGACCCTCAACCACTGGGGTTTGCTTGGGTAATACAGGCTCAGAATCCTCAACGTCATCTGACGACGTATACTCGGACTCATCATCATCCTCAACGGAAGCTGCCGTATTCTTGGATGAACTGGCACCAGCCCCGGGAACTGGTTCTGGAGTCTGTAACTGTCTGTTCTGGACTGAGTTCCAGATAATAGAGAAGAATGCATCATGCTGGCATTTCCCTCTCAAGGACTCGAGTAACTCATTACGAATCTGAGTAAAACTCAGCTCGTTTATCATAGGCATTCTGCTAAGGGCATCTGCTACTGTATTGAATTTTCCACGCCTATATCTGATAGACATGTCAAACTCTTGCATCAACTCTGCCCAACGAGCTTTCCGACCTCTAAGCTCAGGTTGATTGCAAAGGTATCTGAGACTCTCATGGTCTGTCAGGACCTCAAAGTTGGCACCATACAAATAATGCCTCCAAGTCTTAAGGGCATGGACTATAGAAAAGAGTTCCTTTTCATAGGCACTATACCTAGTCTGTGCTGGCTCGAGTTTTTTACTCTCGAACGCAACTGGTCGTCCACCCTGAGTTAGCACAGCACCTATTGCAAAGTCGCTAGCATCTGTTTCGACCACAAATGGCTGATTGGGGTCGACGACCTTTAAAACTGGTGCTGTAGCTAAGGCTGTTTTGAGAGCATCAAAGCTCTCCTGTTGTGCGGACTCCCAAATGAACTCCTTTCCCTTCCCCTTAAGGAGATTTGTCATAGGGACTGCTATCTGAGCATATTCCTTGACAAATCGTCTGTAATATCCCGCCAGACCAAGAAAGATTTGAAGTTCCAAAATATTCTGAGGTCTCAGCCAACTGAGTATGGCTTTAACCTTATTTGGGTCCATCTTAATCCCATCTGAAGAGATAATGTGACCCAAATATGCTACTTCTTCAACGAAGAATTCACACTTGGATTGTTTAGCATAAAGCTTATGCTTTCTGAGCAGTCGAAACACCTTTCTGAGGTGTTTTAGATGCTCCTTCCTGGTTTTGCTGTAAACGAGGATGTCATCTAAAAATACGACTACAAACTTACCCAAGTATGGTCTGAGGACACTGTTCATCAAGGTCATAAAGGTAGCTGGAGCATTTGTGAGCCCAAATGGCATCACCTTAAACTCATAATGACCGTGACGAGTCCTAAAAGCTGTTTTCGAGACATCTTCCGATTTTATACGGACTTGATGATATCCCGATCTGAGGTCTATTTTGCTGAAAAACTTAGCCCCGTCGAGTTGATCAAACAACTCGTCTGCCCGAGGCATAGGGTATTTATTCTTAATTGCGACTTTATTGAGGGCTCTGTAATCTACGCAAAGACGCATAGACCCCTCCTTCTTTTTCACCAATAGGACTGGTGAGGCCCATGGTGAACTACTGGTCTGAATTTGGCCTTTCCCAAGATAGTCTGTTAACTGCCTAGTTATTTCTTCATCCTCTATTCGGCTGACCCGATACGGAGGTTTAGAAACAGGTGCTGTACCTGGTACTAGGTTTATTACATGATCTACCTCTCTGCTAGGTGGTAAACCATGTGGCAAATCTTCAGGAAAAACATCTTTAAATTTAGACAATAAAGTTTCTAATTTACTGATTTTCTGCTGAATAGAACTGGAAATAGAAACTTCAGGAATCAACTGAAAGTCACATAAGAATACCTGATGGTCTTCGTCTCCGATTAGCTGACAGAGCTCTGAACTGCAGACCATAGGGCTGTTGGGAACATCATGCTCCCCATGCAACTGGATCTCTCGGCCTTTATACTGAAAGCTGAGGGTGTTCTCCTGATAGTTTCTGTGGAGGGAAGGTCCTAAACTGTAGAGCCAATCTCTCCCGAGAACAATGTCTGTTCGATCCAGGTGCATTATCTGAAAGTTTATTTGATCTTGGTACCCCTGAATACCAAGATTTAACTTACTTACCATAGTTTCCCATATTTTTTTATCTTCACCCTTAGCTAATGAAACTATGTACCTATGCTGACTAGGTACTTCTGGTAGTTTAAGCTTTTTAACCAGGGTGTGGTTGATGAAATTATGGGTTGCCCCATCATCAACCATGACTCTTACTGACTGGTTACCAACTTTCCCATGCATACGTACTAGGTCATGCGGCCCAAAGCTGAAGGGTCTCGCTAGCATTGCAGAGGTCAGCTGGCAACAGTGTTCATGATCTTCATGATACACTTTGATCTCGGAAGCTGCCGAGTCACTGGGGAAACATACAGTCTGAACAAGATGAACTTGTTTTTTATCTTTTTTAGTGAAAGGCCCCTTGGGACACTGTCTGACTGTGTGTCCCTTGCCCATACACACAAAGCACAAACGTTCTTGTTTGGCTTTCTCAAAATCATCTGGTTTTAAGGGCTGTATGAGTGAAGGGCGTTTCTGAGGAGCTTCACCTTTAAATTTATCTTCTTTCTTTCTTTTTAAAAATTTCTTTTTAAATTGAAAGTCTTTCTGAGGAAGCTGCTCAGAAAGTGGTTGTTGTCTCGCTCTCTTCCTACCCACTGAATCATCATAGATTTGAGCATATCTGAGAGCTTGCTCAAGGGTAGTAGGCGAGTTTCTCTGGACCTCTACTTTATATTCATCTTTGAGGCCACGGACAAATCCCCTGATTTTTTGATAGTCATCCATATTTTTAATCTTTAAAATTGCCTCTCGATACTGCGAGATATATTGGATGAGGGACTTGTCCATTACTGTTCTTTCCCAGGCTTCCCAGGCTCTATCAAGTTCATTCTCTGGTAGAAATTCTCTTAGGAAAGCTTCTTCAAAAGCTTTCCATGACCGGGGAGTCTGCCCAGTCTCCTGGAGATTTAACCACCACTTATAGGCCATAGGCCCTAAAGAAAGACTGGCCTCAATTGCTTGCAAATGGTCAGGGGTCTGTTTAAGAGCATGAATGTTCTTCCATTTGCTGAGGAAGGTTTGTAGAATATCTGCATTTCTATCCTTCTCTTCCCCATTAAAAGTAGGAGGCTTTAAATCTTTAAAAACACTGGGGTGAGACCGTAAAGTCTCACCCGAAACTGATGGAAGTGGAGAAGGGGATAACTGAGAAGTGGAGGGAAGGCTTCCTTTCGCGGAACTCAAAATCAAGTTTTTGAGTTCAGCGAACGAGTCGTCCACACTGGACTTGAAATTGGCTAATGCCAGCTTCAGTTCATCCACCTCTGTTACCAATTGGAGGAACTGCTCCTTGGTAACCAGTTCGTCGAGTTCTTCGGCGAACTGTTCCTGTTCTTCTACTTCCATAGGTTCCTTCCCTTTTCTGTAAGCCAAGGCTTCTGTTTCAAGTTCGTCGAAGCCTCTCTCCTGGGGTTGATCAGGTCCCTGAGGACTGGTCATCTTCGAAACTGAAAGAGAGCTACCTTAACTTCTGAAGGAAAAAAGTCTAAAAGACTAATTTACAACTGTACAAGGGAAAGGAAAGATGACTTAGCTGTTTCTGAGGACTGTACTTCCAAAGAAAGAATGAAGAGGAACCCTTTCAGCTCTTTTCCCCAAGATTTCAGACCTGCTGTTCCGAAAAATGCCAGTTTGAGGCTTCAAAACGGTACTAAATTTCCCGGTTTTTTTGAGGATAGTAGCTCGCTGGTCTGATTGCAATCCAACTTGTCCACAAAAAGGCAAATCTGAAGTCCAAAAACCCTTCTGAGTTCTGAAATTTCAGAAGTCTCCTACTCGCTGATCTGGTAGGAATCCTCTTGCTCCAAATCTCTGACGTTGGGGCCCAAAAACTTGTTGAAAAACCAGATTTTCAGAAGCACTGGCAGCGCTGGCCCTGCTCCTCTTTTTTGGCTTCCAACTCGCTGAGAACCAGTAACTTTTTCCCTGGAAATCGGATGTAGGTCTCTGACTGTACAGCGATGGAGGTGCTGGCTTCTTCCTACTCTAATTTCGCTGGGAAAACTATAGAGAATCCTCTGAACTCAGTGAGAAACAGCTGTTTTTTCAGCGAGTTACCTACACTTGGAATCTAACTCCTTGCTACTGTGATTTCTCAGTGGAAATCAGAAGTTTGAAGGCTGCTCCTACAGCGATCCTCCTCCTCTATTCCTCTCTGAGAATCTGAGAAACACTTCCTATCTTCTGATAGCTTTCTCTACTGCTGTCCTAAACTCCCTAGGATGGAGATGGCTCTGATACCAGTGTAATAGATCCTAACACCACAGTAGGGCAAACACTAACTGATCCACCCAACCTTGCCTACTCCCTGATATAGAGTAAGCCCCTCCTAGCCCAGTGTGAGGACTGGTAGCATGCAACTGCCAAGTGTCGGCCACGTGGCACTGACGTGGCCGACTGCACGTCGGGACCCAACTGGGGGTCCTATCCTGCTGACAGGGTCCCTAGGCTGTGTTAGGCCCGCCATAGCTATGGACCGTGCTGGGGCACACTACTCACACTGTCTTGCCCTGTTGGTCATGTACGCTGGACACGACCCTGACTGTGGTATCTGACCTATCTGTGTTCTCTAGGGTTCGGCACTGGTTACGAGCTCGTAACACTCTCCCTCTCTCAGGTGGATGATGTGGTGCCAGTATGGTCGTGGCTAGAGGTGGTGTCAAGGGTCCTGCACCAGAAGGCGGGTCAGGCCGGGTACTAGGCCCTGCCTCATCTGCAGCTCTGTCCTCTGAGCCATGGGAAGCGAGGGGTGAGTGGATGGCAACTGGGGGGCGTGATGTGGTGGCCTCTGGCTGTGTCGTCGTGACTGCATCTCGATCTGCCAAAAAAGACAAATTACAATACAATAATCAATTTAGAAATTAGATGATCAATGATCGTTGAACTTGAAACTTGAAACTTCAGACTTGATGTATCATGTGAGACTTGAGTTAAAACTTAAAACTTGATCAATGTTTGAAGTGTAAGAGTCTTAGAGTTGAATGTTTACCTCTCGGTCTGGGCCCCATCCTCGAAGGGCCAACCTCCTCTGATGCAACAGGAGTGAGTAGCAGGTCAAGAGCATGCATGCAAGGGGCAATCTCGCACCCCCTCAAACGTAACAAATGTGCCCTGATGCGTGTGGGCTCTCTAGTGTAAGACTGGTGACAGTATCTGCAAGTCCATCTCTTCGTGCCCGATGTGCCATAGGCCGCAACAATGGTGATGTGATCCCACAAGGGATCCCTATCCCTCGGCATGGTGGCCTCTCTCTCTCTCTCTCTCTCTCTCTCTCTCTCTCTCTCTCTCTCTCTCTCTCTCTCTCTCTCTCTCTCTCTCTCTCAACTCTCGAGTGACGAGTCTGAAGTCTCTAATATCTATGTAGTATACCGGGTACCCTAAATTCTGAATTCTAATCTAGTTTCTAACCCTAACCATTAACTTCTACCTCCTAAGTTCTAACTAGACTCTAGTAACTACTAACTTTGACTAACTCCTAAGTTCTAACTTCTAACTAAGTAGCTACCCAGGTCCCACACCCCTCTCACAAATTACAATGCCCAGGCCCCACATTGAACCCCATCAAGATTCAACACACACAATGTCACACACACACAAAATATCACACAGTGCACACACAAACACACACACACACACACAATCTCAGTGCTCAAGCCTCACACAAACTCACAGTGCACAGTGCACACATCAGAAGACTCACACACACACAATATCATAATATCACACACACACAGTGCACACACACTCACTTTCTCTCTCACACAATCACTGATTCACTCACACACACATCAAAAGAGTCAACACACACACAATCACTCACACACACACACACACACAATATCACACACCATTTTCTTTCTCTCTCTCACACACACACAGTGCACACACACACACAGTCTCAATGGCAAATGCTCTCTCTCTCTCTCTCTCTCTCTCTCTCTCTCTCTCTCTCTCTCTCTCTCTCTCTCTCTCTCTCTCTCTCTCTCTCTCTCTCTCTCTCTCTCTCGGGCGCAAACAAACAAACAGAGTCTAGACCCGTTCGGAAATCCGGTTTAGGGCCCAGCAGACGGTTCAAACGGTTCGAACCGGGTCCGAACGATTCGATGGTTCGAACCATGAGAGGCGGTTCGAACCGCGGTTCGATGCAACCTTGTCAGGGAGTGCTTATCTCGTCGGAGATAGAGACAGGAGGCTAGCTTGAGTAGTGATTCTGATGGAGAGGCTGAGATTCCGAACGCTTCCATGCATAGACGGCAAAGACAGCGTAGACGCCAAGAGAGACAGCCAGCCCATAGGCCACAGTCCGCAGTTTCATAGTAGCAGAGACGACACCGACAGCCCATTCACGGACAGAGGTCCGCAGCCTGTTTAGCGACAGTTTCACAGCATACTATACACCATTTTTTTTCAAGCAATGGGTCATCTATCATATCAAAATGATGGACTGTGACTGTGCCAATCATCTCACAACATGCAGTTTCTGTATTTGCAGTTATTGTTTCTATTAGATGGTGGAGCTTTTAAGCTCCTACTGTGCATACTTGACATGTACCTTTTATCAGTCCTATGTACCTTAGGGTATTTCAAGGACATTAATAAAGATCTCTCTCTCTCTCTCTAGAGCTCACATACGTCGGCCCTCCTCGTCAGTTCGTGCATCTTCATCATCATCATCATCTTCTATCCTTGCTTTTTTCAGTAGTGGTCCTGCGGTGACATGATATCCTACAGCTCAAATGGTTATTGTACAGCGTTAGTTATATGATTCCCGATGTACCATATCTCAGACTTTCATGTCTTGAGGGTAGATGAGATACTTTTTTTGTTTAGTCTTGTTAGGTTAATATCTAGTTGTTGTTGTTGTTTGATTATGGAGACATTTATATGCTCCGTTTAGTATCTATCACACTTGAGATGTATTTACTTTGTCTTATATGCCTTTTGGCATTAAAAGACGTTAATAAAGCTTTCTTTCTTTCTTTCTCTCTCTCTCTCTCTCTCTCTCTCTCTCTCTCTCTCTCTCTCTCTCTCTCTCTCTCTCTCTCTCTAACGCCATCAAGAAAATGAACACCTATCTGAGTTAATGATCCATGCAGCTAATTTGTTTTCACCCCTCTTAGGCACCTTACTCAATTAGGTCGTTGTCTCTGGTTTCCCTCTTCTTGGTGTAGTAACATCATTCATCCTATACACAAAAATGGTGATCCCATGAATCCTAGTAATTATCGGACTCTATTGCAAAGCTCTATGGCACTATTCTTCAGTCAACTATGGGTATTGAGGTAGAGACTAGGAGATTGCGGCCGGGCTAGGTTTAGAGCCAATTATTCCACCACAGATTGTACATTTACTCTTAGAGCATCATTGAGGAAGATATGTCTTATACGTGATGGATCAAGCTACAGCTATTGTTGATCAAAATTGCAACTAAGGATGAAGTGAGAGCAATCGTAGTTCATGATGCAAAGTTTCCTTAAAGTCCAAGAAGGAGACGCACTATTTCTTCTTATATCAAAAAACTAGACTTCTCTATTGACATGAAAGCCTTCTAAACCAGAACATATAGTGGACTTCATAAAATCATCAAAAAGATAAATAGTGTGGCTCATAAGGAATAGCTACCTCAAGATTTTAAAATTGATCCTTTTCATTTATACTTTATTATCCTTCTTGAATATGTTGATTCCTATAGTTCCACTTACTGATTTTCTTAGATTCAGAATATAAATAAGAAAACCTTCGAATTCGTTTGTCCTCAATACCCCAAAAAAAGGCTTCTTCATTTGATCCAATTCTATAACTTTATGAAAACTAAGTTCGTAAGGATTTCAAATTAAGAGGCCATCTAGATAGCTTGTGTCAAACATATACAACATGTCTTGATCAAGCACTTGAACATGATACCTGAGTGATTGCACCAAAGCTACCAAGAGTGATGTTAGGAATAAGATAAGGGATCCCCAATTTCACTTTGCGTGGAGCAGCTACCAGCCTATGTCCAACCTCCTAATCACAAACAGACTTGTAGTTGTTAGGCTACATGCTTTCGAAGTTTGGTTTAATATGAAAGTAAAGAATGGCATTCAATTCTAATCCATAAATGACAATGAAGACAAACAAGAAGAGAAAAAATGTCACTTGTTAGTTCTAAATGTTTCTTCAAACCTTTTGATGACCATAATCAAGAGACTTCTTTTTTAATTCATGTATACAATAAACTCCACAAGATATTTGGGGCTTCACCCACCAAAAATCCTCCATAATCTTTGAGCTATGCTATCCTTGAAACTAAGATTTCATGCTAAACAAAGCCTCAAAAAGACATAGAGACTAACCAACTAATTGTAATTAGGGGTGTGTGTGTGTGTGTGTGTGTGTGCAACGTGCGTGCACACCTATATTATCATCAATGCATATGTCCATAAGTGTATACAAACTCCTTAACTTCTTATTCAAGTTATGAAGCATGATTACAATCATCCCTTGAACTAAAAAATTTCTCGTGTAATCATTCATAAGGTCGAAAAGGGAAAACACATGTCAATTAACTTTTCCACTAACAAGAGCACTGTCCTCACCAAATTATGGTGGTATAGATCATTTCATTGCTGTTCCACATGCATCTTGTTTGTTAGAGAGATTCCCAATGGCTACCCACTTGCAATCCATTCAAGATTCAATTTAACATTCCCCAGTTTATTAGCTTTAAAACTTTCTTGTACTGGACCTTTGACGAAATTTACAATCTAGAGATGATTATTGTTCTTTCGTAACTCATGTTTTGCAATCTGGCATTGAACAAACAAGTCAACTGGATAAGATGAATGCCAGATAGAAATGTACAAACTGTAATCATACTTTTTTGAGTGCCTATATAGCGACTTCCACTTGGTGACTGTCAGAACTCATAGTTGGATCTTCGGCCATGATATCTAGACTCTTTATTCAAAGCCAACAGTAGAAAATTGTATCTTTGACTTCATGCTCACCTTCATGACTTTGTACTTGTTTTATAACCAGAAGACCAGCACAAACCCATGAGGAAATATCACATCTGACATGAGTTTGTAGATGGCCATATTGCAGGTGTATATTGGGCGCATTGGCCCAAGATAGACATAAACATCATTATACTAACTCGGTTTGCAATTTGTTTTGATAATTCAGATTGCCGATATATGGCCACATGATTTTTGAGATCCTCCATAAGTACGTAAGCATGCATAATCTCATAGGACCAAATAGAAGAGCTAGACCATATGGGAAAAACTTGAACAGAAACCAATAAGAAGGTAATGATTAAGGAACATATAAGGGGGAAAGGGGGTGACAACAACAGAGTACAATATCCGCCAAAATCCAGTTAGAAAGAAAGAGGATAGACTATTTATCAACATTCACTGTGTGTGTGTGTGTGTGTGTGTGTGTGTGTGTGTGTGTGTGAGAGAGAGAGAGAGAGAGAGAGAGAGAGAGAGAGAGAGAGAGAGAGAGAGATCACATGGAACAATTGCACCCCAAATACTCCATATGAAAGAGGTAATGCCGATTCTACATAAGGTAAAAGCAATTGCACATCAGGTGGTTCGGTCACTTCAGGATTTATGAAGTAGCGCACAACCTCAGGTGGAAGTCTTGATATCTGCAGGAGATTCAAAAAACCAGTCCATCTCATCATATCGTCTCCTAAAGTACACAAAAAGGTAATAGAAACATCAACTGATAAGTCCTTAAAGCACATATAATCTGATTTGCACAATATGAAATTTCAATAAGGACCTTGAACTACCATTCCCCCCAAAACCTTTAAGAGGACCAAAAATATACCTGAGTAGCAATTCCAAGCTCAAGACATGCTCCTGCCGTTAAAGCAAACAATATCCCAGCAATTACATATTGCCACAAAGTCGTTGGTCCTGGATCAGAAACCTCTGTCCTCAAAAGCACAAAGCTCACACGTGGACCTCCTCTTGGATCTGATTCTTCAGAGTTTGGTTCTTCGATCATAAATAGATCATACTTATTCCCAGTTAACTCTCGTAAACTCCTTTGAAGCTTTGTGAACACCTCTTCCCTTTGACCCCTTAGATTACCAAGAAGAAGGACACCTTCACCAAGGTCTCCAAAAGGCTCTTGCCCAGTGACCCAAAATGTAGTGTAGCCAAAGACCCTTTCTTTTAAAAGTTTCACATCCTCAGGATCTACTTTCTCGGGACCTACCAACTCCATAAATTTGAAGGCATCAAGCTGAACATTTTTCAGCCCTGACCGATGTCCACCTTCTGGCTGTTCATAATAGGTTCAGTCAGCATAATCCATATACCTAGCATTCATATATCTTACAGAGACATCGATCAATAACCTCTCTCTCTCTCTCTCTCTCTCTCCCTCTCTCTCTCTCTCTCTCTCTCTCTCTCTCTCTCTCTCTCTCACACACACACACACACACACACACAAAACAGCAGCCTTCCGGTTTCCAGACACAGACATTGAAATGACTGGACGCGGAAACGTTTTCAAGGAAGAATTTACTTTTTATGTTTAGAACCAAACTGATATTAGTTTGTATTTGGAGGGACCTCAGAGGCAGGGAAAAGAAAAGGGAGCATCTCAGTGGAGAACAGCACTCAGGAGAGGAGGTCAAAAAAGGAGGATCCCAAGGGGTTGGCTTGCTGCAGGGACAAAGGTTGGCCAGGCCAAGGAAGTATGTCACCTGAGGTGTTGATTTTGATTTTATGCACGCTTCAAAGAAGACAGAAGTGGGAGTGGGACATTTAATGCAGAAGATAAATGAGAGAGAGCCTAGAGCAGCAAGAAGTATATGCAATTTTTTTTCAATGTTCAAATGGATATCTACACATTCCATATCTAGGAAAACTTCCAGAGCATGTTATTGTATTTGTATCTTTGAGAAAAAGCACACCATTTCTAGAATGAATCTTAATTCGCATGATCTGAAGGTCAGGAACGATGTGCACTGTGATGTCAACCAAAGCTGGAATGGGAACACCAAAATTGTTTTGATATTAATGGATCATTGAATTGGATATGAATCATTTCACTTTGAAAGGATGTTAGGAAAAGTCTTCTAGCCCAGGTCTAACGGCAGGTATAGTTATCAAATTCGTACTATGTCTTCTGTATCTACTGGCTTGAAAGACATGCATGCCAAATAAGAAAAAGTCACTGAGTAACTGTGGACGGTACAGTTCTTTGAGACCAAAGACTCTAAAGGCACATATTTTGAAGCTTGCTCATTACAACAGTATCGATCATCTGGAGGAAGTTAAGCTTTTTGGCAACAAACAGGGTAAGCTAGATATCAAAGTAGCCATCGTGGATAAGAAATATATTGTGAGAGAAAAGAGTAATTAAAGCTGTAATTGAACATGATGTAATATGTGTATGATGAAATCCAACTGGAAATCATTATGTTGATAATCGTATGCATTATTAATGTTGTCAAGCTCTTGAGTAGGAGATATTTAAGGGGATCTCAAATCCGATTGGTAAAGGTTTTCCATAATCGGAGGGTTGTATTTTAAATTTTCAACACAATAAGGACAACAAAGGAAATTGGACAAACCCACCAATTGGATAAGAAAACAATGGAAAAGAATTGAAACTTGTTGGTGCAGTTCTTGTGCCAAGGAGACCAATTTTGTTCTTAACAATCAGCTGAAATGTCAAGTCAGATATTTGTGGAAAAACATCTTCATGCCTCCAAGTGAAGACAAGAAAAGAATGGGGAAAGTTTAAGTAATGGATCTCGGTAAGTAAATGAGTGATTCCACAAGGAAGCAAATATTTCTTTGTTAGCTTGGAATATATCCAAACTCACAAATTCAATTTAGGTTTGTGCAAAACAACAAAACTTAGATAAGATATAAGTGCAACCAATGAAGTTAAAAAACTCCATATCAAACCAGCAATGTCAAAAGCAAAAACTTTTAGACAACAAACATTTCTTATAGTATCAGCAATCATAAAACCCCAAGTTTATCTCACCTATAGTCATAGGGTAATTAATGCCTACTTATTTTGATGATCGTCATTTATTTACATTTGATGGCATTATCAATTGCATGCATGTATAATGTATTGTGAATTTATTTAAGATGGAAAATAAGAAGGCTGGCCAACATGGGGTTGAGTGGTTGAAGGGGCTGACTACACAAAGTGGTGGAAGGGAGTAACTATTTGGTGATAATTAAGGGCCTAACAACTTTCAACGACCAATGCATGTAACTAGACAAATATTTAAGTATCATAGTTATGTTTAATTCGTTGAAGTTAAATGCCAAATCATAGCTGAGGTAAACAGATAAGTCAACACCCAGATCAACAATGAGGTTGACTAGAGTGTGTTAAACTTAATGCATGTCAGATTAGAATCTATGACCAAATCAATCACCCACATAGTTAAGTGCTTTCAAGCTAAGGAAGTGGTGCTCCAAAAACAAAAATATCGCATGTATTGTATCTTCTGACTTTTCTAGAACGAAAGAGTAGGACATATGTAACTAGGGCTCAATGAAGATTAGCCCAACCATTTAGAAACTTAGAAAGAGAATATAAGAATTGTAAAAAAAAAAGGTTAAGGATTGTATTTCTAACTCTCTCCCGCAATCATTAATGTTTCCAAAACTAGTAACAACATTCACGGCACATGCCTCCATGATAGCATAACAACTTAGTTTAAAACATGTCATATCAAAGCATCACAAGTGAAGTAAAAAGGTAAGTCTTCTTCTCACAAATTTATCCTTCCTTCAACCGTCAAGTTATCGCTTCTTCTAAAATATTCGAATTTGTCTTTGCTCATTGACTTTGTAAACACATCAACCAATTGCAATGTAGTACTACAATGAGCCACATCCACATCTTTTAAACAAAGCTTTTCGCGTACGATATTTTACCTCAATATGCTTCGTCTTTGCGTGAAATACAAGATTTTTGGCTAATTGTATTCCGCTTTGGCTATCACTTAAAGTGATCGTACCTTTGACTTGCTTTATGCCGATCTCACCAAGCAATTTACGTAGCCAACCACTTCTTACATTGCTAAACATAATGCTTTATATTCAGCTTCAGTGGTAGAAAGTGATACTATATCTTGCTTTTTAACTAGACCAGGAGAAACAACCATTGCCAACATTAAAAGTATAACCCATGGTTGACCTCCTATCATCAATACTACCAGCCCAGTCGTCATCAACATAACCCTCTAGCTTAGGTAAACCATAATGTCTTGTATAGACTAGACCAAGGTTAGGCATACCTTTCACGTGCCTCGAGATGCGCTTGGCTGCTTTGCAATGATCCATAGCTGGTTTGCATTAAATTGACTAACCAAGCTCACATCATAACAAATATCTAGTCTAGTGGTAGTGAGATATATAAGGCTTCCAACTAATTGACAAAACAAAGTAACATCCATTGGACCACTATCATCAATACATGTCAACTTTTTGCTTATCTCACTAGGTGCAGTCAATAGCTACAATCAAACATATGATTTCCAAAACTTCATGCACATACTTGTTTTGCAAAAGTATGATATTAACTGCATTCTGCCATACTTCTTCCCCTAGACAGTAGTGCATAACATCTAAATCAGTCATCTCGAATTGGTCACACAAGTCAGCTTTGATAGATATCACAAGACCTTCATCATTTCCCGTGATAATGATGTCATCAACATAAAGCACAACTAAAGCAATACTTTTCCCTCTAGTAAGCAAATGCAGATTGGGATCAAAATCGATGCTTGATCACATAGCCTTGTGGTTGGAACATGCATATTTCCTCCTCCAGGTCACCATTCAAGAAGAAGACTTCACATCCATTTGGTGGATTTTCCACCCAGAATAGGAAGCTAATGCAATTACTAAACTTAAAGTCGTCAATTTTACTACGGAAGCAAACGTTTTTTCATAATCAATACCTTTGCTTTGTTCGTAACCTTTGACTACTAACTATGCCTTGTGCTTCACAATTGATCTGTCTACATGAAATTTGGTTTTTGTATGCCCTTTTATTGTCGATGGGTTTCTTGTTTGGAGGAAGATCAATCAACTCCCACGTACCATGTCTCTCAATGGAATCTAATTCCTCTCTCATAGCCCCTTGCCATATCTTCAAGTCCTTCACCTCATCTTAGGATGATGGTTTCTGGCCTTGAAGAGTGTCACTCATAAGGGCATAATTGACCTGGTAATGATTTGGGGCTTTTCTTTCTCTTGTTGATCTTCTCGCCTCCCCTTCTTTGCTAGATTCAGATTGGTTCATCTTGGCATCTTTCATAATAGTTTCGAACCACTTTGGTACCTTTTGTTGACGTGAAACGCTTCTTGGCGAGTTAGTGTCCCAAGAAATATCCTACTTGCTCCTTTTGTCACCAACAGGCTTGACTTCTTGGCTCCAATCCGCAAGTATCTTCCTCTTCGCTCATTAATATGAGCCCTTTTGTCATACGCTATCATATCCGTAGACCTCAACTCTACTCCTCTCACGATGTCCCAAAGCTCCTTTTCCATTATTGAAACTTCATTTTGAACTTCAAATACTGTAATTGGACACACCGTCCAATTTGCTAGCATCTCCAAGCACGGATTTATGCAATCATGCCATTAGGCCAAAACAGCCCTTAATTCGCCTCTCAACAACTTAATCTTTGATACCATGTTATGAACAAAATCACAGATATTGATATCAAATGAAGAACAATGGCTAAATCCCTACAAGCAATAGCTAAGCATAGACAAGAGATCTCCCACAAAGAGCCCAAGCAATACCTATTAGTCAGGAAATATAAAATGAATGTGCATTTAATGTCTGTAGCGCAATATACACTATCTAGAGGCCCTTAGTGGAACCTTCTAGAAATTAGGGTAACTAAGGGTACTTGGGTCCCATAAGGACATGCCCTTAATGGTAATGGCCCAATACCTAAAGAGATCCCAATTAGGGCAACTCAGTGATTAGGGTTAGCTTAGGTGAGTCCATAACACCAACACAAATTACACTCGACTTCCCACAACAAAAGTGCGCTTTCCACAACGTCATTCTTAAGAACACAAGGAATAGATAACGAGATTTGTTGGTTACATAAAACTCAATCGCCCCAACTATAAATAAACACCTACTCTGCTCATAGGATACACAACTGACCGTCCACTAGTCACCACATCCAGCATAATATTGGGCATCTCACACAACTCACCATCAACTAGTCGGGAACAATTAATCATGCGCATTGAACAAAAGATCGTGAAACTCTTCACAATCTCTAACAAAATCAAGCGGGCATAGTTTTTCTTCTTCTATGCTATGCAAATACTCTAGCAAAGCTTGTCCTGGAAGTGACCAAGAAAGCCTTCTAAAAATTTTCCTTCCTGATTTAACAAGTCATCTTCCAACTCCATACTCACAATACAAGCTCAGAACTGCATGTAACTTACCACAATTCAAGAAACCTCCATGAAGGACCACATATTACTACAACTCAAATTCGATTGCTAAGAATCACTCCTCCTCCTCCAATAACTCTGTTGCGGACCAAGCCACCAAGCATGCGCACATTGTCCCAGCCTCTTGTGGCTAGTTATACGTGCATGCAAACAATAGTGCCAGCATGCAAATCAGTATAGCCTCATGCAAGAACCTTAGCCAAAACATAAGATTTTTCATCTACAGCTTCAACAGAACAGCACATGGTCTAGCCACCAAGCAAAAGACAGCTTATGGATAATCTGTTGAGGGATCAGCCCTCTGATGCTTTCTGGCCGACTTCTATCCACTATTGGGCCACTATTGCACTTGGCTTCTAAGGTTAAAAAAGTTCAAGGACTAATCTGCAACACAATGAGCAATAAATGTACAAATGTTTATTTTCGGGGTGTGTGAAAAGCACTTCTTTACAAGTTTTTTGTATGCCAAAGCCACCAGCCGCATACTTAACTTTGACTGGCCATCTCTTGACTTCAATAAGGTTAATTCGGAGCAAAAAATTTGATTTTTCATCCTATTACAGCTATTTGGGCTGCAAACCCTTTGACTTTGTTTCTCTGACTTTGGCTGCTGCACAAGCTTAATGGATCTTTGGGTTTAAGGAGAATTGATTCTAGTGCCTCAGAAAAATGAGGCTCAGATCTGCAACAAATCACATACAAAAAACATTCAAGTTTCTGCCAAAAATCTCCTTCGCACACTAATTTTCTGCACGTGCGAATTCCAATAGCTGCCACTTCAAATTGCCTTCCAAATCCTATGAATTGAAAAAGCTAATAGCACATTGACCAAGTATCCTTCAGACCTGCAACCAAAGCCACTGAAAAAGCCTCATGAATTCAAGCCTTTCTAGCTTCTCTTTCACACCATATTCACGCATGTAGAGTATCACAAACACAGCATCTAACCACGGTAATCTCTCCCTACCATCCTACCAAAGTTGATCCAGCCATGAGATAGCTACCTAACCTGGCTAATTCCCAACCATAGGCTCTAATACCATGCCACAAAACTCTATTGGTGATCAAACAACCTATCAGCACATGCTTGTGAACTAACACACAATGACATTGAAGATTCAAGTTATCTAACCAACACAATACAACTAAGATTCAAGCACATCAGATCAAAAATCAGCACAAGATAGCTTTCCTGAACTTCTATCACCAAAATCAAGCAAGAACTCTCATACACAAGCTTGAGTCAACCTCAAAAAGAAGAATTTTTCTCCTACTTATACCAGTTATGGAAAAGCTTTCTTTAAATACTGTGCTTTTGCTTTTGCTAGCTACAAGTTGTAATAGCAAAACTGCCTAATAGTAGGCACACATGGAAAAAAAAAATTCCAAAGACATAACTCGACCTCCTTCTACCCTAACTCAAGTTTCTACACTCTAGTGATCATAATTGTACCCAAATTTAAGATTTTGCAATAAATATTGAATCCACTGATCCATTGACCCCCTGAGCAACCAACTCATTTGGGGTTATGTGTGGTCCATTATCAAGCCCTAACATGTATTTCCCCTTTAGGAAAGCCATCATGCCTTCATGAAAAAATTTGATACATCCTCCACACTGGCTCTCACACATGTTTTGAGAGTGTCCTATTTGAGTATTAGGTACTCTTGAAGAATATGATTCCTCAATAATCTATCTCCGATCTAATTTCTAAGATTACCAAATCCTCTTTGGATAACGCAATTTTTATTTGCCTTTGTCTTCAATCTGGTACTAGAGATAGGTAGATGCTGTTGGATCTTTTCAAACCTTCTAATCTCCTTCCTCAGATCATTGCCTTCCTTGATAAATCTGTATTGATACACTATACAAGATAGTGCATCAGTTACGGCATTGTCTTTTCTTCCAGAATCCATTCATTGTCTGGCATCAAAATTCCATATTAACTCTTGCATCATGTTGATCTATCTTGCTTGGTGACCCTCAATTTTGACTAAGTGCAAACACAATAAATAAAATTGGCATGAACAAAAAAAATTGCAGCCTACAAGTAATGCCACCACACCTCTAGCACATGTATGCTCACATACAATTCGTGCTTGCAAAGTTGCATGTATTATATTTTTGCTAAAGAGGAATGAGCTTCTTGCTCTCATAGGGAACTAGCTTACGTTTCTGTCTTACAAATCAAAACTACATGTATTGTATACTTTGCAATAAAAAATCAATCAACACGTGTAGTACTAATGCTGACAAACACAAAAGTTAAAGCAAACCCATACATATGAAGTTTGAACATATGTGAATTGCAACAGTTCTCTTGATTACTCTATCCTCAGGCTTGTTGCTGAATCAAACTTAACTGCAGTAACTATCTACTATAAAATATTGCATCAAAACAACTTTACCTTGGACAACTTACAAAAGCAATCAACTTCCAATTTGACTATGAGAATTCTAGCAAAGGCTATCTACAATCCATCTGGTCCAACGATTGATTACACAACGCCATGGCAACTTAATGAGGGTTTCTTAAGCGAGAACTACTTTATCCTGGTCATGTCGTAACTTCTACAGGTTTGATAATTGACTATGATAATCGAAAGGCATTTGTTAAGTGGCCTATACTTGAGACTGTTAGACAGTCAAGATCTTTGTTAGGATTTGTAATGTTTCTCCAAGCGTTCATTGATCTATAAGTGGCTGCTCCTTTGAAAAATAAACTAGGTGGGGGTGATCAGTAGAAAGAGAGCCTAGTAAACCCATTATTTAGAATGAAAAATTGGATGAGAACCTTTGAGCTTTCTCCAATGTATCATAACATTGATCCTAGTAGATCTTACATTATTAGGACAGTTTTGAGCGAGTTTGTGATAGGTGTTGTTTTATCACAGGATGGGAAGCAAATAGCCTTTGCGACAAGAAGTCGAGTGATCCTCATACAAGGTACACCACTCAAGAAAAAGAAATTTATGTTGCAATTTACACTCTTAAGACTTGTAGGCATTGTCTCTATGGTGGTCAGTTCATGCTTTGTACAATAATTGCATAGAAACGCGTTTCTGGGCAAACACGTTTGTAGAAACGCGTTTCTGAGACAGAAACGCAGAATAATAAATAAATAAATAATTCAGAAACGCAGAAGGATAGATGGAGGGAGGGTGGTCTTGGCATAGTCACTGCTCATTATCGATGCAGTGATTTGACAGGAAATGGAACACATTTCCATAGAAAACTTTTAACCTTGATAAAATCCAACAGGCATTGTTGCCCCCAAACTGGACCACATTGTACCCGAAACATTTGGCGACCTACATAAATAAACTGCCCTTGATAAATGCTTTAATTTGATACCCATATTGCCCACAAAGAAAAAAAAATTAAAAAATCTAAAAATTTAAAAATTCAGTAACGCTGAAACGTGTTTCTGAACGCGTTTCGAAATGCGTTTTCAGAAACACATTGCAACTATGCTTTGTACATATCACCAACTTTGGATATATTGTAAACAACATGATCTTAGAGGTCAAAACACTAGGTGGGCCAAACTTATGCAAGAGTTTGACGATGAAATCTTAAGAGTGGTTCTAATCATGAAGTAAATGCTCTTCGTGAAATTGAAGTGCATTCCCTTTCAGTAAAATTATCTACTAGTTTCTCTCTATTTCTTAGAGGACTCTACTAGATTGATTCATATTTGTGTTTGACTTGGCTAACTATAGAGGCATAGAATATACATTCAAGTGCTGAAAATAGGTTACTTAGTTGGATCAAAGGAGGGCCAATTGAATCTTGATGTTCTATCCATAACAGACTTTTGTTTCAAGATAGCGTAGTGCACATGTATGCCAAAAGATGACAACATAAGACATCAAATCCTTTTTTGATGTCATGATTCACTAAGTGACAGGTGCCCAGGCATCCAAGTAACTCTTGACTTAATAAAAAGGAGTTTTTAGTAGCCAAAATTGAAAACGATGCTAGATCAATAAAACATAATCTATTTGTGAAAAAATTCACAGATTTAATTTGACAAGTCAATGATGTCATAAGGTAAAAAATTGCAACCAAAACAAAGAAAGTCAAACAATCGATAACACGACAATATAGAATTGATAAAACAAAAAATCTTAGCCAACTAGCACTATTTATGTCTCATCAATATCATGCATAAGCTGCTAGAGAGTTTCAAAAGAATCAAGATTCTCTTGGGTAGACCCTGCGCTAACTAAGAAGCAAATGATAATCAACAATAAAATAAAAACAAGGACCATAATAAGTAAAGAAGAGTTACCAAGCCATAGACAAAATACAAGATACTAGAAACAAAGCAGGCCTCTTAGCTCTCCACTTTTCTAAAATTGACAATTAATCGATTTAAACATACCAAAAGCTAAAATACCAAAGACAAAACCATAAGAGTCTAAAATAGTTCTAACAATTTATAGGATCCTCTTAGATAAGTAACCCTCGAGGAATAACAAAGTAAAGCATCTCTACTGGTACAAATACGAGAAAACCTATAGAACTACAAAGTAATCATGCCATATTTGAGAGAATAGAAAATATATGAGGCGTGTGAATAATGTAAATGTTACTCTATAATGGCTGCAACCTTTTTATCAAATATATCAATAATAAACTTGACCTAGCTTAGCTTATAGAAAGGACCAAAAATTGCACTTGTCACAAGTTCACATGAATCTTTAGGATAGATTCTTCACCAAAAACTTTAGGGTCTATATAAAGAAAGCTACCAAAATTAGAAAGATCGGGAACAAATAAGTCATCAATATATATTCTAGCATGGTCTACTTTACACAATAAGATGGGACAAGTACCACAAGAAACTAATCTTCTCATAAATTCTAATTCATAAAAGAAACATAAACGTTTGCTAGATGAATAGCACAATCAGTAGCCATGGGAATTCTTATCCTTTTTTGGAAAAGAGAATCACCTAGAGCAGGTGGATTGTTGCATCCATTAAAAATACTAGCAAGAGGTGGGAAAGTATCCCTATAGATTTGTGGTTGTCTTGGGACTCAAAAAAGGTAACAACACAGTTTGAGCCTAACCAAATTGGCTACTATTTTTTCTATGAAGGTAACACTAAAACTTTCGATTTGATTCAGATATTTGTAGAACAATTATTTAAACTTTATGAATTGAAATATAATGTGTTTAGTGACCGTGATGGTCAATTCATAGTAAATTTCTGGCTATATTCCAAAAGCTGGAAACCTTTCTTATTCGGTTCCTCAAATCATTTAGAATCCAATGGTCAAATTCAATAGTAATAAGCACGTTGCCACTGGTCAAAGTCCTTATATGCTTATGTAAACCTTGAGCACCTATTGCGATGGGAACTGAAGGAAAAAAAAAACGTTATCTGGTAAGTGATCTTCTACAAGATATGCAAGAGATGCTACATTTAGCACATGAAAATGTCCGAAGTGCACAAGATAGGGCAAGGCATTACATGAATTTGAAGAGATCTCCTAGAGAGTTTCATGAAAGTGATTGTTGTATTGTAGAATCCCAAAAGACTCAAAAGCAATGAGAACTAGAAAGCATTACAAATTTC